>SJYQ01004409.1:59304-130174 GCA_006410935.1 Redunca redunca
ATAGGCTCTTACCAAGTGTGACATTTTTCATACTGCAAGTTGCTTATAACAAGAATTGGTGATTTTGAATATGAGATTGTTTTTTGAATATGAGATGTTTCTCCCCAAAGATCACTAAGACCATTTAACAGAGCTAAGGTAAGTTTAACAATAGTGCTGGTGCTTATTACAGATTCTCACTTTCCATATATAGTACTCATATTTTCAACACTTTTCAGATATAATTTTAATAATAAAATATCTCACCTTCATTCTAATTTTCAAAAAAAAGTAATATGATCCTCTTAACTTGAAAGTTGACAATTTTGAGGCTTAAGGAGCTTAAGCAAACTGTAAGAGCTCACTTCTCTGATACTAACAACAATGCTTTGCCATAGACACCTCCTTTAGTAATCAAAACTATCAATGACAACTAAAGCAAAATTTAAATATACTTCACATACACAAAATGGGAAATTACAAATATTAATGACATAAATCATCAGTCTTTCCATCAAGCATAAATATAAGGACCCTATCTGGGAAAAACTGCTATGGATAAAATGGGTCTCTCTTGCTTCTTTGAGATTAAAATTGGTGATGATTCTTCTGGAGCTTATTGCATGATTAAATAGTTCTCTGCATTACTGCTCCAACTGTTAAATTCTTCCTATCCCACAGTGTATAAAGTCACAAAAACAATTGGAAGTTCTGTGTAGTACATATTTCCTCTATCAATTATCATAGTGATCTGTGAAGTGTATATTATTATTATAATTTTATAACTCAGGAAAAAAAGGGATATAAGATGCCAAATAAGGATATAAATTGCCAGAAAATTTGGAAAACTCAGCAGTGGCCATAGGACTGGAAAACGTCAAATTTCATTCCAATTCCAACAAAAGGTAATGCCAAAGAATGTTCAAGGTACCTCACAATTGCACTCATCTCACATGTTAGCAAAGTAATGCTCAAAATGCTCAAAATTCAAGCCAGGCTTCAACAGTATGTGAACTGAGAACTTCCAGATGTTCAAGCTGGATTTAGAAAAGGCAGAAGAAACAGAGATCAAACTGCCAACATCTGCTGGATCATCGAAAAAGAAAGAGAGTTCCAGAAAAACATCTACTTCTGTTTCTTTGACTATGCTAAAACCTTTGACTTTGTGGAAACTGGAAAATTCTTCAAGTGATGGGAATACCAGAGCACCTTACCTTCCACTTGAGAAATCTGTATGCAGGTCATGAAGCAACAGTTAGAACTGGACATAGAAAAATAGACTGGTTCCAAATTGGGAAAGGAGTAAGTCAAGGCTGTATATTGTCACCCTGCTTATTTAACTTATATGCAGAGTACATCACATCATGCAAAATGACTGACTAGATGAAGCACAAGCTGGAATCAAGATTGCCAGGAGAAATATCAATAACCTCAGATATGCAGATGACACCACCCTTATGGCGGAAAGTGACGAGGAACTAAAGAGCCTCTTGATGAAAGTGAAAGAGGACAGTGAAAAAGCTGACTTAAAACTCAACATTCAAAAAACGAAGATCATGGCATCTGGTCCCATCACTTCATTACAAATAGATGGGGAACCAATCTGAACAATGACAGACTTTATTTTGGGGGGCTCCAAAATCACTGCATATGGTGACTGCAGCCATGAAATTAAAAGATGCTTACTCCTTGGAAGAAGAGTTATGACCAACCTAGACAGCATATTGGAGAAGTCACAGGCAACCCACTCCAGTACTCTTGCCTGGAAACTCCCATGGACAGAGGAGCCTGGTAGGCTGCAGTCCATGGGGTCACTGAGAGTTGGACATGACTGAGTGACTTCACTTTAACTTTTCATTTTCATGCATTGGAGAAGGAAATGGCAACCCACTCCAGTGTTCTTGCCTGGAGAATCCCAGAGACGGGGAGCCTGGTGGGCTGCCGTCCATGGGGTCGCATAGAGTCGGACACGACTGATGCAACTTAGCAGCAGCAGCAGCAGACACCATATTAAAAAGCAGAGACATTGCTTGGCCAACAAAGGCCCATCTAGTCAAGGCTATGATTTTTCCAGTAGTTCATGTAGGGATGTGAGAGTTGGACTATAAAGAAAGCTGAGCACAGAAGAATTGATGCTTTTTAACTGTGGTATTGGAAAAGACTTTTGAGAGTCCCTTGGGCTGCAAGGAGATCAAACCAGTCCACACTAAAAGAAATCAGTCCTGAATATTCATTGAAAGGACTGATGTTGAAGTCTAAACTCCCAATACTTTGGTCATCTGATATGAAGAACTGACTCGTTTGAAAAGACCCTGATGCTGGGAAACATTGAGGGCAGGAGGAGAAGGGGACATCAGAGGGTGAGATGGTTGGATGGCATCACCAATTCAATGGACATGAGTTTGAGTGAAGTCCGGGAGTTGGTGATGGACAAGAAGGCCTAGCGTGCTGCAGTCCATGGGGTCGCAAAGAGTTGGACACAGCTGAGTGACTGAACTGAGCTGAACTGAACTTATAACTATGATAGCTAATGGGCTCGTGATAGCCACCAAGGCCAGCCCATCCTGGGGTCCCCTATGTAATTTTTCCTGGCCCACCTCTCCTTTGCTGATGCCTGCTAGCTACTCTTCTGTAGGTACCCCCCAAATTGATTGTAGATTCACTCTACGAAAAGAAGATTATCCTATTCAATGGATGCATGACTCAGATCTTTGGGGAACATTCCTTCAGAGGTGCTGAGATAATCCTGCTCATCATGATGGCTTTTGACCATTATGTGGCCATCTGCAAGCCCTTGCACTATACAGCCATCATGAACTGGTGGTTGTGTCGGCTGCTAGTGGGAGGGTCATGGATTCATATAGATCCTTTTCATCTTCTGATTATCTTTTTGTGGCTCTAATGTCATAGATCACTTTATGTGTGACCTGAACCCTTTGCTCAATCTTGTCTTCCCTGATACCTAGACTTTAGGACTCTTTGTTGCTGCCAACAGTGGTTTAGTCTGTCTGTTAAACTTCCTTCTTTTGCTAGTCTCCTGTTTGGCCATCCTTTGGTCTCTAAGAACCTACAGCTTGAATGCAAGATGCAAGGCCCTCTCCACCTGCATCTCCCACATCACAGTGGTTGTCTTACTCTGCACCTCACACATTTGTGTACCTGAGACCTGCAGCTACTTTACCTATTGATAAAACAGTAGCTGTATTATATACTATCATAGCTCCCACGTTCAATTCCTTAATCTATACCTTGAGAAATGCCCAGATGACAAATGCCATTAGGAAATTTATGCAGTAGGAAAGTTATTTCAGCTGACAAATGAATACACCTGGAACCCAATATTGATTCAATTGATGTAAATGTCAAAAGGACACTTTGGATGAGCTAAGCAAGTATCATAGAGAAGGCAATGGCACCCCACTCCAGCACTCTTGCCTGGAGAATCCCATGGACAGAAGAGCCTGGTGGGCTGCAGTCCATGGGATTGCTAAGAGTCGGACATGACTGAGCGACTTCACTTTCACTTTTCACTTTCATGCATTGGAGAAGGAAATGGCAACACACTCCAGTGTTCTTGCCTGGAGAATCCCAGGGACGGGGGAGCCTGGTGGGCTGCCGTCTATGGGGTCGCACAGAGTCAGACACGACTAATGTGACTTAGCAGCAGCAGCAGCAAGCAAGTATCAACTAAGGGGTAAAAAAAATAAATTGACTATTAAAAACTGTACATTCTACATTGAGGGGAGGAGAAATGCTGTAAGAAAAGAGGAAAAAGTTAACCCAACATCACTCCATATTTAGAAAATTCTACCCAGATTGGGATTTAATTTTAGTAGCATCAACCACAAATATGGGTTCATAGACTTTCCTTCTAATAAAAGGCAGAAATGGTAAATATTAATTGATTTGTATTAAGCAGTAATCTCTGTAACAATCCAAAGAGATAAGCATTGCTACTATCTCAAGGAAAGAAATTGACAGAAAGAGGAAGGTATCAAAACACATATACTAAAAATTCAGTAATCATACATACCAAGGAAACCAGAATTGAAAGAGACACATGTACCCCAATAGTCATTGTAGCACTGTTTCCAATAGCTAGGACATGGAAGCAGCCTAGATGTCCATCAGCAGATGAATGGATAAGGAATTTGTGTTACATATACACAATGGAGTATTACTCAGCTATAAAAATGAACACATTTGAGTCAGTTCCAATGAGGAGGATGAAACTGGAACTTCTTATACAAAAGGAAGTACATCAGAAAGAGAAACACCAATACAGTATATTAAAGCATGTATATATGTGTGTGTGTGTGTTGAAATATAGAAAGACAGTAACAATGACCCTATATGCAAGATCAGCAAAAGAGACACAGATGTAAAGAACAGACTTCTGGACCATGTGCAAGAAGGCAAGGGTGGGATGATTTCAGAGAATAGCATTGAAATGTGTATGTTACCATATGTAAAACAGATGGCCAGTGCAAGTTCGATGCATGAAGCAGGGCGCCCAAAGCCAGTGCTCTGGGACAGCCCAGAGGGATGGGGTGGGGACGGAAGTGGGAGGGGGTTCAGCGTGGGGGGACATATGTGCATCAATGGCTGATTCATGTCAATGTATGGCAAAACCCACCACAAGACTGTAAAGTAATTAGCCTCCAATGAAAATAATTATTTTGAAAAGTCATTAATCAGAATCTGAGTGATTTCTCAGACCATAATCTTAACTGCCAAGCAATGATCATAAAAAGGTATGCTAATTGCTAGCTACTATTTACTGAACCAGGAGCTGTGCTTGACAGATTGTACTTAGTAGTTCATTAACTAAATTCAATAAATTTTTGTTCATACTCTGATCGTTCTGATATGTCACAGTTGATAGTAACACACTCACTGTAACATGACAGAGTGTAACCATTTTAAAGCTTCCAAAACTAATGGGCCATCGAACTTCTGAAGCAACACAATGAAGATAGCATCATATTCCTAACTTCCTTCTGGACTTCTGAATATTTAGTATTTCTCATGTCATCATCATAGGCTAAAAAATATCAGAGAAAGTGGTGACTCAAATTTAAAAAAAATCAATATCAGACAGGTTCAATAAATTTCTATTTATTAAATATTTTCAGTCATACTCTGTAAATCACTTGCCTGCCATACAATGTATTTTCTATAAGGCAGCACAATTTCTGGCCACAGTGAGTACTGAATGAATAAATAAAAGCATAAAGTAAAATAAAATGTCAATAAACTATAGGGGGAAAAGTACTGAAGTCTAGAGAACTCTTTCCTATCTTATTGAAAATCTAAGAAAAATTCTAGTCAAAAATTTTAGGAAAATTATGTGTTTTTATTTTTTTTCTTTAAACTAAGAGGATGAAGAAGAAATAAGAACTGAGATTATCAGCATTTGAGCAAACAGTTTATCTTGATGTTTTCCAGATCTCAGCAATATTTAATTATACTATGTATAAAAGCTATTTACATTTCTCTGGTTATCAGTTTACTTTTCAGTAACATTTTATTATTAAAACTGTTTTTCAGCTTTTACTCTTAACAGTGAAATAACATGAATACACATTAACAGGTAAATAGGTAAATCAATTATAGCACATTCATACTATAGAATATTACTTCACATAAAAATGAACCAATTACAAACAATAACATGGATCTCTTTCAAAAATGTTATACTGAATAAAAGAAGTCAGATGCAAAAGATAACATACTGAATTATTACATTTATTCAAAATTCTAGAAAGGCAAAGCTAATCTGTAGGTGACAGAAAGTAAATCAGTGATTACTTGGTGCATCAGTGGGTGGAGAATGAACTAGAGAGGTTAATAGATATGTTCTTATATTGTATAATCGGTGGTATAATGGATGTAATCACTTGTTAAAATTCATCAAACTATGTACTTAAAAATGGGTGCATTTTATTGCATGTGAATTACATATCAATAAAAACTATATAAAAAGAAAAAATTAAATAAAAACTGCTTTTTAAAAATATCTCATCTATACACAAAGCAATTTCAGGATATTCTCCATTCATTCTTTCTGATTCATTAATCAGTAAATAATTTTAAACACAAAGTATCAGGAAACATTGATAGTTGTTAGAGGCTCAATAAAAACAGATCAGAGACCTGTGTTCTCAGAGCTTAGGATTTACTGAAAAACTCCCAAAAGAGAACAGAAAATTATAACACCAGCTGATCCTCTTGCCTCCAAATAGAGCCGGTTCAGTAGTACAAAGTATTCTCTAGAGCTCCCACGACTACAGGCTGAAACCAGACTCTAGTTTAGACCATACTGTTTCCTCCCCTAGAACAGTCAATTCACTCAATCATTTCAATCACTTCTTATAAATCACTTCCATAAAATTTCCATTTTAGGCTATACATTTTGGAAACCCTACCCATTAAGAGCATGGGAAGATAGAGTTCAAGGAATATTTGCAAGTTATAAACAACAAAGAAAAACTTGACGGTAGTCTAGAAACAGCTGGATTAACAAAATGTTACATGCCCAGATAGGTGACAATACCTTCCAGAGCTACAGCTAGGGTTTCCAGAGCACCAATATGCCCTCAATCAGCATCAGATTTAGTCTGTTTATACCATAGCTGTGATTCATGGGTCTAGTAATCAGGTGGTGATAAATGGGAGTCATACCACTCACTATTATCCTGAGGAACTTGCAAAAATTTTATATCCTGTTCATGCAATGCTTGGGTGGCCTAGAAGTCTTAGTTCTAAAGTAAGACATTTTTTCCAGGAGACACAACTCTGATTCCTTTAAACAGAAAGTTAAAACTGTTCTCTGTCCATTTTAAGTCTCCCATGACTCTGAATCAACAGGTGAAAAGACCAGTAACTGTGACAGCTGGGTAACTGAGCCTGACTACCAAGGAGAAATTGGACTACTGCTCTACAGTGGAGGTAGAAAAGAATGTGTCTGGACTTCAAAAGACCCCTTTGGCATCTCTTAATATTAGGATACACCAAGATTAAAGTCAATGAAAATAACAATAACAATCTGGGTTGTTTGAACAATCAGGGTTACTAATAGTCCAAATTCCTGAGGAATGAATATTTAGGTTGTTTACATCAATTAAAGAACCATGGACAACGAAGTGGTCACAGAATACAAAGGGAGTGCAGAATAAGAAGGTAGTTATAAACAAGCAGCCATGATTCTGTGACCAGCTACAGGAGTGACTGCCATATTTCCTCCTAATTTTCTCATGAATTATTTAACCATATATTTATACGCATATATTAATATGCGCCTTTGTTTTCATCTCTATCGTAGTCTCTTAACATGTAACATAAGATGTATCAACTTTGTGTCATATTTGTGTGTGCTTAGTCACTCAGTCATGTCTGACTCTTTGTGCCCCCGTGGACTGAAGCCTGCCAGGCTCCTCTGTCCATGGGATTCTCCAGGCAAGAATACTGGAGTGGGTTGCAATGCGCTCCTCCAGGGAATCTTCCCAACCCAGGGTTCGAACCCAGGTGTACAACACTGCAGGTGGATTCTTTACCATCTGAGCCACAAGTGTGTCATGTTTAAGTATCATTAATTTTACATCATAATATCTACGTTACTGGGTATCAAGAAAAAGACTATACATCATTTGAAGATTTCCTCTTCTAGGGAAGGAGTTAGTATATGTTTGGTTGTATGGAGGGTGGTCCTATCATGTTAGAAAGAATTATGACCTTGTCATTGTACTTATTTGGAGGTTAAGAACAGTTTAAGGAGATGTGTACATATGCCAAGTGGATGAGAAGACTTCTGATGGTTAATTTTATGTGTCAACATGATTGAACCATGGGGTGTCCTGATAGTTGGTCAAACAATATACTGAGTAGGTCTGTATTAGGGTGGAAGAAGCACAAGCAAGAATCAAGATTGCCAGGAGAAATATCAATAACCTCAGATATGCAGATGACACCACCCTTATGGCAGAAAGTGAAGAGGAACTAAAAAGCCTCTTGAAGAAAGTGAAAGTGGAGACTGAAAAAGTTGACTTAAAGCTCAACATTCAGAAAACGAAGATCATGGCATCTGGTCCCATCACTTCATGGGAAATATATGGGGAAACAGTGGAAACAGTGTCAGACTTTATTTTTGGGGGCTCCAAAATCACTGCAGATGGTGACTGCAGCCATGACATTTAAAGACGCTTACTCCTTGGAAGAAAAGGTATGACCAACCTAGATAGGATATTCAAAGGCAGAGACATTACTTTGCCAACAATGGTCCATCTAGTCAAGGTTATGCTTTTTCCAGTGGTCATGTATGGATGTGAGAGTTGGAATGTGAAGAAAGCTGAGCACCGAAGAATTGATGATTTTGAACTGTGGTGTTGGAGAAGACTCTTGAGAGTCCCTTGGACTGCAAGGAGATCCAACAAGTCCATTCTGAAGGAGATCAGCCCTGGGATTTCTTTGGAAGGAATGATGCTAAAGCTGAAACTCCAGTACCTTGGCCACCTCATGAGAAGAGTTGACTCATTGGAAAAGACTCTGATGCTGGGAGGGATTGGGGGCAGGAGGAGAAGGGGACAACAGAGGATGAGATGGCTGGATGGCATCACTGACTCGATGGATGTGAGTCTGAGTGAACTCCGGGAGTTGGTGATGGACAGGGAGGCCTGGCGTGCTGCGATTCATGGGGTTGCAAAGAGTCAGACACGACTGAGTGACTGAACTGAACTAAACAGTATTAACATTTTAACCAGTTGATTCCAATCCCAAAGAAAGGCAACGCCAAAGAATGTTCAAACTACTGCACAATTGCACTCATCTCACATGCTAGCAAAGTAATGCTCAAAATTCTCCAAGCCAGGCTTTAACAGTACATGAACCATGAACTTCCAAATGTTCCCCCTGGATTTAGAAAAGTCAGAGGAACCAGAGATCAAATTGCCAACATTCTCTGGATCATGGAAAAAGCAAGAGAGTTCCAGAAAAACATCTACTTCTGCCTTATGGACTATGGCAAAGCCTTTGACTGTGTGGATCACAATGAACTGTGGAAAAATTGTGAAAGAGATGGGAGTACCAGACCACCTGACCTGCCTCTTGAGAAATCGGTATACAGGTCAGGAAGCAACAGTTAGAACTGGACATGGAACAACAGACTGGTTCCAAATAGGAAAAGGAGTAAGTCAAGGCTGTATACTGTCACCCTGCTTATTTAACTTATATGCAGAGTACATCATGAGAAACACTGGGCTGGAAGAAGCACAAGCTGGAATCAAGATTGCTGGGAGAAATATCAATAACCTCAGATATGCAGATGACACTACCCTTATGGCAGAAAGTGAAGAAGAACTAAATGAAAGTGAAAGAGGAGAGTGCAAAGGTTGGCTTAAAGTTCAACATTCAGAAAACTAAGATCGTGGCATCTGGTCCCATCACTTCATGGCAAATAGACCGTGAAACAATGGGAATAGTGAGAGACTTTATTTTCTTGGACTCCAAAATCACTGCAGATGGTGACTGCAGCCATGAAACTAAAAGATGGTTGCTCCTCGGAAGAAAAGCTATGACCAACCTAGACAGCATATTAAAAAGCAGAGACATTACTTTGCCAGCAAAGATCTATCTAGTCAAAGCTATGGTTTTTCCAGTAACCATGTATGGATGTGAGAATTGGACCATAAAGAAAGCCCAATGCTGAAAAATTGATGCTTTTGAACTGTGGTGTTGAGAGTCTCTAGGACTGCAAGGAGATCAAACCAGTCAATCCTAAAAGAAATGAATCCTGAATATTCATTGGAAGGACTGATGCTCAAACTGAAACTCCAATACTTTGGCCACCTGATGTGAAGAACTGACTCAGTGGTAAAGACCCTGATGCTGGGAAAGAGTGAAGGCAGAAGAAGGAGACGGCAGAGGATGAGACGGTTGGATGGCATCACCAACTCAATGGACCTGGGTTTGGGTGGACTCCGGGAGTTGGTGATGGACAGGGAGGTCTGGCATGCTGCGGTTCATGGGTCATAAAGAGTCGGACACGACTGAGCGACTGAATTGAACTGAACTGAACTGAGTCAGTAGATTGAGTAAAGCAGGTTATCCTTCCTATCTAATGTGGGTGGATCTCAAGTGCCTAAATAAAACAAGACTAATAAAGATCAAATTCTCTGTTTGTCTGACCTCCTTTGAATTGAGACATTGAGATTTCTCCCTGCCTTCAGATTTGAACTGAAATGTTAGCTCTTCTTGAGTCTCACCCTGCCAGTATTCATATGAGATTTGTACCATCAGGTCTCCTGGGTCTCTAGCTTGCCAGTTGCCGGTCTTCCAATGTGTTAGATTTCATAATCACATGAGCCATTTTCTTATACTAAATCGCACACGCATGCACGTGTGTGTGTGTGTGTGCATAAGTGTATTCTACAAGTCCTGTTTCTCTGAAGACCACTGACTAACACAGGACCTTAAGAACATGGCAGATTTTCTTTCTTTAAGGTTTAAAAGCAAATCCAGTTATCAAGATAGCCGTTGATTAAATGTTCCCTGCATGAGAAATCTTCCAAAGCCGATTCTTCCAAGCTTTTATTCAGAGCACCTATGCTCAGAGCGGAGCTGTATGTTTTGGTCTGCGGGACTTTTCTTGCTCTCCACTCATCTCACTAGGACCCCAAGTCTAGCCACAGAGGGTGCTGGGGAGAAGTACTGCCTTTGCAATTTGCTCCACCAAAAAATCCTCACATTCTTGCCTTCGCAGCTCCTTTAGTTCTCACATCAGTTCAGTTCAGTTCAGTCGCTCAGTCGTGTCTGACTCTTTGTGACCCCATGAATCGCAGCATGCCAGGCCTCCATGTCCATCACCAACTCCCGGAGTTCACTCAGACTCACATCCATCGAGTCAGTGATGCCATCCAGCCATCTCATCCTCTGTCATCCCCTTCTCCTCCTGCCCTGAATCCCTCCCAGCATCAGAGTCTTTTCCAATGAGTCAACTCTTCGCATCAGGAGGCCAAAGTACTGGAGTTTCAGCTTTAGCATCATTCTTTCCAAAGAAATCCCAGGGCTGATCTCCTTCAGAATGGATGGTTAGATCTCACAACATAGATGAGTCTTTTCCAAGTTCATTAACCAGCACTGTTTATTTCCTCAAGAGAAAAGTTATTTTAGTAGTCTTTCCCAAAATGGCAATTAAATGTTTCTACCTTTTTCCTACTATCCCTGTGATCAGAGAATGAGAAAGGTTGGAATTCATATATGTGACATGGATAATCTTGAAGCTATAGTCAGAACTTCTATTCTTTTTTTAACAGGGTTCATTGAACATCTAAAAGTCCCAGGCCAATTTTACTTACCACTTGGGAACTCAATGTTATTGTGTCTGTGTGTGTAACCGTGTGTGTATCTGTGAGCTGATGAAACTTTTTCAATAAAGCTTGTCTCTGAAGTAGTATTAAGCAGAATTATTATGATCATTTCAAAAGGAGATTACTAGTTCAACATTATTTATCATAACATAACAATGTTGGGTATAGGTTAAGAATTTGGAGGGAAAGTATTTAAATAAGAATAATCTGAGATCTAACTTGGCCTTGCTCTTTATTAGCTGCTTGGTCTAGGACAGAATTCTTAACTTCTCCATGCTTCTATTTCCTAAAGTATAAAATAAGTATAAAAATGATAGTAGTAGCCATTTAGTAGATTTGCTGAGGATTAAATACCAACTGTCTGCACAAACAGTAAACACACTAAGTGTTCAGTTTTAGCTAATATTATCATTGTTATTTTAACTATTACCTGTTTCCTGAAGATGTGAAGCAACAGCAACTCATATACTGCTAATGAAAATGTAACAACCACTTTGGAAGAAAGTTTGCTAATTTATGCCTTTATCATATCATCTATAATACAATATCCAAACTATTCTTAAAAATGAAATATGAGGATTAACTTTTGAAATATTCAACACCTGTTTATGAAGGCCAAAAAAAACATTGTTGAGAGAAATTAAATGCACAAATCACTGAGATAAATCATGAATTAGAAACTCATTATTTTTACCATACCAATGCTAAAAATTTCATGAAATTCAAATTCAAATTTCAACAGAACTTTTGGAGAAGCTGACAAGCTTATTGTAAAATATGTATAAAGATATAGAAATTTTTAAAAATCTAGTAAAACAAATCACTTGCAAAAAATGAGTTGAAGTAATTACTTAATATCAAAACTTACATAAAGCTCCAGAAATCAAGAGTGTGTAGCACAAGAATAAACACACAGACCTGTAAAATAAGAGAATGTACAGATATAGGACCAAATATATAAATTTTTACAAAGATATAAAAGTAATTCAATAAGGAAGACAAGGACTTTTCAACAAACTACGTAGAACATAGTTTCAACGAATTATGTTGAATCATTTGGACATCTGTAAGGAATAAAATAAACCTCACCATTACTTCACATCATACACAAAAAATTTTTAACACATAATGAATGAGAGGTCAATGCATCAGAGTTAATGAAAATAGTAAAAATTTTAATTTGACCTTGGGGTAAACTAACATTTCTTAGAATGACACAATAAGCCTGAACCATAAGACAAATAAAAAGTTAAAATTTGTCAAAATGTTTAAATTTTGACTCATTGGATGACACCATTCTTAAAAGTGAAAATGCAAGCCACCAATTTGGAGAAAATTCTGCATATATGTCATATATATGTGACTAAGGATCTGTGTCTACAATATATAAAGAACAATTAAAACTCAGCAATAAAATAAAAAAAAAAAAACCCAGAGCTCTTATTTGTAGAATTTACAAAGAACTTGAAAAGAAACTTCACAAAATAAGATATATTAATACAAACGGCAAATAAAAAAGTGGAAAAGGGTTCAACATCATTAATGATCCTGGAGATAATAATTAAAACTATATTAACTGGTGTCTACATATCCTCAAATAAGGGCTAAAAGGAAAGCAACACTACCAAATAATGTGGATACAGAAATACTGGTAATGTCTTATTTTCTGCGAGATGGGAGGACAGGGAGGGCGGGCATGCTGCAGTCCAGGGGGTCGCAGAGACTCAGACAGGACTTGGCGGCTGAATAACAACAAATAGTTGCTTTACAATGTTGTGCTGTTTTTACAACAAAGTGAATCAGCTGCACGTATACATATATCCCCTCCTTTTTGTATTTCTTCTCTGTTTGGGTCATCACAGAGCACTGAGTGGAGCTCCCTCAGCTGTATAGCAGGTCTTCATGCTAGTTATGCGGGGCTCGTGGTAAAGAACCCGCCTGTCGGTGCAGGAGAGGCAAAACACAGATTTGATCCTGGGTCGGGAAGATCCCCCGGAGGAGGAAACGGCAGCCCACACCGTTATTCTTGCCTGGAAAATTCCACGGACAAAGGAGACTGGCAGGCTGCAGTTTATGATGTTGCAAAGAGTCGGATGTAACTGAGTGCACACACACGCATGCACACGCACACACACACATAAACATGTGCACGCACACACATGTGCACACGCATGCACACATACACACATGCACACACCCCAGTAGAGTATATGTCAGTCCCAACCTCCCAATTCATCCCACTCCCCCTTCCCTTGTTTGGTAATTTCTTCTTATGTTTCAGATATTTCACCACATTTTTAACGCTGCCTATTGTTTCATAATGACTGTTCATGAATCCCAGAGGTAACTGTGATCTGAGTTTCTGACCCAGAAATAGATAAATGTCTGCCATTAATTTTATGCCCTGCTGATCTACCTTTCATGCATTCAATAGTGGTTTTCCAGAAAAGTTTTAATATTGATAAGAAAATAGAAGCTCTTTTTGGGATACAAGTCAATGAGGAAACTATATCACACTTCCATATACTGGAGATTTGCCACCTTGATATTCACATCACATTCAATTTTCTTAACAGTCCAGATAGAGAAAGGGGATTCCCACATGCTTAGATTCCAAGTGTAGGAAATAATTTCCCCATTCAAGAATGGGTAATTCTCACACATGTCTCACCAGAAACCCTGCTCCTAAGACAAAGCCTTTTCCTCAAAAGAGATAATTAATTCCTGGGAGAGAAAACAGCAGCTATGAGACAAGGTTCCTGAACCTTATAGAAACCTCTTTAAATACATGTAGCAAGGAGAAGGCAAAAAATATTTTTGTTGTCATTCACCTCTCTAGGGCAAGCTTTGTCATGGATAGAGTGCCATTTGACCTCTGCACTCTGCCTCTTGCCCTGCAGAACCAGAGTCCTTTATTTAAGGTGACTCCTTCATAGCATTTCAAGAGAACCCACTCTAAAGTCAAAACCAGAAAACATATTTTAACAGGATTTATGTGAAGAAATTTTGAAGTTTAAGGATAGATGTAAAGATTTAGTCTTATAAGATCACTTCCTTTTTTAACAATTTTATTGATGTATACCAGACATACCAAAAAAATTAAACATGTTCAGTGTATACAGTTGTTCATTTGATAGTGAATTACCTGAATAAGGTCTCCCTAAATATGATATCCCAGATGTTACATAGAATTACTTATTACAAGAAGCAGTCAGTCTGGAAATAAGATTGTTTCTGAACACCCGAAAACGTCATTAAGACCATCTAAGACAACTAAGGTAAGTTTCTAAACGGTGCTACTGCTTATTAAAGATTGTTACTTACCATGTATTGTACTCATTATTTCTCAGCACTTTTCAGATACAGTAATAAAGTATTTCATCCTTATCCCAATTATTGAAGAGATCGTTTATAGTTACCCTTAACCTAACTTGATGGTTGAAAAATTTAAGACTCATAGAAATCAAGCAAATTGTAGGACCCAGCTCTCTGATCCTAGGCACAAAGCTTTTGGCATTAGATATCTCCTTTAATAAGGAAGACTGATCATAAATGAAAACAAAATCAGACTACATTTCACACACATGAAAGACATTCACGAATATTAAATGACATAAATCATCAGCTGTTAGTTCCAACACAAGCAGGGAGAGCTTTTCCAGGGATCAACTATTATGAATAACACGAGTTTTGGGGGATTCCTTGAGCGTAAAATTGGTAATGATTCTTCCTGCGATCACTGCATAGTTAAGTCATATCATTACTCAAGCTGTCAGCTCTTTCTATCTCCTGGTTGTACACAGAACAATTAATGAGTGTGTCATATATGTCACCTCAAATAATTCTTATAACGGCCTGTGAGGTGGATATCATTCTCAGGTCACAGATAAAGAAACAGAATATAATGTGTTAAAATAATGTACCCAGATTAGGAAAGTGAAGATAGAAGGATCAGGAACTAATCTGATTTTTCTAATTTTCAAACAAAAACACTTAACGACTGGGATAATCATTATAGATATTTTTCAGAAGAGTCTGTGAGCCCATATTTTGTAAGGAGATAAAGGAGGAAATATTTGGGGCTAAGAGAGAGGCCAAGATAAAAGGGCTGTTCAATAAAAGCAGTACCACGTTTTTCTTAACATTTGGGAGTTTCAGTATGTTATTATGTTGTGTGTGTGTGTGTGTGTGTGTATGAACTGATTAAAATGCTTCATATAAACTTGCCTCTGAAATATTAGAATAGTATTGTGATTATAATTATTACAATCATCTCAGAAAAAAAGACTACTAGTTCAACATTGTTTATTATAACATAGTGAAACAGAGCATAGGTTAAGAATTTGGAGAGAAAAAAAAATTAACAAGTATAATCTAATCCAACCTTGGTCCTCCCCTTTATTAACACTTGGTCCTAAGCAGAATCCTTAACTCTTTATGCTTTTATTTCCTAATGTATAAAAATAGGTATAGCATGATAGCAGTAACCATAGTTTGCACTAAGGCTTAAAATATCAAACGTTTGCAAAATCATTTAGCACACACCAAGTGTTCAGTAGGTTTTAGTTAATATTATCCTTGTTATTACAACTACTAACACTAGTCTCTGAGACTGCATCCTCAGCTGCAAAGTGAATGATATTTTACCAACCACACAGGTTGCTATCATATGAAAAAGGATATGTACAAAACAATTGCTACTATATTGGGCATGCAGCAATCAATTATTTTAAAGTATGCCTTATTAGCTGTTGTAAAGTTACTGGACTTAGGAAGCATGCATTATGACTACTTCTAAGTACCTCTTGTATCCATTCCTTAAATTCCCATCACCAATGTTCTGTTGCTCCTTATGCAATCATTATCAGCAGTCTATTAATACAACTTGGGTTCTTGCGTCTGCCTTCCACCCCCTTACTTAACTGCAGGCCATTTCATCCAAGACAAACAAAGATCTTTACTAGAACAACATCCAAGATTCCCCTTCATATTCCTGTTCACCAATTCACCCATAGTCTCAGTTTTCATGATTCCCCATTTCCAAAAGACTAAAATGAAAATCTTATAGCTTTTCACTTATAGACTTTACACCAAACTTCTACCTCCTTTTCAGGGTTTACTGCTACTATGTATGTGATGTACTGTGTCAAACTCTTAGTTATCTGGAATGAGAAAGTGTACACAGCAGGTCTCCAGCCTGTATGTTTACAGAAGTTATTCATTTCTATAATCTTAACAAAGACTTCACCTGGGAGGCAATGAGATTATCCATGAAGACCTCACAATCTTTTCAATACAAGCACACACACACAGATCAAAAGAATTCAACACTTCATAGAATTTTCTAAAATTATTATATATTAGGATGAGAAGTTTAATAGACCCAAGGGTGCATTAACAAAATATGTTTCCTTTTCAGGTAATGCAATTACCCATCACAAGAAACACATGGAGAACAGGAACAATGTGACAGAGTTTGTTCTACTGGGGCTCACAGAGAATCCAAAGATGCAGAAGATTGTATTTGCTGGGTTTTTAGTCATCTATATCACCACTGTGGTAGGAAATATGCTCATCGTGGTCACTGTTACTAACAGTTCTTTACTGGAATCCCCCATGTACTTTTTCCTAGCTTATCTCTCCTTTATTGATGCCTCTTATTCCTCTGTCAATACTCCCAAATTGATCGTAGATTCACTCCATGAAAGTAAAACTATCCTATTCAAAGGATGCATGACCCAAATCTTTGGGGAACATTTCTTTGGAGGAGCTGAGGGCATCCTGCTCACTGTGATGGCCTATGACCGCTATGTGGCCATCTGCAAGCCCTTGCACTACACAAGCATCATGAATCGGCGAGTGTGTGGGCTGCTAGTGGGAGTGTCGTGGTTGGGAGGCTTTCTTCACGCAACCATACAGATCCTCTTCATCTTCCGCTTACCCTTCTGTGGCCCTAACGTCATAGATCACTTTATGTGTGACCTGAACCCGTTGCTCAGTCTTGCCTGCACTGATACCCACACTCTAGGGCTCTTTGTTGCTGCCAATAGTGGGTTCATCTGCCTATTAAACTTCCTCCTTTTGATGGTCTCCTATGCAGTCATCTTGCGTTCCCTAAGGGCCCATAGGTTAGAGGCGAGGCGCAAGGCTCTCTCCACCTGTGTCTCCCACATCACAGTGGTTGTCTTATTCTTTGTGCCTTGTGTATTTGTGTACATGCGACCTGCAGCTACTCTATCAATTGATAAAGCAGTTGCTTTATTCTACACTATCATCACTCCCATGTTAAATCCCTTAATCTATACCTTGAGAAATGCCCAGATGAAAAATGCCATTAGGAAATTGTGTAGTAGGAAAGGTATTTTAGGTGATAAATAAATGTGCTTGGAACACAACATTGATTCAATAGAGGCAATAGTCAAAAGGACATCATGGATGGTCTCAGCAAATACTTGTGGGATAAAGAAAAAAATTAACTGCTACAAATCACAGGTTCTGCACTGAGCTGATCAGAAATGAGTGCAAGAAAAGAGAGAAAAATGACCCATAACTGCTCTTTCTGTATGCATGAAATTGTACCAGATTCGGGTTTAGTTTTACTAGCATCAACCAGTTACATGAATTCACAGGTTTTTCTTCTAATAACAAATTAAAGAAATAATGGAATTTGTTGCCATCGAATAATAATCTCTATAATTCCTCACAACCTCAGATATGCAGATGATACCACTCTAGTGACAGAAAGTGAAGAGAAGCTAAATAGCCTCTTGAGGAGGAAGAGAGTGAAAGAGCCAGCTTAAAACTAAATATTAAAAAAACTAAGATGATGACATCCGGCCCCATTACTGCATGGCAAATAGACGGGGAAAAGGTGGAAGTAGTAACAGATTTCCTCTCTCTGGGCACCAAAATCACTGCCGACGGTGACTGCAGCCGTGAAATCATGCTTCTTGGCAGGGAAGCGATGACAAAGCTTGCCAGTGTGCCGAAAAGCAGAGGCATCACTTTGCCAACAAAGGTCCGGATAGCCAAGGCTACAGTCTTCCCAGAGGTCACGTACCATTGTGAGAGCTGGACTGTAAAGAACGCAGAACGCCAAAGAATTAATGCCTTCAAACTGTGGTGCTGGAGAAGACTCCAGACTCCTCAAAGTCCCCTGGACAGCAGGGAGAGCAAACTGGTCAATCTTAAGGGAGATCAACACTGAATATTCACTGGAAGGACCAATGCTGAAGCTGAAGCTCCAGACAACTCATCGGAAAAGTCCCTGATGCTGGGAAAGACTGAGGGCAGAAGGAGAACAGGGCATCAGAGGAAGAGATGGCTGGACGGCATCACTGATGCAATGAACATGAACTTGGGCAAACTCCAGAAGATGGTGAGGGACAGGGAGGCATGGTCCATGGCATCGCAAAGAGCTGGACGCAACTGGGCAACTGGACAGGAACAAATAATCTCTATAATAAACCGAGGAGGTGTGCATAAAGATATGTGTGCATACACGCATGCCCAACAATGCCTGACTCTTTGTGACCCCATGGACTGTAGGCTCCTCTCTGTCCATGTGATTCCCAGACAAGAATGTGGGGTGGGTTGCCACTCCTACTCCAGGGGAATCTTTCCGACCCAGGGATGGAAACTGTGTCTCTTGAATCTCCTGCATTGGCAGGCAGATTCTTGACCACTGGCACCATCTGGGAAGCAGAAAGAGGAAAGTATCAAAAAGTGTCATAAAGAGGAAAGTATCAAAGTAGATGTATCGGAAAGCCAGCAATCAAAATTGACTAATTTCCCCCGTCATGCCCTGAACTTCAGTGAACTTCCAGGCAATGATGACAGAATGTTTAGATAATTGTACGACTAACCATTTACTGAGCCAGGACCTGTGCTTAACAGTGTATATATTGGATCATTATCACTAAAAGCCTAATAATTTTTCATTAATAACTGTGCTTATTTTTATATAGCACAATTGATAGTCACATGGTACCTGCAATATTATAGTATGTAACTATTTAATGCTATAAACACACTGGCCCTGTCTACCTCTGAGGGGTAGATAATGAATATTACACCATTTCCAAATTTCCTTGTAGCCTTCAGCGCCATTTAGTATTGCTCATATAACCCATGCTCTGCTGGTAACACATCAGAAAGAGTAATGACTCAGATAAAAGAACATTTTGATGTCAGAAAAGAATTTCTATTTTTGACATATACAGTCACACTTTGTAAAGTATTGTAAAGTACTCGCTTGTTATATAGCAATAGTTTCTACAAGATAGCACAATATCATATGCATGATAAATATTAAATGCGTGGATGAATATATAAAGGAAAATAATTAAATTCACTAAAATGAAGTCCAAAGAGTAGTACTAGAGGCTAGGGAATTCATTTCTACTTTAAGTTGATTCAACTTCAAGGAAAAGTCTGGCTTGACCTCAGAGGGAACTACAATTGCTTTTATTCCTGTTTAAACTGAAGATGAGAAACAAATTTAAATTACACTTCTTAGCATATGAGCAAATAGTTTACCTTAATATTCTCCCTGCTCTCAGCAAGATTTTTTATGTTATTAATATAAGCTCTTTAAGCTATATTCTTCAGTTAACCTATTTACTTTTCAGTAACATTTCATTATTAAAAGCTGTTTTTAAAAATGTGTGGCTCTGTCTGCATACAAAGCAATTTCAAGATAAATGCACTCCTTTTATTCTTTTTTGTCTTAATTCATTAACTAACAAACATTTTGAGCACACAGTATGTATCAGACATTGATAGTTGCTGGGGTTGAAATGGTGGAAAAAAGAGAGAGAGAGAGGAGAAAGACCTGGATTCTGCCTTCAAAAAACTGAAGATCCATTGAAAAACTCCCAAGAGGGAGTAAAAAATTACAACAAGGTGTTATAAATTATAAGCTAGTGGAAAAGGACAAGGTACCATGAAATGTGTGGGGAATAGAAATTTGTACAGCCACTATGAAAATCAGTGTGGAGGCCCCTTAAAAAACTAATATGATTCAGTGATCCAACTCCTAGGGATATATCCAGAGAAAACAAGTTTGAAGGGATGCATGCACCCCAGTGTTCATTACAGCACTATTTACAACAGCCAGGACATAGAGGCAACCTAAACATCCATCAACAGAGGAATGGATAAAGAATGTGTGGTACATATATACAATGGAATATTACAAAAAACGAAATAGTGCTACTCACAGAGATGTGATGGACCTAGAGACGCTCATACAGAGTGAAGTAAGTCAGAAAGAGTAAAACAGACATTGAATAATATCACTTACATGTGTAATCCAAAAACATGGTCCAGATGAACTTATTTGCAAAGCAAAAATAGAGTCACACATATAGAGAAGAAACTCGTGGTCACCAAGTGGGGAAGGGGGAGTGGAAAGAACTGGGAGATTGGGACTGACATATACACTCTACTATGTATAAAATAAATAAATAATGAGAACCACCGTATAGCACAGAGAACTCTATTCAGTGGTGACCTTAATGGAAAGGAAGTCCGAAAAGGAGGGGAGCTTTCCTGGTGGCTCAGAGGTTGAAGCATTTGCCTGCAATACGGGAGACCAGGGTTCGATCCCTGGGTCGGGAAGATTCCCCTGGAGAAGGAAATGGCAACCCACTGCAGTATTCTTGCCTGGAGAATTCCCATGGACGGAGGACAGTGGGCTACAGTCCACGGGGTCACAAAGAGTCGGACGCGGCTGAGCGACTTCACTTTCACATACGTATATGTATGACTGACTCACTTTGCTGTAGGGCAAGAAACTAACGCAATACTGTAAAGCAACTATACTCTGATTAAAATTAATTTTACAAAAGAACTATGGGGATCTGTAGAAATGTGTGTGCCATTTAATTTTTTATTTATTTTAATTGGAGGCTAATTACTTTACAATATTGTATTGGTTTTGCCATACGTCAACATGAATCTGCCATGGGTGTACACGTGTTCCCCATCCTGAACCCCTCTCCCACCTCCCTTAAGTGTTATACAGGTTTCCTCACATATGAAAAAGCTTTTGAAATAAATTCATTAATTAATTTAAAAAAATCAGAAGCCAAATTATATGATGTAATTATTATATAATGTGTTGCTGGTACCTTAACATAAAGATACCAATGTTTTCAATTATTTTCATAACTCAAAACTGTTCATAAAAATTATAAATATGAGTGTAGTTTGGCATACCTGCAACTGTTGACAGCAGTGATTAGCAACAAAACAAAGCACAAAAACATATGGGAATGAGTTTGTGGTGGCAGCAGGGTGGTCTGAGGAACATGGGTACATGGATGCAAAGGAAGAGTGAAATAGAGCTGATAAAAGAACAATATTTTAACTGTTTCAAGGATAATTAAAATTGTCTTGTGATATAAGTACCAGAACTTCAAGAGAAAAAAGCTAAAGTAGCATAAGCAATGAAGTGCGGTGTGAGCAGAGGTCACTGTTAGAGCTGATGAACCAATGAGCATCTCTGGGACCATCTGACCGTGCTCAATGGGAAACTATGTAAAGGTTTTTTAAATAAATATCACCAGTTTCATTACCTCATTTCTGTCAAAACTGTCTGGAAAAGACACCCTAGAGTTGCGTGTAATGAGTAACAGTATGTAGACAAAGAGTCATATCTCAGTATGTGTCTCAGCCCTACCGCTAACCTGAAGGTGGGTCAAGCGTGCCATCCCTCCACCCACGGGCAAAATCTACACTTTCTCCAAAAGAGTGAAATCCTGGTCTGGGGAGGAAGTCCACATTCTAAATGAATTCCTTCCTTGGATTCTCATTTCTCAGTCAAAGGGCTTTTTTTAGAGAGCTCGTTACCCTCTTTATAGTTAGCGCCCTGACATAATTAATGATTGCATGTGAGCTTTTCTGGTTCCGATCACTCTGTTCTGCTCTCTGACTGGACCCCACCTAATACAATATGGAAAATACATAATGCAATGCTAGTCTTATAAGCATGTCATAAATAGGATTTCTTTTACTGTACAAACAAGATTTAATGAAAAAAAAAAATTCACACACAAGAAATCTATATTGAGGCCAGAGTCCAAAGTAAAGGAATATCATTAGGCACTCTTTTTAATAATCAGTAGTAACCAGCACATCTCCACATTACATAATAAGACCGATTCAAAACTCTAGATTTGTGCTTTTTAGCTTCTGAAGATATTTCCAGATTTCCTGTTAATAGATTATTTATTGATTAAGAAGCATTAAGTTGTAATAAGGAGAGTGAGAGATGGGAGACAGTAAGTCTGGATTCCAACCCAAGCTTTAGTTTTTGTGCTTAAGTGGCTATCAGCAGTATTATTCATTCCATTGTTAGATTCGATATATTCATCAAGAGGCTTGGACTAGAGTACCTCTATTACTTCTATCTGTAATGTTTAATGATTCTGTTTAACCATTATCTGAACTCACCTTTTTCTTCCAGAGTTTCTTCATAGCACATTTTACCCCAGCATTTCTGAGGGTGTAGATTAAAGGATTTAACATAGGGGCCACCATAGTGTAAAAGACAGCAACAGCTTTATCAATGGGCAGAGTGGTGACTGGGCGAAGATACACAAAGATACAGGGCACAAAGAATAAAACCACTACTGTGATGTGAGAGACACACGTAGAAAGGGCTCTGCGCCTCCCCTGCAGGCTAGAGTTCTATAGGGAGCGCAGGAGGACCACACAGGGGACCAACAGGGGAAGGTTTACAGGCAGAGGAGCCCACTGTTGGCAGCAACAGAGACCAAGGATGCGGGTGTCCACACAGACAAGCTTCAGCAAAGGGTACAAGTCACACGTGAAGTGGTCTATGACACTGGGGCCACAGAAGGGCAGCCGGACTGTAAAGAGGACCTGGAGGGTTGCGTGGAGGAAGCCTCCAGTCCAGGCCACCCCAGCAGGAGGAGGCACAGCCTGCGGCTCACGGTGGCCGTGTAGTGCAGAGGCTTGCAGAAGGCCACGCAGCGGTCGTAGGCCATCTCTGTGAGCAGGATGATCTCCGCAGCACCAAAACTGTGTTCTGCATAGACTTGAGCCATACACCCATTAAAGGAGATTGTCTTGATCTCCTGAAGGGAGTCCACAATCAACTTAGGAGCTGAAGAAGAGGAGTAAAGTGTGTCTATCAAGGAGAGATGGGTCAGGAAGAAGTACGTGGGGGAGTTCAGAGCCTGGCTGGTGGTAATGGTGACCACAGTGAGCAGGTTGCCTGAGAGGGTGGCCATGTACAAGACCAAAAACACCACAAACACTATCTTTTGCATTTGGGGGTTCTGTGTAAGACCTACTAGAATGAACACAGTCACATTCCTTTTGTTCTCCATCTATGTGGTTTGGGTAATAAAAATTCTGGGAAAGAATGCTTTGCCTTTAAAAGAAAAGAAAAAAGAACCGTAAAAAAGTGAAATACACTGAAACCCTGCCTTTTAACAGTACTCTGATAATGTCACAGATGAGTGTTGCTTTTCCCAAAACTCTGTAGGAATAGTATCTTAAAAGTTATTTTAGTTGACCTAGTCTTTTTTTATTCTGATCTCAAACTATTTTTATAAGACATAGAGTAACCAGAAGAAAGAAATTCAGTTTCCTTGGCCATAGTGTCTGAAATACTTTAATGGAACATCAATTTATTGGAATAATTTGGACATTAGAAGTAACAATTTTGGATGTTAATCTAAAAGTTTATGCACAAAATNCATGTTCTTCAGTATTTTCCAAATTTCTATAGCTTACATAACTAATTATATGATTAGAAATTAAATATAATCTTCATGTTTTATCTTAGAGTTCTAAAGCTGAAACTATGTGGTTTTAAATTGATTGGAATATGCCTGAGAAAACAGACATAGGGAATTGTATTTTGACACATCATGGGACCCCAAGAAATATCTGAATATAATTAACTGTTCTAATGTACTCAAAATTGTTATCAGTTCACCAGCTAGACATAGAATAGGGGCAGAGCTCGGTGCTCACTGCTTTGAGAAAATTACTGTGAGGGGTGAGGCTGCTCTGACTGCCCCATGAGTCTCATAATTACCCTAAATCCCATCTTTATTCTACCAAGCAAAGATTATTGACCTCTGCATTTAACTTATATCATTTATACTTATAGCCAATAAGTCCTCTGAATAATCAAACCAATCAGTTTACTGCAAAGTCTATTTCAACTTACTTGATGAGGAATACACATATTATTCAATTAAACTTTAAGGTAGCATATAAAACTAAGTTTTACAGGACATTAATAATGACACTATTAATGTTCACTTTTTCCTGTATCTCAGACTCCATTGTTCTCTTTATATACTCTTAAAGCAAAAAAAAAAAAAAAAAGCAGTGAAGAGTAAAATGAGTTCTCCCAGTTACACATGGTCAAGTTGAATAATGAGGTATGTGGAAAGGAAACCTCTTACAGATGATCCCATCAACTGTTCATTGAGAAGCTAGCTTTCGAGTTTCAAGCCCCAGCATAGTGGTCTCCCTTCTGGATAGGTCAGTGCATCAGAGAATCCCTCCAGGGAAAAGAATACCTGAGGAACAAGTTGAATGTACTTCTAATTAGTACTTCCCTAGAGAAGATGGCCCTTGGGGGAACCAAGAACCTAATAATATATTTTTATAATTTCCTGAAGGCCTGTACCAAAGGTTGGATTTCATGATCATAGAAAACCTCAAATATGACTCATTCCTTTTTATTATTTCACTTATTGTTTCAGCTTCCTGCAAACCTTGAAGTAATCAGGACATAAGTTAAAAATAGTTCTATCTTATCAATGTCTTTGATATCCTCTATTATCAGATAGACTCAAACACATGATCATTTTCTTCCTCTGTACTAGACTTAGCTGTGCCTATTAACATTCAAATCCTCTACAATACATATTTTTGGAGAAATGAGAAATAAAGTATTAATCTCACGGAGTAATTCTTTTCTCTCATAAGGCCATTCATACTGCAGTTGATAGGCAAGAACTTAAACAGACAAACTTCCTTCCAAGCAGAGAAACCTTCATCACTTGTTTAAATTCCATACACTCACACATTATGAAATATAAACTTTTACTATAAATCTGCTGTTTTCTCATTCTTAATAGAATGCAGAGATTAATTTTCACCATATGATTCTCATAATAATCAATTAATTAAATGTTGTTGGGTTTTTGCTGTGTTCACACTATACTAACAGTTTTACATTCACTCTTCCATTTACAAGACCTTCACAACAATCCTATGAGGTTGGTAAACTATTATCTACTTTAAAGATAAGGAAATGTGGTTAGAAGGTAAACAACTTGCCCGAGCCATGACACCAAACTAAAATAGAGCAGTCTGTATTAAAAATCAGGATGCCTCCCTCTAGCTCTTTGGAATTTAGCTCTCCAGTATGGGTCTAGTTTACTTCTTGGAATCAGCCATGTCAGAGTTTGGACAAAGCCACCACGTATGACCATGGGTGATCCATGGCAGTTATTTGGCTAAACTGTGTGATGTACAGTCAGATGTTAATGAGTTCAGGATCTATTTAACAAGTTCAGAAATTTTTGTGCCCTAAAATTCTTCCAGTACCAAGGGATAGTTAGAGAGTTTGGGGTAGACGTGTACACACTGCTGGATTTTTTTCTTTTAACTTTACAATATTGTATTGGTTTTGCCATACATCAACATGAATCCGCCACGGGTATACACGTGTACACACTGCTGGGTTTAAAATGGACCAACACATGGAACTATACAGCACAGGGAACTCTGCTCAGTGTTGCCTGGCACCCAGGAGGGGAGGGAAATCGGGGGAGAAAGGGCTCGTGTATATGTGTGGCTGAGTCACCTGAAGCTATCACAACAGTGTTAACTGGCTATACCCCAATACAAATAAAAAGTTTAAAAGAAAATTCTTCCAGCACCTTGCATTTTATCAACTCATATGCTCTTTAAAAGATAAGGAAGCTGCGGCCCAGAGAGGAAACACAGCTGATTAGTGGTAAATAAGAATCCAAGTCTTTTAATGCCCACCACAGTGATTTTTTACCCCACCACACCTTACCTCCCATAAGATGACTTAAGTCCAGTGTATACAAGGGGGAAAGATAAATCACCTTAGGCTGACCAAGAAAATTAACTTTCATCTCTTATCTTCAGCAATATGTGTCTTGACTCTCTAAGAGAAAGGCCTAAGTCTTAGGTCAGGGATGTAAAAGTCCAGTTATATTGCAGGGGCCACATCCACTTCAGCAGAAATAAGATCTTGCCTGGTTAGAAGATCTAAGAAAGTCTGAAAATAATCAGAATAAAAAGTGCCTCAGAACTTGGGGTTTAATGTGTATTCCCAACCACAGTAAAGGGTACATTTTCCCTTGTAAAATGCTATAAATTTATATATTCTCAATTTGGAATTCAATATGAGCTGACAAATTCCTTCAAAAAACATAACCCAAATGCTTCCCTTCAGTCCCGTGTGGACTTAAAAATTGTCTTCAGAATCCACAGATTGTAATCCTATTCTGGACAAATTATAAATAAATTCATATACAGGAAGGAGAACAAATATTTCCGCTAAAGATCCCAGGGTATCTAAAAGTAATCCCCCATAAAATATCAGAGAATAAATATTTAATGATTTTCACTGTAAAAATCCCTTGAAAAAAAGCAGCACTATAAAAACTCAATAAAAAAAAAAAACCAGCAATTCTAGTTCACTTACTGTGGTTTCCTCTGTAGTTAAGAATGCCCAAGGTCTTTAAAAATACAAAATAACCATTACTTGTAATGTCAAATCATGCATATTTCTCAAGTCCCCACTGCCTGGATACTTCTACGGAAAGTGTCTCTGTCAAGATGATACAAATTTATTTAAATGCATTCAGCATGCTCCAATACCTTGGAAAATCAAGTCAAGAGAAAAGAAAATGCTATGTTGAATTTGAAACCCAAAGTCTTACGTACTAAGAGGAATCTTCTGATCTTCAGAACCTAGTCTGTGGATATAACAGAAGAGACCCAAATATTTCTGTTACCTAACAAGCCCTTCTTAGGCTTCTCTTCCAATATTCTTGCCTGGAGAATCCCATGGACAGAGGAGCCTAGCGGGCTACAGTCCACAGGGTCGCAAAAAGCTGGACACAACTGAGTGACTTCACTTTCAGGCTTCTCTTAAAATGAGGAAACATCTTCTCCATGAATCTTAGTGCTTAGAGAGGATACGGAGAATATCAAAGAACCAACCTTTCTATCTAAGGCATTATCCTCCCAGGAATTAATTATCTCTGTTTTTTTAAGATTTTGCCTAGAAGCAGATATTTGGGAGAATTCACCCATGAACAACATATTTTCACCTGATGGATTCTTTCCCTGCACTTTAACAGCCTGCATTCTTGGTCTGGAAAACTATGTGATAAATCACTCTTCATGCAAGCCCTTGGGTATCAAGAGCTGAGGCGTGAAGGACTCTAAATGATGCAACCATGGGGTTTCATCCAGGTGGAATATCCCTAAGAAAACTTACTCACTGACTGAGGCCACCAGAGGAGGTTGAGATACATATAGGCTCATGACTATGATATCTTGAGTAACTGACTGCTTAATCATTATAAAATGTCTCTTGGTCTATAGCAACAATCTATGGCCTAAAGTTTATTTTGTCCTATATTTGCATTGCCTGTTCTTTCACCTCTCTTTTTGCTACTATTTCCATCATATATATTTCTTGCCACTTTCACTTTCCACTTATCTGTGTCTTTGAATTATGAAGCTTGTAGATAAAATATATATGAATCATGATTTTGTCCATTCTGCCAATCTCTGCCTACTGTTGGAGTGCTAAACCATTTCTATTTTATATAATTACTGGTAAGATAGGATTTACATCTTACATCCACTCCTGCTAGTCCTTCCCCCTTTCCATGCCTTCATCCTTTCCCCTGTGCCAGGTCTATAAAATTCTGGGAAACTTTTGTTCAGGGCTCCCTCAACAGTGAGATGACTCCCATATCTGTGCTAATCCACCTGACTCTTGACTACACCATGTTTCATGGGAGATAATGGAACAGGGGGAAGTTGATACCTACTCTCGTTTTAACCTGTCACTTACACTATGTCAGCAAATGATTAAGGCTGCTGCTTTCATTTGTGGCTTATTAATTTATTCACTCCTCTGTCATCTGACAACACAGTTCTCTATTCCACTCAGCTGAGCCCTTGAGTCTATATATAAAATTATGATATCTGTGAATAACAATGGTCTTATATTTTATTCTCCCATCTTTATACCTTTCATTTTATTTTCCTGTTGTATTGTATTGGATGGGCTTCCCAGATGGTGCTAGTGGTAAAGAACCCACCTTCCAATGCAGGAGATCTAAGAGATGCAGGTCTAATCTCTGGGTCAAGAAGATCTCCCGGAGGAGAGCATGGCAAGCCACTCCAGTATTCCTGCCTGGAGAACCCCATGGAAAGAGGAGCCTGGTGGGCTATAGTCCATAAGGTTGCAAAAAGTAGGACATGACTGAAGCGACTTGGCACATTATATTGGATAAGACCGCCAATACTATATTAAATATAGTATTTAATATATCTAATGCTATATTAAATTTCTGAGACTTTTCACAAAACCATGCCCCAGAAATCCACAGATTCTATCCTCTGACTCCTGGTCAAGCCATTGCATTAAAATCACTCATAATTATTCATCTCCTGCATATATCATTTATAGAAGAGAAAAAAAACAGATGGATACCTGCCAAACTGCTAATACATGGTATCATCAAATGAGGTGTAGGCATTTTTAAAAGAAGCATTTCAGTTAACCAAATATTTCACCACATACTTGTTCACAAGGATGCATGAGTTTGATAACTGTTTTATCTCCTGCCACAACTAAAAGTTAAACTTTATGAAAGGTAGCAATATATTTATTATATAACAATTCATAGATTGTTAACTAACTCTAGTTCCTCCGCTAACAAATCAGCTGTCATCAGATGAATATCATGGGGAGATTTTAATTCAATGTCCTAACATGTTTGATTATCAATATCAGTATTGTCACAGATTTCACTGAAGTGAAATTAATCCTACCAGTTATACTTCTATTAACCCAAAAAACAGGTACATTATGATTTATTTATTGGCTCCCTTTTTAGCAACAATTATCTTTCTATTGAATTAATTTTCACTCAGATGCCCCATTTGATATAATCCAGGGTTCCCCTTATCTTCCAGTTATCTAAGGGCAATTTTGCAGACTCTATTACGAATCCATTGGATACTTAGTAAAAATCCGTACAATCCATCTGATGCCACTGCCATTATAATCCACTTCTCGTCCACAAGGAACACCACTCTTAATTCTATTCCTTGAGTAGATTTACATTTTCCTCTTCAGTGAACTGATATCTATGCTGCTACTTACCAGACTGAGAGACGGCTTTTTACTCTTGAGCCACCATTTGTAAATAATACTGATTTTAGGCATCCTCCAATAACTGATCATAAGGAGGGACTCCTTCGCCATAAGGTTTCGATATTCTTCAGGAGGCTCTAATATAGGGCTCAAGGGCAAACCAGACATTGTTCACACCTGCAATGATTGCTGCATTCACATATTCTTATATTTGATTTCCTGTTTGATAAAATAACTCTTCTGTTCATTTCCCGACATACTAGAATGATTATCTGACATAATTCGGGGTATTTTAGATCTCAATAATGCATGTCCTTCAGTAAGAAAAAGCAGTTTCAGGTGAAGTTCAACTACAAGCTAGCAAATCACCCTTCAGTGTGTTCTGTTCAGTGTTTCAGCTAACTGCTCAGGCCAAAATCCCACTGATTACCAATAAGTGGCAGTTCTGGCATTCCCTTGCGAAAAAGCATTATTCAGAAAAGAAAATAAATTCCTTCCAAGACTCTTATTAGGAACAGAGAAGCAGCACTCTGAAGTGCACCCACATGTGGAGAAAAGGGAACCCTCCTACTAAGTTGCTGGGAATGTATGTTGGTGCAGCCACTGTGGAAAAGAGGATGGAGGTTCCTCAAAGAAACACAACTAGAGTTGCCACAGGACACAGCAATCCCACTTCTGAGCATATACTCAGACAAAACGAATTCGAAAAGACACAGGCGCTCCTACGTTCATAGCAACACTATTTACAACAGCCAGTACAAGGAAACAGCCTAAATGTCCATGAACAGAGGAATGCATAAAGAAAGATGTGGTACATATGTGCAGCAGAATATTATTCAACCTTCAAAGAGGATGAAACAATGCCATCTGCAGCAACATGGATGGACCTAGAGATCGTAATAGTAAGAAAAGTAAGTCAGAAAGAGAAAGAAATACCATACAATATCACTTGTACGTGGACTCTAAAATATGACACCAAGAAATGCGTGGGTATATGTATATGCATAATTGCTTCACTTTGCTATACAGCTGAAACTAACACAATGTTGTAAATCAACTATATGCCAATAAAAATTTTAATAAAAAATTACAGATGACACGAATGAACATGTCTACAAGACAGAAACAGACTCAGAGACTTAGAGAACAGAGCTGTGGTTGCCAGGGGGGAAGGTGGGGAGCGGAGGGAAGGAACGGAATGGGAGTTCAGGATTAGCAGAGGCAAACTGTTATAGACAGGGTGGATAAACAAGGTTGCTCTATTTAGCACCAGGAACTATATTCAATATCTTGTGACAAATCATAATGGAAAAGAATATATATACTAAGTCACTTTGCTGTACAGAAGAAATCTTTTTTTTAATTTTTATTTTAACTTTACTTTACAATACTGTATTGGTTTTGCCAAACATTGACATGAATTCACCACGAGTGTACATGCGTTCCCAAACATGAATCCCCTCCCACCTCCCACCCCATACCATCTCTCTGGGTCCTCTCCATGCACCAGCCCCAAGCATCCTGCATCCTGCATCGGACATAAGAAATTAACACAGTATTATAAATCAACTAAATTTCAATCAAAAATTTTTTAAAAGAATACCCATAGCTTTTTTTCTTAGCTATAATTGTGTCACATGCCTATCCCTAAGTTTATCACTGGAAAGGAGAAAAACAGTCATAATTACTTAAACTAATTCAGATTCACACTATGAACTGGGGTTGGACCACAGTTTCCCCCAAACACATAGCCACCTGGCACCAGAACAAAAGGAGGTTTGGTTGAAAGAAAGATGAGAAATAACTACTCTGTGGACAACTAACACTGTCTGCCATACCTAATACACCTCTATTAATTACTCCCTTCTCACTCCTGTATGTATAACTTTCTCTCTCCTTCCCTTCCCCCTCCCATTTCCCTTCCCTTCCTTCTTCCTCTTCTCTTCCTCTCTCCCAATTTCTCACCCTCCCTCATCTCCTCTCTTTTAGTTCTTCCCACTGGTATTTAAATATGACCAACTTTCTCCCATTTTGAAAACCAATCTTCTTCAATCCCATATCCCAAGATAGTACATAAGTACCTAACTTGATTCTAATCAACCTATGAGGTACTGTTATTATCTCTCTTTATAAGATAGTGGAAACTGAGGCACAGAGAAGTTTAATAACTTACCCAAGATTACACAGCTTAACCAGGCTTCAATAAATGATGATCAATAGTATTACAGTAGTGGAGAAATGCAAATTTTTCTCTCAACTTATTTCAGGAAATTTTTTTATTTATAAAGCACTAATGGATAATTTTATATTCTACTTTTTGGTGTTACTCCCAATAACCCCTATTTATTTAAGCTGTCCTTAAGCTGTTTTGCAGGTTCTGGTAAGTTCAGTGATAAGCTGAAATCTTACAGTAAATAGAATTGATTATCAATACCCAGGTTCGTGTCTTTGGTATATTATGTCTCTAGGACTCCACCATGTCCCATTGATATAGAGAATATCCCTGGTCCTAGGTATGATTATCTGCTCAGTCTTCCCTTCTACTCTGAAAGCATCAGGAAATTTCCAGAATGAAAACTCCCAACAGAGTGCTTAAGAAGACATCCCAGATGGGGGCCAAATGTGGAAAGGAAGATGAGAAATATTCTTTCCTCAATGGTCCTTTCTGGTCAGTGCTACACCGGGGGTCTGTCTGAGGAATATGTCCTTCCTGCCACTGGTGGAGAAAGCGAAGCCTCTAAGTAATGCACAGCTCGTCTGAATCACCACCTCCTCCCCCACCGGTCCCAGTGCACGGAACTCGTCAAGGAATCAATGTCCAGGGCCCTACAATAACATAACTGTTAGAGCTCAAGCTTAGAACTTAGACCAGCTTGTATTCCAACCCAACGTCTACTTATTAGCTTTTAGGTCTTGGTCAAAAGAAACTCAAAGTAAGCATCAATTTTCATTTACATAAAGTAGGATTAATATATCCCTCATGGAGATTATGTGAGAATTAGATGAAATACCACATGTAGCACTGTGATGTAAATACACAGTGCTCATTATCTGTTAGTTCTCATTGCATCCACATTTCCTGAATCTCTTACAACCTTTCTAGGACTCAACTACACTGTCAGATTTTTTAGTGAGAGATGGCTGAACAGCCATAGATTTCTGAACTATAATGACTTATGAATCAGTATTTAATACTTTAAAACTTAACCTTCCTTCTCTCCTAATTTCTGTATTAAGAAATTCTACCAACCGTAAGAATAAAGAAGCCATGTATGTGAGTTGAGAAAATTCTTTGCAGAAACTTGAATCAGTCAAGCCATGTGCTCTGGTTTCCTATACAGAAAGTGACCACAGACACCAATGAGCTTTTGCTTTACACCAAGCACCGTTGTAAGCACTTTACATGTGCTAACTCATAGAAACCCCACAATATCCTGTGACAGGTACTCCTATCACCCTCTTCTTACAAATGTAAGAATTCAGGTATAAAGAAAGAGGCGGAGGAGCTTGCCCAAGATCACATAGTTAGCAAACAGAAGAGGCAGCAAAACTCTTTCAGTTAATCATGATTCACTATTCTATTACTAGAAGCAGTTTCTCTAGCCTGGCAGTTTCTGTCATGCCTGACTTTTTGCAATCCCAAGGACTGTAGCCCCCTAGGCTCCTCTGTCCATGGAATTCTCCAGGCAAGAATACTGTATTGGGTTGCCATTCCCTTCTCCAGGGCCCCTTCTCAACCCAAGGACTGAACCCAGATCCCCTGCATTGCAGGCAAATTCTTTATCGTCTGAGCTGCTCTAGTCTACATTCCTTTATCTACAGGGCATTAGATATTTCCACATGTTATCTTCCTCAATCCCTCCTACAACTCTGTGAGACAGGTATGAATAAGGCTGTTTTGGTGATGGACAGGGAGGCCTGGTGTGTTGCAGTTCATGGGGTTGCAAAGAGTTGGACACAACTGAGCGACTGAACTGAACTGAACTGATGAACACTAGGGAGCTCATGCATCCATTATCCCATGACTAGGACCTTCTGTGCCTTGGGTTCCAGAGTCCAAGATCATTTTCTAAACACAGTCATAGAGGGGCTGCAAACCCAGCCCAGAGGTCTCTCCCTCGTCTCCTTAATCACAGATGCCACGGCCACAAGAGAGAACAGATAAACTGGTTCGGCTGCCATCTTGGTTGAAGCTGCTAGTTCTAATCCTCTGGGAGTTGAGAGATCAGAGACTCCCTAACTCCTTGCACTTGAGTAATACTTATTTAAATACTTCCCTGTAACCACACTTGAAAGTGTTGGTAAAGATGAACCCAGGAAGACCATATAAGCATAACCATCCCCAGAACACAGAAGCTGTGTGGTTTTGAGTCTCCAAAACATTTGGATCCAGACTCCTAGGAACCAAAGAAGATATCTATGAGCACAGGCTTAGTAAGAAAAAGATTTGAAAGAGCTAAGCTCAGGGAATTGCTACTTCAAATCAACTTTTATTTGTTGCTGATTTTATGGTGCTTGCAATTCCTAATTTTTCTACTTTAACAGAGTGCTATTTCCAGGGCTTTAAGTCAGGATAGATCTCAGGTCAAGTGGCTCTTCTTAATACACTACATCTGGGCACAAGAAAGACTGACAAATGTATAGTAAGATGGCATAAATGGAAATTTCCTCCAATGGTTAGGCTTTTTTCCCATCACTTTCTTCTGAAGCCTAACACTTCAGAAGGTGTCAGACTAAAGAAATTTGTTATCTGAGCTGAGATGCGTGCGCCTCACTCACATGATGGTATGAGCCAATAAAGCAAACCTAAAACCCAGTCCATGAACTCAGCATTATTTAAGAATTCCCAGAGGGATGGTACAGGGAGGGAGGAGGAAGGGGGGTTCAGGATGGGGAACACGTGTATACCTGTGGCGGATTCATGTTGATGTATGGCAAAACCAATACAATGTTGTAATTAACCTCCAATTAAAATAAATAAATTTATATTTTAAAAAAACAATTCTCTTTCAGCAGTCATTTTCAAATCATTAACTAAGGAAAAGGAAAATTCCATTTGAGACAAAAAGTGAATAAACCTTTAAAGCAGCAGTTGTTGATAGGTCAATGATCACTGCTGCTGCTGCTGCTAAGTCACTTCAGTCGTGTCCGACTCTGTGACCCCATAGACGGCAGCCCACCAGGCTCCCCCATCCCTGGGATTCTCCAGGCAAGAACACTGGAGTGGGTTGCCATTTCCTTCTCCAATGCATGAAAGTGAAAAGTGAGAGTGAAGTTGCTCAGTAGTGTCCGACTGTTCGCGAACCCATGGACTGCAGCCCACCAGGCTCCTCCGTCCGTGGGATTTTCCAGGCAAGAGTACTGGAGTGGGGTGCCATTGCCTTCTCCACAATGATCGCTACCCCCAAGCAAATTATGCTCTACAAGTAACACCTTGTTGTGAAAAGAGCATGTCACTTATTTCCCAAATGTATCTGGAGAGGTAAGTACAACCTGTGGTTTCTTTATCACGTTTTCTCAAGGTGATAACTTTGTTGTTGCTGTTCAGTCACCATGTCCAACTCTTTGCGACCCCAAGGACTGCAGCACTCCAGTCTTCTCTGTCCTTCAACATCTCCCAGAAAGTGCCCAAGTTCATGTCCACTGAATCGGTGATGCCAACCATCTCATACTAGGGTATTCAAATTACAGGTGAGTTAGGTTTAAACACTTCAGTATTCATGCCTGGAGAATCCTGTGGACAGAGGAGCTTGGTGGGCTGCTGTCCATGGGGTCGCACAGAGTGGGACACGACTGAAGCAACCTAGCATGCGTGCATGCATTGGAGAAGGAAATGGCAGCCCACTGCAGTGCTCTTGCCTGGAAAATCCCGGGGGACAGAGGAGCCTGGTGAGCTGCCATCTATGGGGTGGCACAGAGTCAGACACGACTGAAGTAACTTAGCAGCAGCAGCAGCAGCAGGTTTAAATATCCACTTTTACTGTCACAGATTTTTATAGTGACCAACATGCTGAGAAAAGGAGTCACACAGAATATTAGCTCTTTTATTAAATTAGTTTTCTTATTATAAAGGTAATATACTCTCTTTGTAGGAAATTCAGATCAGAAAACTTTAAAAAGAATACAAAATATATCTTAAATCCATAATCCAAATAAGCATTACTAGTCTTTAGAGCATTTCTTCCAGGTACTTTGTTATGTTTATATGCCATTTTGGACCATTTAGATCATAATAAAGAAGTTGCCTAGTATCTTGTGTTTTCTACTTAATATTATGTTGGAAGAATTTTTTCACACCATTAGTTTTTCTTGTAAATAACCTCAATGTTCACCTGATATTTCATAACTATAATTTGCTTAATTGTTCCTCTTTATGTAGACACTTGAATTATTTTCAAAGTTTCATTATCATACAAAACATGAAATATAGCCTGTATACACAGTTTTTGTCCATAATCTTTATACAGAATAGATTCCAAAGAAGAAGGAGTACTGGATCAAGGGGCATGACCAATTAAAAAGCCCTTGTTATACAAAGTCAAACTTCTTTCCAGTATATTTTACATCAACACAGTAAAAGTAAAGTTTTGCTCAACAATTTAAAGTATTTCACTGTTTTTAAATTGCATTTCCTTGATGGCTTATGAAATAGGGATTTTTTAAAGGGATCTAATGTTCTTTTCTAAGAATTTTCTTTTTATTAAAAAATTTTCTTAATTTTTATAATTGTGTAGGTAGAACGTTTTTTGTAAAAACTACATCTATGATAATAGTTATCTATCATAATTGTTGCAAATAGTTTTCCAATGTGTTCTATACCTTTATGTAGTTAAATCTGTTAGCTTTGTCCTAGTTTTTATACCACTGAATTTTGCTTANAGCTGCTAATCAGTGAAAACAGAATTTAGAAATACCTGACTGCGCAGAACACATAGTGGTAAACAAATTATAATGCTTAGTTTCCTTACCTTAAAAGTACCTGTTTTCTAAAGAGATCTAGAGAATTTTTCATAGTCCTCCCTAAACTGAGCTTGATTTGCAAAATTCTTCTGAAACCTAAACATGATAAAAAATTCTGCAACTATAAAAAAAGCTGAGGACTTAAGAATTGATGCTTTTGAACTGTGGTGTTGGAGAAGACTCTTGAGAGTCCCTTGGACTGCAAGGAGATCCAACCAGTCCATCCTAAAGGAGATCAGTCCTGGGTGTTCATTGGAAGGCCTGATGTTGAAGCTGAAACTCCAATACTTTGGCCACCTGATGCGAAGAGCTGACTCATTGGAAAAAACCCTGATGCTGGGAAAGATTGAGGGCAGGAGGAGAAGGGGTCGACAGAAGATGAGATGGTTGGATGGCATCACCAACTCAATGGACATGGGTTTGGGTAGACTCCAGGTGTTGGTGATGGACAGGGAGGCCTGCGTGCTGCGGTTCATGGGGTTGCAAAGAGTCAGACACGACTGAGCAACTGAACTGAGTGACTCATAATGTTTCAAATAAATCTGGGGGATATTGCGTTCAGTTCAGTTCAGTTCAGTTGCATCATGCTATTTTATCCGTTTCAGAATATTCATTTTCCTTCTTGTGTGATGGTATCTTAGAAAGTTTTATTTGAATGTAATATAAATTCACAAATCTAACTGCCAGTTATACCTCAAAAGTGAAAGTACAATTGCTCAGGCATGTCCAATTCTTTATGAACCCATGGACTGTAGCTCGCCAGGTTCCTCTGTCCATGGGATTCTCCAGACAGGAATACTGGAGTGTGCTGCCATTTCTTTCTCCAGGGGATATTCCCTAGCCAGGGATTGAACCAGGATCTCCTGCACTGCAGGTGGATTCTTTACCACCTGAGCCACCAGGGAAGCCCTCAGTTATACCTTGTTAAGAAGTATACCTTAGGTAAAGAAGCTATACCTTACTGGAGCCTTAAGGATTCAATCAGTTCAGTTTTTTCTGAGGTGAAACTACATTACCCTTAATTTTGAGTTGAATTTACCTGATGTTTTATATTCACCCTGGAACTAGTTAAAAGTAAGAATAATAAATTCTGCAGCTTAACCTCATCAGCACAAGTGACTAGAGAAGGGAAACAAGGGAGTAAATTCTCATGAACTCAAGCCTCTGCTCCTTTGTATGGGTCCTCTTTTCCTACAGGAGAAAATACATGAGCATTTTGGGGGGGGATACCCATCAAGGCACAGTTATAGAAAGATGCCTGGAATGTCAGCAGTGATGACACTGTGTTTATGTGTATGAACGTGTGTATGAACGTGTATGTGCATGGGGTGGGTAGGGCTGTGTGTGTGAGAGAGAAGACAGTTATGTGTTCATTTTGTGGCTAATAACAAGTTTAAGTCTTGGGTTTATCTACTTCATGTTTTTATCAGTCTTACAAAAAGTAATTCTGAGAAAATTTACTGAGATTGGCCTAAATTGATCCTCACAATTGTGATCCCTGTGCTAGTCTCAGAGAAATCAGGTATCTCAATGCCAGACTGGATTCATGGAGCAAATGAACAATGATGTGACGGAACTCCCCCTGCTTGGCCTGACACAGAACCCAGACGCACAGAAGCTCTTGTTCGCTCTGTCTGCCCTCATCTCCGTTCTCACTGTGGCAGGCAACCTCCTCACCGTTGTGGCAGTCACCACTAGCAGAGCCTTAGGTTCCCCCACATATTTTTTCCCATCTTTCTTGTCCTTCATAGACCGCAGCTGCTCTTCCACCATGGCCCCCAAAATGATATTTGACTTACTTGCTCAAAACAAAGCCAAATCCTTCAGTGGGTGCATACTCAGCTCTTTGCAGAGCATGTCTTTGGAGGAGTTGAGATCCTCTTGCTCACGGTGATGGCCTATGACCGCTCTGTGGCTCTCTGCAAGCCCCTGCAGTACGCCATCACAATGAACAGGCAAGCGCGCGGCCTCCTGGTAGCCATGGCTGGGGCTGGAGGATTTTTTTCATGCTCTGATTCAAATTCTTTTTGTAGTCTGGTTGCCCTTCTGTGGCCCCAGCATCACTGACCATTTCGTCTGTGACCTTTTCCCTCTGCTGAAGCTGTCCTGCACGGACATTCACATCTTTGGTCTTTTCGTTGCTGCCAACAGTGGGCTGATGTGTATGCTCATCTTTTCTATTCTTATCACCTCCTATGTGTTCATCCTTTGCTGCCTAGGAACACACAGCACTGCAGAACAGCAGAAAGCTCTCTCCTCGTGCACCTCCGATGTTACTGCAGTGGTCCTGCACTTCATGTCTGTGTACTGTGCGTTTGCGTACCTTCAGCCCACGATCACCTTCCCTATTGATAAAGTGGTGGCTGTGTTTTATACCATGGTAACACCCATATTAAACCCTTTAATCTACACCCTCAGAAACTCAGAGGTGAAAAATGCCATGAAGAAGCTCTGGAGCCAAAGAGTAACCTTGGGTAACAATTTTTGTGAGTAGAGAAGATAAAACAAAATCTACTCACATCTTAAGAACAAGTGTGACTAATAGAAAGGATAATGATTTTGAAGCTAAAATGTGCGACTTTAAGGATATTATTCACCCCTTACTTTCTGGACTCTTTCTGGTTCATCTTTCATAAAATGTCACAATTTGAGTAAATGATGACTAAAGCTCTTCAATTAGAAACTTCTTTGCTTCTATAAATTACTACTAATCAAGGGGATGTTGTTTTAAAAAAATAATTACTTTTGAATTTTATTTTTTCAGGTTTTTTTGGCTACACTGAGTCTTCGTGGTTGCACGCGGGCTTTCTCTGGCTTCTCTCTAGCTGAGGTGCTCGGGCTTCTCACTGCAGCCGCTTCTCTAATTTCAGAACACGGGCTCTAGGTGTGAGAGCTTCCGTAGTGGTCGTGCATGGGCTTTTGTAGTTGTGGCACACAGCTTTAGTTGCTTCTTATCATGTGGGATCTTCCCGGATCAGAGATTGAACCCACATCCCCTGCAATGGCAGGTGGATTCTTAACCTCTGAACTACCAGGGAAGCCCTCAAAGGGGCATTGTTAATCAGCTTAAAGAAGATGGAAAAACTTTGAGTTACTGTATTCAGTAGGAGAATTCTCTGTCAAGCTTCAGATATAGAGTGTATAACCAATAGGCCAAATAATTAAAATATCTAAACAATAAGTCCTAACAACCAAATTTTTTTAATGAAGTTTTAGTCCAAAGTACTGTAGGCAAGGTAGAGCTATTATTGTGAGAGACAATGACCAAGGAGAAAAGAATGAGTTTTGAGAAATGAGAGTGACATAAAGACAGGACAGGACTCATTCCAAAATTAGTACCAAGTGCTGCACAATTCCAGGGGCACCCTTTACAGTGTAATCTGGGCTCTTCTCAAAATGAATTATTTTATATGTCTAAAGCCAAGAGGGGATATAAAATTCTTCCAGGCACAACTGTAGAGCCATCTTGCACACAATTTCCCAGGCAGTGTTTTGTGGAGCACTGTCTTTTGTAAAATATATTTAAAGTAGTTTTGGGGGATGCCAATTTGTGCTTTAGCTAATGCATAGAGAAGTACCCGGTACAAACAAAAATTAACTTGGTGATAGGTGAGTAATCAAGTCAGAAAGTGTGCATATTCAAATCTGAATGGGAAATTTTAGACCAATTGCAAACCAATGAGATGGAAATTCATGTGAGATATAGACACAGTGCAAGTTTAAAGGAAGGAACCCTGATAAAAGAATCCAAATAGGGGCCAGGTCACAAGTCCTGCATATCCTAGAAAGTCACTCCTACCTTCAGAAGGATTTGATTTAACCCAGATGACTCCATAGCCATGCCTGAGGTGTTCACTGCATATATATCAATATTCAACGGTTTAGCAAGTAATTTATTCCAAACGGGAGACTGTGCTGTAGCCCAGTTGTGTCCGACCCTGTGACCCCAGGGACTGCGGTCTGCCAGTCTCTCCTGTCCATGGGATTTTCCAGTCTAGAAGACTGGAGTGGATTGCCATTCCCTTCTCCATGGGGAATTCCTGACCTAATGACTGAACCTGCATCTCTTGTGTCTCCTGGTTGGCAGGTGGACCCACTGCACCACCTGGCAAGCCCCTGAAATGGGAGATTGGTTTCTTCAAATGTTGCCAATCCATTTGCTGATCACTAAGAATCCAGATGTTACTACCATATTTTCCAGCCCCTTTGTTTTTAAACAGGAAGTGATATGTGTCACAGTTAGGCTGAAACATTGAGAAGTCAGTATGCTCCTCGCCAGGACTTTTTCAGTTTCCTTTTTCCTGCTGCAGCAAGCCTGGAGGACACACGCCGAGATGGCAGGGCCACCCAGGGAAGCAAGCTGCGTTAACGAGTAGCTGTCTGGAAGAGCACTGTCCCAGAGGAGCAACTATCTCTCAGTGAATTAGGCCTGGACAGAACAGCAAAGTGTAAGTGTTAAGCCACTGAGAGTTCAGGATGCATTTGTTGCCCAGCAAAATGGTCCTATCCTGACTAGTTATGTTGAACCATTTCATCTTTTAAAAGACTTATAATCATCAAGGAGAGAAAAGGTCTCCACTACTTTTGCAACTATCTTCATTCTCTAAGCGCAGAATGAATAAATGTCAATCTTTACAGAACCAAGTCTAAATAGAGCATTTTCTTCAGTGTAATGCATTACATTAACCGAAGCTTCTAAACCAGAAATTCATACACCGTCATGTCTTTCCCTCCACCTGCAATATAAGGCGATCTTGAAGAAAATTATTAACTAGCTATTGCTGCTCTGTCAGTCAGTCAGGTCTGACTATTTGTGAACCCATGGGCTGACTGTAGCCCTCCAGGCTCCTCTGTCGTGGGATTTTCCAGGCAAGAATACTTAAGTGGATGGCCATTTCTTCCTCCAGGGGATCTTCCCAACCCAGGGATCTAACCTGAGCCTCCTGCAGCTCCTACACTGGCAGGTAGATTCTTTACCACTGAGCCACCTGGGAAGCCCATTATTAACTAGGAGCGCCAACAAAAATGTCAACTCTAATGTGAACTACGTCTTCAAAACTTGTTAAGCAAACGTTCTGGCTGTTCCAAACAGTTCCTTCTCCAACACATTCTCTTTACTATATGTTCTAAATTTTCACTGATTTCCTACAAACTTTATCCCCACAAAATTTCCATGCATCTCAGGAGGATGCTATGCTCCCCACTTCTCAGGAAAAACCAGAACCAAAACAGAGTCTTTCTCTTAATCTCAAGCCTCCTCATCAATAATTGTATCCATATCACTTTTTAGCCCTCTTTTGCAAGCTATTAATAGACATGCAAGGGTTCCTATTTAGTTTTAATGTAGCTATGTGTGCAACTGCCTTCTCTCTTCTTAGAAATCTTAGTTTGTAACTATCAAAATTTTAACCTCTGGTCATTCATCTTTATGCTCTAACCGAACCACCATTCACACACAATCTGGGGCCAAAACAAGGAAACAGTAACTGCTGGGAGCTGCCACGGGAGATCCACCCATGACAGGGTCATGTGGAAGAGAACTGTTAAGCAAGGCTTCAGAACTCAAGGGGCTCCCTAGGCTTTCTCGAGCATCTACCCCAAAACCAGAATCTGTCTGTTTTACTGTTCCATGACTTTCCCCAACTCCTCTGACATTAACAGGGGGCTAACCCTGACCACCTTTATTTGGAGAAAATCAACTTAGGGCCATAGCTAATAAGTCTCCTGTACATGAGAGGAATATTTCAAAACAAACCCCCTCTTTTAGCATTCTAGCTTGCTCGGCAGGTATATCCAGACTCTTACAGCTATGAATGTGATTATTTACAGCCTCCCAACTATGAGAGGCACAAAAAGCCTAAAACATAGAGCCTGTGAAAGAGTTAAAAGTTATTAGAGTAGTGCTAGTGCTGGTGTAGGATTTCATTACTGGGCCAATGCTTGTTGCTAAGTTCCCACATCTCTTATCCACTGTGCACCTGGGAATGCATTAGTTAACATAGTGAGAATGCTAGAAGAACAAGTGTAGCCTTGAATTTAACTATATCAGGCGTTTGAGCTAATTGGTTCTTTCTTGTAACTTATTGCACCTTTGCTCTGTGAAAAACGTAACTCTGTTTGGCATTTTCTGAGGCTGACATAGATTAGAAATATAAAGAAAAAACACTTTGAGGGAAAATAAGTTTTCTGGTTGAGCAGCCTTTATCAAAAGAGGGTCATAAAATATTCACAGGCCTCCAAGGCCAGAAGATACTGTACACAACATCTTTTGTGGAAAAGGTATGCAGAAAAGTCCTGGTTTCGATAAGGGCAATACTGCTGGAATGTTGGGCTGACTCTGTATGACCTTGCATCTTTCATTTCCCTCTATGTATAAAAAAAACTATATAAGTACCTTTTAAAAATAAAGCTATGGATCTTGCTCATCAAAGCAGCTTGATCTCCTCCTGTCAATCATCTTCCTCTTACTCTCTCTTTCAAGCTAGTTCCCATCTGGAGTACAGAAGTCCACCATGTCTACTTATTTGCCTGGGTTTCTAAGACCTGAATGGGAAGGCGTCCTGTGCCTTCACTCCCTCAGGAGACCGGGAGGGCACCTGTGGCCTCACGTAGATGGTGCAAGTCTCCTGTCTTGAGACTTTATTGACTTTCTGTATAAACCAAGGAACATCAGCCTCCTTTCTTCTCTCCTCTATTTTCTTATCTATAACATTCTTTCCTTCTCTCTCTAAATCAGTCGCCGACATCATTTCTCCTTCAGGTTTCCCTGGATCCTGCGGGGGCTGGACCCGGGCGAGTACCTTTGGCTCCAATCTATGCGATCACTTAAATCCCTTCTCAGTTATTCCTAACTTCACCCTACTCTTCCTTCTCCCACCAAATTCTCATTATTAGTTTGTTTCCCTTTCTAATACATCCCTCCTTCTATAAATTAGGAGACCAGCTCTTCCTATTGAATGCGCCATCTCTTTGCATGATTTCACCATTCTATCAACTATCAGATCACACTCAAAGTGTCCTTGTTGTTCAGTCACCAAGTAATGTCCCCCTCTTTGAGACCCCATGGGCTGACTTGAAGTATGCCTGGCCTCCCTGTCCCTCACTATCTCTCAGAGTGTCTCTGGGTCTTGATAAATCTAAGAGATTGGGTCCCAGAAGAAAAAAAAAAATAGGGATGATAACAAAACCAGTTCCCTTCTTGTCTTCTTGAAATCAGTGATCAATCAGAATTATAATTATTCTGTGTCATTGCTAGGAAGCTCCCACTATGGGTCAGTCATCCTGTGTCTGCTGGCACCCTCCTCCCAGAACAAAACCCCCACCAACCAGTCAAGCTGATGGAATCCATGTTGTACATATGTGAATAAGTGTTTCTCTAAATCCCAAGGACTCTGACATTTTCCCCAAAGACAGTCTCTCAATAGGGCATTGTTCTATGGGTAGGGAGCATAACCATTCCTACTCCTGATCAATTCCTTAGGTAGAGGAACATCCTGAACTCAAAATGCCCAGTGAAATACATCACTCCAGATGATTCCTGGCAAGGTTGCAATCAACTCCACATCAGAGTCTGAAAAAGAGAAAACAGAAGCAAAGCTCTCCTACTTACAGTGTTTTTCTTCATTTTCATACAGGGGTATTCTACAACAAGTATGACGGAGTGTGGTTTTCTCAGTCACTTCTGCACAAAAGCATAATCCTTTACTCTGTGTCCTCAGGATTCCCCATCATAGAGTAGGAAGCAAACCGCTATTCTCCCAAACAGATTATGATGTATTGACACCTGGATCGTCATGAAAAAAAAAGTCATATCATGATGACTAGGATGTGGGGGGGATGACAAATACTTATTTAATGAATATGGAGTTTCAGTCTGAGAAGGTGAAACATTATGAAGATGGTTGGTCAGGCGTTTGCACAACAATGTGAAGGTATTTAATGCCACTCACGTGTGTACTTAAAATGGTAAATTTCATTCTATATGTATTTTATGACAAAATCAGAGAGTGGGACAGACTGAGAGTGAAGGTGGTCGCTAACAGAAGCAACATCGTCAACTGTTGAGAACAGAACTGAAAGCATTGCTTCTCTCTCTGCTCTGAACTCCAGGAATGCCTCCGTTTGGTTTAAAGTTAAAGGTAGGTGAGAAAGGAAGATGATTCTGTGCAGAGTTCCAGCCAGCTCTTCATCACTCGAAGCTGAGGGAGAGAAGACTATAATGGAGTGTCCTTCCTGTAGTTTCTGTTCTTTCCCTCTGGATGTCCCTATACACGAGTGCTTGGCTGAGCGTGACTTTTTTCAAAGGTTACTCTGAGAAAGCATAGAGAGCAGTAAATCGCTACACATCCCTGTGGTTCCCTCTGCGTGTGGCAGAGCTACAAGCCCTATAATACATCGTGAGACTGTCACCTAGGTACTCATCCCAGAGATAGTTTATATGTTTATGGCTTTTAAATTACTCGAAGTCTGGGAGCTGGGAACCTGCTAGTTAAGTCTCCTCGGTCAGTCACTAATAAACATGTCACAATGTCCAAGGGTAATCTGGCCCAGACTGGCATTTCTACTTTCAGGGTAACCATATCATACCAAATACTCATGTTTTCAGGGAGAAATCCATTCTCTGAACTCTGACCTATGCCTAAAGCCACCCCAAATATCCTTTGGCAAGGTCACCAATGTCAAAATGAGCAACAAAATCCTAATATCAAGCTTTGCTCTTACCTTACCTAAGTTTCATCCTAAACTATAGCCAGAAGTGTGTGTGTGAGTCAGTCATGTCTGACTCTTTGTAACCTCATGGACTGTCGCCCACATGTCTCCTCTGTCCATGGAATTCTCCTCGCAAGAATACTGGAGTGGATAGCCATTCCCTTCTCCAGGGGATCTTCCCAACCCAGGGATCAACAACATCTCCTGCATTGCAGGCAGATTCTTTACCACCTGAGCCACCAGGGAAGCCCATAGCCAGAAGTATATTTTTAACCAAAGCTCAACTGCATTTCTAAAGCTGGTCTCTAATGTTATTTGTGGGAGTCAAACAGGAGCAAAAAAAAAAAAAAAAAAANCTTTAGCCAAGATTCCAACAGAGCCAATTACTAATCCTCTGAGGACTTGGGAGGTCAATGTATTACCAAACCTTAGCTTTTTTGAAAGTCTATTTAAACATTTCTCTGGAGTCAATGAATAAAGAATTACAAACAAGGGTCTTGAAGTAAATAACAGCCCCAGAGCCACGCATCAACAAGGTGAAGATCTGTTTGGGAGACCCTGCTCCTAAGGTTAGTATGAGTTAGAAGAACAGCTTAAATCAGGAATAAAAGGAGTTCAATCCATGGGTTAGGAAGATCCCCTGGAAAAGGAAATGGCAACCACTCCAGTATTCTTGTCTGGAGAATTCCGTGGATAGAGGAGCCTTGTGGGCTACAATCCATGGGGTCACAAAGAGTTGAACACAACTAAGTGACTAACACTTTCACATACATTCTACAATTTCATATACAAGTTTTTTCTTACTTTGAAGAATCAGATTTGAGTAATTTGATGTATACATTTGAATAATATATGTTGTGAAGATGCATTTATAATCTCATAAGAAGCCTGGAAAGTGAGTTAAAATTAAATGTGAAAGCTATCAAAGTTTCCTAACTAAAACAGCTTGTTTTCTGAGTAAATTCAGAAAATGGGAGAGTTTTCTAGAGAAATAAGAATTCTACTGTCCTCCTTGTTAGTTGACAGTCTATTTGTAGCTGTGGGGCAAATGCCTGGTAGGAAGAAAGCAATGTCTGGGTTTAATCTAGAAACTGAGGAATCCACAACCAACTGATCCAAGTTAGTGATGGCTAATTCTCTTCCCCAAAATTTAAGATGGTTAACTTAGCCAATTTCATTTCACTGAAATAATATTTGTAGTTAGAGTCTGTAAATTAAAACTTACCCTTTCTCTCTAAAAATGAATTTGGACACAATGATGTGAAAATGTCAGTAGAAAATACTGTATGGAATGTTCCCAGCCAAGATGCTGTTGAGAATCACTAAAGTCACTTTTACAAGATTGGGATTAACATTTATGTCTCAGCACCCCATTCCAGTACTCTTGCCTGGAAAATCCCACAGGAGGAGCCTGGTAGGCTGCAGTCCATGGGGTCACTAGGAGTCAGACACGACTGAGCGACTTCACTTTCACTTTTCACTTTCATGCATTAGAGAAGGAAATGGCAACCCACTCCAGTGTTCTTGCCTGGAGAATCCCAGGGACGGGGGAGCCTGGTGGGCTGCAGTCTATGGGGTCGCACAGAGTCGGACACGACTGAATCTACTTAGCAGCAGCAGCAGCAGGGAAAGAAGAGAAAAAGAAAGATAACGAATAAAATAGCTTATGATCTTGGTTACAACAATGTGTAGTCTATCTTGAAAACCTATATACAGGCTCACTCCCCAGAAAAATAATGCATTCTTATTTATATATATTCAAAATTTTTACATTAATAATGAAAATTTCAAGTTCATCTTAATTGATAAAAACTTATTCCAAAAGGGGAAATTGTATGATTTCAGGTGGTCTTAACATTTTTATCTGGTCAATAGGAAACTTAGAAAAACTTCTTGACTTAGATCATCTCACAGCAAAATGTGAGTAGGGTAATATAGTTAATCCAGAGCATTATTCTAGATGTGGTGAAAAAACAGTTGCACAGAAAGCTCATTTCAGAAATATTGAGAACTTTTCAGGGAACCTTGCACCAGTTACAAGTTCACATTCAAAGATGCGGAAAGAGTGAGCGTAACTATCTTGTTGAGCCAGACACAACATCCGGGGCCGCTGAGTGAATGCTGCTCAAAGAGCTGTTATAAAGGCAGTTTCGTGGCATATTGAGGGACAGAAACTCCATCTGCAGCTCTGCCTGTGTGTGTGCATGTGCGTTAATTTGAAAAAAAGGAATAACGGGTCACAGAACACAGCTGGTATGGAGTAAGGTTTGATTGGCACTTTCCATGTCTGATACAAAGTTAATTTTTAAAATATTGTGTCCATATACCTATGAATATTCATTCCAGTAGACAAACATTAATATAACTTTATAAAGAATTGTCAAGGAAATTTGTCCCCCAGAAGGCTATCTGTGAGACATTCAGAGCTAAAAAGAAAATTTAGAAGTTAACTGCATGTCAAAATTCATAAAAAATATCTTGCTTTTATTGTGGTACTTGTAAGGTATTGTCACAATATACTTAAATTATATGAATCAGGAGAGATTTAAACTCCTCCCATTCTTCTTTACAACTCTCTGTAAAATATCAGAGGTAAGTGAAAGGAGTAGCTCCAGCAGTCCTAGGGACCCGAGCTAAAGAGATGATGAAATTTTTTCTATAGAATTTAAAATATCATCACTCAGAAATATTGTGATCTTTCCAGATCAACTATGTGCTTACAACTCAAGATGAACTGAGGGAGAGGATGAGCAACGTAACAGAATTCATCCTACTGGGCCTGACCCAGGATCCAGGGCTGCAGACACTCTTACTGGCTGTGCTTTTAATCATCTACTTGATCACACTGGCGGGTAACCTGCTCATCTCCGTCACCGTCTTCACCAGCCCAGCCCTCGGTTCTCCCATGTACTTTTTTCTGTCCTATTTGTCCATGATAGATGGTTTCTACTCTTCCTCCATAGCACCCAAGTTGATCTTTGACTTGGTCTCTGGAAAGAACACCATCTCCTTCAGTGGCTGCATGACTCAGGTCTTTGCTGAACATTTCTTTGCTGGAGCCGAGATTGTCTTGTTGGTTGTCATGGCCTATGACCGCTATGTAGCCATCTGTAAGCCCCTGCACTACATGACTGTCATGAGTCGACCTGCGTGTGCTCTCCTGGTTGGAGTGGCTGGGGCTTTGGGCTTTCTCCATGGAGGGATCCAGATTGTGTTCATGGTTCAGTTACCATTCTGTGGCCCCAATGTCATCGACCATTTTATGTGTGATTTAATACCTCTCCTGGAGCTGGCCTGCACAGACACGCACACTCTGGGGCCCCTGATTTCTGCCAACAGTGGGTCCCTGTGTTTGCTAGCTTTCTTGATGCTGGTTGCTTCCTGTGTTGTCATCCTGCGCTCCCTGAGGACTCAGAGCTCGGAAGGGCGTCGCAAAGCCCTGTCCACCTGTGCCTCTCATGTCACAGTTGTCATCCTGTTCTTTGTGCCTTGTTCGTTCCTCTACCTGAGACCCACGGCCTCCTTCCCCATTGACAAGGCTGTGACTGTGTTTTGTACCATAGTAACTCCTATGCTGAACCCCTTAATCTACACCCTGAGAAATGCAGAAGTGAAAAATGTCATGAAGAAGCTCTGGAAACAAATAATGAAAACTGATGATGAATAAACGTTGTGTGAGTATTTAAGCAAAAAAAAAAAATCTAATGATATTTTACAGAAATTTTCTCCCCTTCTTAATTGATTGAACTGGGATGATTCTCCTGTTTGGATTAACTTTCTCTAGGGGCTCATACATTGTAAGCCAGGGTTGATATTCAGAAGGCATAGTACACACAGTGCTGAGAGCCCACGACAGTCTTAGGAGGCCCTGAAATGTTTTAATTTCTTTTACAACAGAAAAAAAGAAATTAATATAACCTAAATGCAGCTTAGATTATAGTCATCTATACAACCATGCAATCAGAAAAGATAATTTTTAACATTTTGATGGAGGAGAAGACCCAAGAGGAAGAGAGTACCAAAGGTCCACAAAAGTCATAATGTTTCCTGAGTGTGGGTACAAAACGGATCAACAGCAATATTCTTGAACACTCATTTTACCCAGCACCATAGCTAGGATGAAGTTTTAGTTTAAAAGAGGGAAGACAACTACAAATGAAAAAAGGACAGAGCAGTAGGAAGTAAGTTTTCAAAAAGTACATTTATACACTTTTTCTGATCTTTGTAGGTTTGAGAGGCTTATAAATAAACACAGCAATAAAAAGAAATTTTTACTTAGCACAATCCCAAAAAGATAACATTTGTGCACAAAAGTACTTTTTGAAAATTACATTTCATCATTCCCTGTAGTATACAAGAGTTTACAAAAAGAATCAGAAACAGAACTGGATGGCAAAAAATAAACATAGCTGATAAAGCCCATAGAGCTAAGTCTGCTTAGACATTAATGAAAAGATCTACACGTTAGTCTCCTTTTAGACACAGACAAAGGAAAAGAAGGTTCTGAAGACAAAATAGCAGCTATAGGAAATTTCCAGTGATTGAAGAACAAGTCATGGAACTGTCATGGAACAGCACAAAATCACAAATCTGAGCTAGAGTAAAGAATCTATACCACGTACATAATGAAATTCTAAGAGATTCAAAAATAGAGAATAAGTGCTTTGGACAAAAGACGTTTAATTTCTCTTATTGTCTCCAGCATTAATTATTCCAGTAAATGTTAGCAAATTTTTTCACCTCTCTATTTTTTTCACCTTTAATATATTAAAAAAAAAAAAAAAAACAGAATTTCCAAGGTGGCTCAGTAGTAAAGAATCTGCCTGCCAAGCAGGAGACACAGGTTCAATCCCTGGGTTGGGAAGATCCACTGGAGGAGGAGGACTTGGCAACTCTTTAGTGTTCTTGCCTGAGAAATCCCATGGACAGAGGAGCTTGGTGGGCTACAGTCCGTGGGGCCGCAAAGAGTCAGGCACAACATCGAAGCTAAACAACAACAACAAATAGGAAAATAACATTACATGCTTCCTTAAATTGTGCCAATTAAATTACTTCAAGTGGAAAACTGAGTCAGCTCAAAATTAACAAAAATTGCTTGGACTTCGCTTCAACTTTCAGAGATTCCACAAGAGCATAAACTATATTGGGGACAGTGGTTCCTAACAGAGGAGTCCAAGAGCACCTCTGCTGTTATTCACTAACCAGGATGGCAAGGAGACCAAACGTCCATCCCATCCATTCACTTCACTGCAAAATGTGTCATATCAGCCAACAGGCAGTTCTCTGAATACTGGGATCAAACTGCACTTAAATATCTCTATAGTGACAAATGGGAGAGCCGGTTGGATCAGCTATGAGATGTTTGAAAGTGAAAGTCACTCAGTCGTGTCTGACTCTTTGTGACCCCATGGACTATACAGTTCACAGAATTCTCCAGGCCAGAATACTGGAGTTGGTAGCCAGTTCCCTCCTCCAAGGGATCTTCCCAACCCAGCGATTGAATCCTTGTGTCCCTAATTGCAGGTGGCTTCTTTATTGGCTGAACCACCAGGGAAGCCCAAGAATACTAGAGTGGGGAGCCTATCCATTCTCCAGTGGATCTTTCCAACCCAGGAATCAAACCAGGGTCTCCTGCATTGCAGGCGGATTCTTTACCAGCTGAGCTACCAAGGAAGCTTGGGCAGCACTTATTCCAGAAGCTCTCACTGATAATGAATCCTTTTATCCTGTTTTCATCCTCTGGAAGAAAGAAAAAACGGGAGAGCTCAGTTGGATTGACCAAGAGATCAATCTCTGTACAGAGTTTGTAATTTATGGGGAAGACTTCAGAAACTTGTTTTCAGCAGAGTTCCAACCAGGAATTTGAACATAAGGTGATGCCAGCATTGCATTTCTAATGTTCTTAAGATTTTATTACCAGGTTAGCTCTCACTGTATTTTTTTTTAACCTTACAATATTGTATTGGTTTTGCCATACATCAACATGAATCCGCCACGGGTGTACACGTGTTCCCAATCCTGAAGCCCCCTCCCACCTCTCTCCCCATACCATCTCTCTGGGTCATCCCAGTGCACCAGCCCCAAGCATCCAGTATCATGCATCGAACCTAGACTGGTGATTCATTTCTTACATGATAGTATACATGTTTCAATGCTATTCTCCCAAATTGTCTCACCCTCTCCCTCTCCCACATAGTCCAAAAGACTGTTCTATACATCTGTGTCTCTCTTGCTGTCTCGCATACAGGGTTATCATTACCATCTTTCTAAATTCCATATATATGCGTTAGTGTACTGTATTGGTGTTTTTCTTTCTGGCTTACTTCACTCTGTATAATAGGCTCCAGTTTCATCCACCTCATTAGAACTGATTCAAATATATTCTTTTTAATGGCTGAGTAATACTCCATTGTGAATATGTACCAGAGCTTTCTTATGCATTCATCTGCTGATGGACATCTAGGTTGCTTCCATGTCCTGGCTATTATAAACAGTGCTGCGATGAACATTGGGGTACACCTGTCTCTTTCAATTCTGGTTTCTTTGGTGCCCAGCAGTGGGATTGCTGGGTCATAAGGCAGTTCTAGTTCCAGTTTTTAAGGAATCTCCACACTGTTCTCCTTAGTGGCTGCACTGGTTTGCATTCCACCAACAGTGTAAGAGGGTTCCCTTTTCTCCACTGCAGGAGTTGCTTGTATATTTTTGAGATTAGTTGTTTGTCAGTTGCTTCATTTGCTATTATTTTCTCCCATTCTGAAGGCTGTCTTTTCACCTTGCTTATAGTTTCCTTTGTTGTGCAGAAGCTTTTAATTTTAATTAGATCCCATTTGTTTATTTTTGCTTTTATTTCCAGTATCCTGGGAGGTGGGCCATAGAGGATCCTACTGTGATGTATGTCAGAGAGTGTTTTGCCTATGTTCTCCTCTAGGAGTTCTATAGTTTCTGGTATTACATTTAGATCTTTAATCCATTTTGAGTTTATTTTTGTGTATGGTGTTAGAAAGTGTTGTAGTTTCGTTGTTTTACAAGTGGTTGACCAGTTTTCCCAGCACCACTTGTTAAAGAGATTGTCTTTACTCCATTGTATATTCTTGCCTCCTTTGTCGAAGCTAAGGTGTCCATAGGTGTGTGGATTTATCTCTGGGCTTTCCATTTTGTTCCATTGATCTATATTTCTGTCTTTGTGCCAGTACCATACTGTCTTGATGACTGTGGCTTTGTAGTAGAGCCTGAAGTCAGGCAGGTTGATTCCTCCAGTTCCATTCTTCTTTCTCAAGATTGCTTTGGCTATTCAAGGTTTTTTGTATTTCCATACAAATCCTGAAATTATTTGTTCTAGATCTGTGAAAAATATCGCTGGTAGCTTGATAGGGATTGCATTGAATCTATAGATTGCTTTGGGTAGTATACTCATTTTCACTATATTGATTCTTCTGATCCATGAACATGGTATATTTCTCCATCTANCGATCCATGAACATGGTATATTTCTCCATCTATTAGTGACCTCTTTGATTTCTTTCACCAGTGTTTTATAGCTTTCTATATATAGGTCTTTAGTTTCTTGAGGTAGATATATTCCTAAATATTTTATTCTTTTTGTCGCAATGGTGAATGGAATTGTTTCCTTAATTTCTCTTTCTATTTTCTCATTATTATTGTATAGGAATGCAAAGGATTTCTGTGTGTTGATTTTATATCCTGCAACTTTACTATATTCATTGATTAGCTCTAGTAATTTTCTGGTGGAGTCTTTAGGGTTTTCTATGTAGAGGATCATGTCATCTGCAAACATCTCACTGTATTTATAAAGGCTTTAAACAATAGATATTTTGCCATAATCTCCTATGAGTGATTATTTTGGAGAATATATATATACACACACACACACACACACACACATATAAGCAACTGTGTATTTAAAACCTCAAAATTATCTTTTAAACATCTAGTAGTAGTTCCCCAGAAACATGGAATGTCACAGGATGATGTAGAAAAAAGGATGATGATGTTGATGCTGATACTGGTAACGCTGATGACAATAGCTGTTTACTGAGCCCTTTCTGTAAATAAAGTCTTGACCTGAGCACTCATTCTATGGGTTTGGGAGGCAACAGATTTCTGACCTTAATTTATGACTTTCTTTAAGTCTCAAGGCAAGGAAACCTCTGTCTAAAATATTTCTTTATTTGAACATAATGGTGAACCTACTCTTCAGTTCAGTTCAGTTCAGTTCATTCACTCAGTGTGTCTGACTCTTTGCGACCCCATGAACCGCAGCACACCAGGCCTCCCTGTCCATCACCAACTCCCGGAGTTCACTCAGACTCACGTCCTTGGAGTCCATGATGCCATCCAGCCATCTCATCCTCTGTCATCCCCTTCTCCTCCTGCCCTCAATCCCTCCCAGCATGAAAGTCTTTTCCAGTGAGTCAACTCTTCGCATGAGGTGGCCAAAGTACTGGAGTTTCAGCTTCAGCATCATTCCTTCCAAAGAAATCCCAGGGCTGATCTCCTTCAGAATGGACTGGTTGGATCTCCTTGCAGTCCAAGGAACTCTCAAGAGTCTTCTCCAATACCACAGTTCAAAAGCATCAATTCTTCTGCACTTAGCTTTCTTCACAGTCCAACTCTCACATCCATACATGACTACTGGAAAAACCATAGCCTTGACTAGACAGACCTTAGTTGGCAAAGTAATGTCTCTGCTTTTGAATATGCTATCTAGGTTGGTAATAACTTTTCTTCCAAGGAGTAACCTACCCTTAGGATGGGGTAAACATCAAAAAAATCAATACTAGTGTAAAAAAAAAAATTATGACAGCTTTTTTTTATTTGTGTGTTTACTCTGTGCAAAGAGCTTTTCTTTTACTATTTAATTCTTATTAAAGCCCAGTAAGTACAGTAATACTGATATTTACCTAACATTGTTATATGTAATATATGGCCTCCCCGATGGCTCAGCAGTAAAGAATCACATGCAATGCAGGACACTTGGGTTCAATCCCTGGGTTGGGAAAATCCTCTGGAGAAAGAAATGGCAAACCACACCAGTATTCCTGCCTGGAGAATTCCATGGGCAGAGGAGCCTGTGGATTACACTCCATGGGGTTGCAAAGAGTCAGACACAACTTAGGGATTAAATGACAAAGGATACTATATGTGAACGCACCTAGGACCTGCACTTAGAACACGAAGATGATAAATGAATGCTATTAATTTTTGTCCTTGTTGTCCAGTCATCAATTTTCCTAAAGACACTAACCTCCAATATCTGTTCCTGAAATATCCTAACTCCCTTTTCCTCCTGACAACTGTGGACTCTCTCTAGACACTAGAAGGACACTGGGCACTTTTAGGAAGTAAAGTGAAAGTCTCTTCCTTGTGAGACCAAAACTGCATTCAAAGGGACTAATTAATGATGGCACCACACTGTGCTCTAACCTGTGAATGAGGCAAAAACCAAGCCCCAGAACTGTTTCAGCAAGTGATGCTGTGGGGAGAGGATTAGTCTTCAAAGAAACCTAGCAGCGATAATCGCCATGTTATCATGCTCAACTTATAAGTCACCCTTTTCAGTGGCAAGAGAAAGATTTTCTGAGACCATGTTGATAAGCAGAGAAGACAAGCCAGCTATTTCATTCTGAGGCTTTTCTCCCTAATGTGAGCCACAGCAAATTTCTTTTCTTTTTTTGGCTTCTCAATGATAGAGAAAGTAGACATTGGATTATCTACTACTATCAATTATCTACTATTGGTGGTGGTGACGTCAGAAAGCACAGAGCCTGGAGTGCTGAGTGACCTGGGTTCCAGCTGCGTCTCTACCACGAACCATCAGTTCAACTTTGGACCGTTTGCACCTCATCTTTCTGAGTCTTAAATCCACCACCTTTAAAACAGAGACAACTGGAAAGGGTGATTTTAAATGCTGTAGGGTTTTTCAGGAAATAAGAGGGAAATGGATAATGGAACAAATTCTCAGCTGCTTGTGAATGAATGATGCCCTTTGGAGTTTTCTCCTAATACTAGTCTAAGAAACTTTCAGCTCAGATGCATTCCTGCAATCAACAGCGCTTCCCTAGTGTGAGATCTGCCTAAATGAGAAAAGCAATTTTAATCTTACGCAGGAGTTTAAGGACATGAAACAGTAATATTTGGGTTGATATGCTTGGAGCTGGTCTAGGTGACCCTTTAGTAACTCGCCCAGGTGCACCATTTCATGTTGTTAGGATGTAAAAGAACAAAAACAAAGACAACACACCTGACGACATACTCGTGTCCTCAGATCCAGTAAATGTAAGTTGTTGTCCGTGGCACTGATGACGGTGACTTCAGCGATACCATTGCGGGAGTGGGTGTCATATCCAGGCTCTGTACAAACACTTGCACTGTTTTCATTGACTGCTCGTTGCAGACTCAGGGTGTAGCGGTACTCTTATTTTCATTTTATAGATGAGAACATGGAGGCTTTGAGAAATTGCCCATGATTACATGGAAAATAAATGGTACTGGAAATATTCAAACTTAAGTGAGTTTTTGTGTCAGGATACTATGGTGAAGCCCCCAGACTCTATAGCAGAACTGTCTGGGCGCAAGTCTTAACTCTGCAACTTATTAGCTGACTATGCTTCTGTAAGTTTCTAAATGTGTCTCTCACTTTCTTCTTCTTAAGAAATGAGGAGAAAAATGATGATCTATCTTGTGGGGATGTTATTAGGATTAAATAAGCTTATATATTTAAAGCACTTAGGACAGTACTTGCAAAGAGGAAATGTTAGACAGGTGGCACTTATCACTGCCATTCATGCTCTTGGCCATAGTGGTCTCCTCTGAAAAGGTCGTAATCAGATTTGTTTCCTGCAGAAACTGCATTTGCCTTTGTAACCAAGCTTAGAAAGAAAGTGTGCAGCTTCCTGATCAATACAAGAATCTTCTCTCCAGCACTTCTTATATTTGCACGTCTCTTACCCTGACACTCAATGATTCTCCTTTCATTCATATCATACTGAGCGTCAAATCCTCAGCAAGTTGGGAGATTTAGTTACTTTAAGAAGATTTATGTCTCCAGGAAAATAATAGATGGTTGGTGGGTGGGATGAGTGACAGTTTTTGTTTAATCAAAACTTAGACTGGCACTAGCACAGACATTTCCTTAATATAATTAGGAGAATAAAGCATGAGTAGGGATATTTTGTCAGATGAGATTCTAATTTACAAGGACAATGGTTAAGAAAGAGAATCTCTTCCTCCTCCTGTAGCTTTCTTTATGTAGTGAATAGGCAGATAATCATTTAAATCTTTCACTGCTGGTCACTTTTCTTTTTTTTACTTTGACTCATCCCCGTAGACTGTAGAAGGACTGGAAGCCTTTAACTTAGAAGGATGTCACCAGGTCCAGAGAAAGTAAAGCCCAGACATACATATAATGTGTAAAGCAAGGGGGAAGAGTAACTTAACTTCTTATACATGATACTGCCCACAGCACAGGCAGAAGTGGGAGCAAATGAACAAGGAGAGAAACAGGGAACTTGGGCATCTCCAGCTGCAACCAAGTCAGTGTCTCCCTACTCTACTTCAGTTTGCTTTGCATCAATTTCTGTTACTATTGGAAGCACAACAGAAAATGTAGCAAACCTCACTGCAAGGAAGAAGAAAGAGTTAATTCAAAGGGTATGAACTATGCATGCAGAGATTTCAGAAGATCCTAAGTATTCATGGGTTTCTTGAGAGCCATTGTATCCATGTGGAACCCTGCTGAAAACTGTCAGAGATGTTTTCTGGTCAAATTAGAAAATCGATGTCCACCAAATGTTCCATTTAACAAAATAAATTCTAGATAATTAATTATTTTCATATAATAACTTAGATATCTATTACCCACTGATGCTAAAGTTAACAGACATGCTTACATGGATGAATTGGTACACAAATTTTGGAACAGAATGGGTTAAGAGGGATGAAGAGAAGTGGGTTTGGCTAAAGGAAATCTTGTAACATTTTGTTTCTCTCTTGACTTTATAGGCAATGCTGTACTTGCATCCTCAGTGTCCTTGGACTCTATGGAAATACCACACAATATCACAGAATTTTTCATGCTAGGACTCTCACAGAACCCAGAAGTACAAAGAGCTCTCTTTGTGGCCTTTTTGACCATATATGGGATCACAGTTTGTGGCAATATTCTCATCGTGATCACCATCACCTATAGTCCCACGCTGGCTTCCCCTATGTATTTTTTCCTGGCCAACCTGTCCTTTATTGATGCCTGTTATTCTTCCTCTATGGCCCCTAGACTCATAGCTGATTCCTTGTATGAGGGGAGAGCCATCTCCTATGAGGGTTGCATGGCTCAGCTCTTTGGAGCTCATTTTTTTGGAGGTGCTGAGATCATCCTGCTCACGGTGATGGCCTATGACCGCTACGTGGCCATCTGCAAGCCCCTGCACTACACGGCCGTCATGACCAGACATCTCTGTGCCCTGCTGGTGGGGCTGGCTTGGCTGGGGGGCTTCCTGCATTCCATGCTTCAGCTCCTGCTGGTCCTGCAGTTGCCCTTCTGCGGGCCTAACGTGATCAATCACTTTGTCTGTGACCTGTACCCCTTGCTGGAGCTTGCCTGCACCGACACCTATGCCATTGGCCTGCTGGTGGTGGCCAACAGTGGCGTGATCTGCCTGTTGAACTTCCTCCTGCTGGCTGCCTCCTACCTGGTCATCCTGCGCTCCTTGAGGTCCCACAGTGCAGAGGGGAGGCGCAGAGCCCTCTCCACCTGCGGGGCCCACTTCATGGTTGTTGCCTTGTTCTTCGTGCCCTGTATGTTTACTTACATGCGACCATCATCTACTTTATCTATAGACAAAAATGTGGCAGTATTCTATGGTGTCCTGACTCCTATGTTAAATCCACTCATTTACACTCTGAGAAATGAAGAGGTAAAGAATGCCTTGACAAAGTTCTTCACACAGTAAGATCTTAAATGTAGCTAATAAGTTGGAAAGTAGGAAATAAAATGGCTTTATTTTGGAAAGAGGAACAAACCAAAACCTGTTACTTATTGCCATATACATCTTAATCCATTTTATCCATTCTTTCATCTTCACAGACTTCACTGATTTACTTAGACTTTCATACGAATTGCCTAATTTGATAATAAAACAACTATATAAAATGCATATGGCATGAATGATTATTATTCTTGTTTTAGAAGTGAAGAAACCATATCTACTGATGTGGTTAATTGATTCATTAAAATTATCTAGCTTTGAACTGCCTGAAACAAAACTCAGAATCAGTTATTTTTGATCCATCTTACCGATCTTTAAATGGCAACCTATGCTGACATCACTGGAGTCTGTATGATAATCAGTTGAGTTATAGAAATGAGAGGCACAACCCTTAAAGCAAATAACTTCACTCATCGCCATATGTAGTAGTCTGCGTGCATACAAGTCTGGCTTCTCCTTCTCATCACCGTTTATAGCACCGGCAGCACAGCTACTACAATACAGCAGAGAGTAAGATCTCAGTTCTGGAGACAGAGCAACCTGAGTGTGAGTCTCATTTCCCATACATCTTCATGGCACAAACTAGAGCAAGTGACAAAACCTTTATAAGCCTCTGGTGCTTGTCTTGAAAGCAGACATAAAATAAACATGTCCAAGACATTATCATAAGAATTAAATTAAACAATCTATGTAAAGTTTTTAATCCGATTTACAGCACATATGGCCCCCTAAGTTTAGCTGCTATTTCTACTTCAACCTTCTGTAACCTTCCATAAAGAGGCTGCTTTCTTTCACTTTTATATATCTATTTAAAGTTTGAAACACATACTTCATTTAGAACAGAATGGCTTATTTTTCAGCCAATGACGGAAAGTGACATTTCCTTATATATTTACTGACTCTGTTTCAAACTCTGAGGGATACTAGTGTTCTGCAGTTTAAAACATGCATCCATGTTCATTTCATTCCTTTCCTGGAATGAGAGGAATGAAACTCTGACCACATCCATCCCAGGATGTACCCTTTAGAAGTCTGGACGCCTATAATTTACAATAAGCTTATACCTTGTTTGACAAATAATTTGTAATTCACTGTGCCACAAATATCCATTTTTTATACTAAAAAAGAAAAAACAAAAAAACTAGAAATTAGTATGGAAAAATAATTTTCCTTCTACAGGTATTCAAAATCATTCTCCAGGAACCATTAAATTCAAGAGATAATTAGGAAATAGTTATTGCTTTACCCTGAACTTCCATGCATAACAAAAACAACAGTTGCTGAATTCTTAGGCAAAATATTGTCTTTCTTAACTTTACCACATTTTGATGATGTAGTTAATAATAGCTAAGTTTAGCAGACCTTGAGCCTTTACCAATTCATTTTTACTGTTAGATTATAAAAATATAATTGAGCTAATTTTCCAATTAACTACAAAATATGAAATCATTGGGAGGGTTACTAAAAAGTAGCCAAGCCAGCTTCCCACAGTTAAATCTCAGGAAGCTTTCTAGAAAAGAATACTTTTGAAATTCAAAAAGCACTTTTATTTTTATTACAGTTAAAATAACAAATAGCCAAAAGGACTGATGTCGTGCCCTCTTGGTTTTTGTTGTTCAAGTCGTGATTAACAGCGGCTCAACCATCTTATGAATACTGCTCATTTTTGAAAAATTTCAACCTGTTGGAATAAACACATCAGTAAATACCACCAGAAGTTTTCTAGATGATTTATAAATTATTGCTGATCTTGTCTACAAAGGAAGTGTTATCTCCAAGACTATGTAAAATATTTTTCCTCCTAAACACATATCTCTTTTAGAATTTAGAAAATAAGACTGGCAACACACACATGTATGTATGTGTGTGTGTGTGTAGAAGAGAGAGAGAGTGTGTGTAAATCCACTTATAAGCCCACTGCTGCTGCTACTGCTGCTAAGTCGCTTCAGTCGTGTCCGACTCTTCGACCCCATAGATGGCAGCCCACCAGGCTCCTCCGTCCCTGGGATTCTCCAGGCAAGAACACTGGAGTGGGTCGCCACTTCCTTCTCCAATGCACAAAAAGTGAAAAGTGAAAATGAAGTCACTCAATCGGGTCAGACTCTTAGCGACCCCATGGACTGCAGCCTACCAGGCTCCTCCGTCCATGAGATTTTCCAGGCAAGAGTACTGGAGTGGGGTGCCATCAAGGTAATCACCATCAACTACTTGGTAAATATCCTTTTGATCATCAGCATCTTTTTTTTCTCTTCTACTTATTCCTTCAGCTATTTCTACAAACTTGGTTAAGCTTCCACCATTCTAAAAGTTACTCTCTGGGACTAAATTGTTTCTTTGTTTAATTTACAAGGCATGTTAGGCAACAAACATTTCTGATCCTCAGTTTGCACATCCAACAATGGGCAGTTTAGGGACTTCGCTGAGGGTCCAGTGGCTAAGATTCCATGTTCCTATTGCAGGAGGCCCAGATTCAATCCCTGGTCAGGGAACTAAGATACCCGAAGCCAGAAAGCCACAGCTACTGAGCCATAGGGCTCTAGTGCCCACAGGCCAGGACGAGAGAAGCCCACGTGCCTGAAGCAAGACCCAGTTCAGTTCGGTTCAGTCGCTCAGTCGTGCGCAACTCTTTGCGGCACACCAGGCTTCCTTGTCCATCACCAGCTCCTGGAGTTCACCCAAACTCGTGTTCATAAAGTTGGTGATGCCATCCAACCATCTCATCCTCTGTCGTCTCCTTCTCCTCCTGCCTTCAATCTTTCCCAGCATCACAGTCTTTACCAATGAGTCAGTTCTTCGCATGAGGTGGCCAAAGTATTGGAGCTTCACCTTCAGCATCAGTCCTTCCAATGAACACCCAGGGCTAATCTCCTTCAGAATGGACTGGTTGGATCCCCTTGCAGTCCAAGGGACTCTCAAGAGTCTCCTCCAACATCACAGTTCAAAAGCACCAATTCTTCTGCACTCAGCTTTCTTCACAGTCCAACTCTCACATCCATACATGACCACTGGAAAAACCATAGCTTTGACCAGATGGACCTTTGTTGGCAAAGTAATGTCTTTGCTTTTAAATATGCTGTCTAGGTTGGTCATAGCTTTTCTTCCAAGGAGTAAGCATCTTTTAATTTCATTCCTGCAGTCACCATCTGCAATGAATTTTGAGCCCCCCAAAATAAAGTCTGTCACTGTTTCCATTGTTTCCCATCTATTTGCCATGAAGTGATGGGACCGTATGCCATGATCTTAGTTTTCTGAATGTTGAGTCTTAAGCCAAGTTTTTCACTCTCTTCTTTTGCCAAAATAACTATTTTTAATTTTTTTAATTAAATTTAATTTNTATTTTTAATTTTTTTTAATTAAATTTAATTTTTAATTTTAAAAAATTTTAATTAAAAAATTTAAAAAGCAGGGCAATCTCATCCTTATGATCTTATGAAAGGAGATTGACTATGAAGAGCATTGTATCTGACAGGTGATAGGAGTCTAATGAATTGTCGAATAAAAAGAAAAAACAACTGTATCTGGCATTATTATTCCACTGGTCATGGTTACCTGGCTATTGCTCAGGACTTAATAAAAAGTTTGCCATTTCTCTTGAAATCTCCTACCTCAAGCAGAGTATTATTTTATTTATTTATATATATATTTTTAATGGACAACAGCAGAATGAATATATATTCATATCAAATATATTTGCTAATTAAAAAATTAATAAAGGAAAGTACTACAGTATAAGCCAATTGTTATGTATAAACTAGTGCAGATGGAGAAGAAAATAATTTCAAAGGAATTTCCTATTACAAGGGAATCAAAATATTTCTGGAATCACCACCCAGTCACTAGCTGGTTCTTCTCAGACTCGTGCATTTCAGGTCTATGAAAGAAAGCCTACTTTCCAGTTGGTTATCACATGAAGGCCAAAAGATTTCAAGAGAATTCTAAATATTCAAGGGAAACATGAGAAATTTAGTTTATTGGCTGTTTATATTAGGGGGATGCAAAATGGTTTTGGTAAAGCAATAAGGCTGTGGGTCACAAAGGCTTAGATTTAAATTCTCGTTCAGCCAAACTTTAGATAACTGATCTCTAGCAATATAATTAATCTCTCTGATACTTTGTTTCCTAATTTATGAGATGGGAATACTAATATGACTGCAATTATTGAGCTGTAGTGAAAATTAAATAAAATAAACATAAACCACTTGGCACAGTTTGAAAACATAAGTAAGAAAAGCTGTCATAATTTTTTACACTAGCGTTGATTTATTTACATTCACACCATCCTTAACATCATTATGTTCAGGTTCCACAGTTTGAGACAAATTAAAGAAAGACATAAATTAAGGTCACAAATCTGTTTTCTCCAAAACATATAAAATGAGTGAGTGCCCAGATGAAGACTTTATTCACAGAAAGGGCTCAGTAAATAGCTATCATTATCATCACTATTATCTTTGTTTTTACATCATCCTGTTTCATTCCAGCTTTCTTGGGGACTATGACTAGATGTTTAAAAGATATATGTGATTTTTTTTAAACACAGAGTTGCTTATGTATATTTACAAAGTGATCACTCATAGGAGGTTATGGCAAAATAAAATATCTATTTTTTAAAGCCTTTATATATACAGTGAGATCTAACCTGATAATAAAGTTCGAAGAACATGGGAAATGCAAAGCCAGCATCGCCTGATATTCAAATCCTTGATTGAGAAATCTCACGAAAACAAGTTTCTGAGCTCTCCCTCAGAAATCGCAAGCTCTGTAACGGAGATCGGCTTTTGGTCTCTGGAACTGAGCTGTCCCTTTCCTCTTTATTCCAGAGGACAGGATCAGGACAGGATCCACCATCAGTGAGAGCTTCTGAAATAAATGCTGCTCAAGTATCTCAGCGCTGATTCCACCAGCTCTCCCACTTGTCACTGTAGAGATATTCAAGGGCATTTTAATCTCAGAATAGGAAGTTGGTGAAGGACTAGCTCTCAGTATTCAGAGACCTGCTCACTGGCTGACATGGCACATTTTGCAGTGAAGTGAGGCTGGAATGAAGGTTTGGTCTCCCTGTGGTCGTGGTTAGTGAATAACAGTGGTGGTTTCTGGACTCCTCTGTCAGGAACCACTATCACCAGCATCCCTTATGCTCTGGTGGCATCTCTGAAGGCTACGACAATGTCTGAGCAATTTTAGATTTTCAGCAGACTCATTTTCCCAATTTAGTCATTTAATCCTCACAACTTAAGCAAGTGCATAATGTTAGTTCCCTTCTACAGATGAAAAAACAACAACAACAACAAAAAAGAAAAAGCAGAGAAGTGAAGCAACTTGCTAACACTGACAAAGCTGATTCACACTGTAGACAAGATGAGAAATCAAGACTTTTTAAGCCAAAGCTCTTAGCTCGGATTTCAAAACAACTGACTGCTGCCAAGCTCTGGGGCACACATTCTTGCGCTTGATCACTTAGTCATGTCTTACTCTTTGTGACGCCACGGACTGTAGCCCACCAGGCTCCTCTGTCCATAGGATTTCCCAGACAGGAGTACTGCAGTGGGTTGCCTTTCCTTCTCCAAGGGATCTTTCTAAACCAAGAACTGAATCCACGTTTCTGGCTTGGTAAACAGATTCTTTATTACTCCGCCACCAGCGAAACCTCTAGGACACACACTTGTTTTTTTGTTTTTTAATTTTTATTTTAACTTTAGTTTACTTTACAACTCAGATCTATAGAGTGAACTTTTGGACTCTGGGGGAGAGGGAAAGGGTGGGATGAGATGGGAGAATGGCATTGAAACATGTATACTATCATGTAAGAAATGAATCGCCAGTCTATATCCGATGCAGGATGCAGGATGCTTGGGGCTGGTGCATGGGGAGGACCCAGAGAGATGTTATGGGGTGGGAGGTGGAAGGGATTCATGTTTGGGAACGCATGTACACTCATGGTGAATTCATGTCAATGTTTGGCAAAACCACACACTTGTTTTTAAATCACTGGTAATTTCCCATAAGAGTTGCTTCATTTTCAGAGTCTTTTCCTTTGTTGGAGTCTAAAACTACTTTAATCTACAGGTATTTTCTGCCTTAACTCTACAGACTTTATAAATGATGTTTCTTTTATGCTCTCCAATATTCTATTTCCAATTCTTTTTGTGAACTATGGTATACTACAGGGAATGATGGAAATGCAATTTTTAAAAACTACTTCTGTGTGCAAATCCTCTCTTCTTGGGAATGTGATAAGTAAAAAGTTGGTTTTCTTAATTACTGTAGTGGGAAAACATTTATAAACCTCTCAAACCTAGGGTGATCAGGAAAAGTATACTTTGATAAATGTACTTTTAGAAGACTTTCTTTACCGTTCTACATTTTTTTCATGTATAGTTGCTTTCCCTCTTTTAAAATAAAACTTCACTTTAGCTATAGTTCTTGGTGTAATGAGTGTTCAAGAATCTTGCTTCTGATCTGTTTCACACCCACAGTCAGGGCAACATCATGACTTTTCTGAGCCCTTGGTACTGTCATCCTCATGGACATTTCCTCCAAAAAATATTAAAAATCATATTTTCTGACCGCATTCTTATATAGATGACTATAATCCAAGTTGAATTTAAATTATATTAATTTTTTCTTGCTGTTTTAAAATTAAATCATTTCAGGGGCTCTTAAAACTACTGTGGATTCATGTTGATGTGTGACAGAAACAATACAATATTGTAAAGTAATTAGCCTCTAATTAAAATAAATAAATTTAAATTAAAAAGGAAAACTATTGTGGGCTGTAGGCACTGTGTCGACTATGCCTTAATGGATACCAACCCTGGCTTACAATATATGAGCTCCTGAAAAAAACTGATCCAGACTAATACAGGAAATAAATTTCTATAAAATATCACTAGTGTTTTTTTTTTTAACCTGAATACTCACACAAGGTTCATTCATCATCAGTTTTCATTATTTGTTTCCAGAGCTTCTTCATGACATTTTTCACTTCTGCATTTCTCAGGGTGTAGATTAAGGGGTTCAGCATAGGAGTTACTATGGTACAAAACACAATCACAGCCTTGTCAATGGGGAAGGAGGCCGTGGGTCTCAGGTAGAGGAACGAACAAGGCACAAAGAACAGGATGACAACTGTGACATGAGAGGCACAGGTGGACAGGGCTTTGCGACGCCCTTCCGAGCTCTGAGTCCTCAAGGAGTGCAGGATGACAACACAGGAAGCAACCAGCATCAAGAAAGCTAGCAAACACAGGGACCCACTGTTGGCAGAAATCAGGGGCCCCAGAGTGTGCGTGTCTGTGCAGGCCAGCTCCAGGAGAGGTATTAAATCACACATAAAATGGTCGATGACATTGGGGCCACAGAATGGTAACTGAACCATGAACACAATCTGGATCCCTCCATGGAGAAAGCCCAAAGCCCCAGCCACTCCAACCAGGAGAGCACACGCAGGTCGACTCATGACAGTCATGTAGTGCAGGGGCTTACAGATGGCTACATAGCGGTCATAGGCCATGACAACCAACAAGACAATCTCGGCTCCAGCAAAGAAATGTTCAGCAAAGACCTGAGTCATGCAGCCACTGAAGGAGATGGTGTTCTTTCCAGAGACCAAGTCAAAGATCAACTTGGGTGCTATGGAGGAAGAGTAGAAACCATCTATCATGGACAAATAGGACAGAAAAAAGTACATGGGAGAACCGAGGGCTGGGCTGGTGAAGACGGTGACGGAGATGAGCAGGTTACCCGCCAGTGTGATCAAGTAGATGATTAAAAGCACAGCCAGTAAGAGTGTCTGCAGCCCTGGATCCTGGATCAGGCCCAGTAGGATGAATTCTGTTACGTTGCTCATCCTCTCCCTTAGTTCATCTTGGTCCGTCTGGAAAGATCACAATATTTCTGAATGATGGTCTCAAATTGAATATAAAATAATGTACAGAATATAAAATATGTACAGAATCAATCTATTTGGTGATACATAAATACAAACCATAGTTTTCTAAAGTGACTTTGTAGTTTTCAACAGCATCTTTTTGGGAACATTGTTGTTGTTTGCTCACTAAGTCGTGTCTATCTGTTTTGTGACCCCATTAACAGTAGCCCACCAGGCTCCTTTGTCCATGGGCTTTCCCAGGCCAGATACTGGAGTAGGTTTTCCTTCTACAAGTGCCATTTTCTTCTACAAGGGATCTTCCCAACCCTGGGATCAAACCCACGTCTCCTGCATTGGCAGGCACATTCATCTACCACTGAGCACCAGGGAAGGCTTTTGGGAACATTATAGTGTTTCTTACTGATATTTTGTCATCATTACATCCAAATTCATTCTTAGAAAGCTTAACCTTCAATTCACATAATCTAACTACAAAAATTATTTCAGTGAAACAAAATTGGCTAAATTAAGTTAACCTTTCTTAAATGGCAGAAAAAAGAATTAGTTATCACTAACCTGGATTATTTAACTGGAGATTCCTCAGTTTTTAAATTAACCACAGTCATTGTTTTCTTCCCACCAGGCATTTTCCCCACAGCTGCAAATAGGCTATGTAAACTATCAAGAGGAACACTGGAGTTCTTTGTCTCTAGACAGCTCTCTCATTTTCAGGATTTACTCAGAAAATGAACTGTTAGTTAAGAAAGTGGTAGCTGTACGATTTAATTTTGACTCGACTCACTTTCTTGGCTTCTTGTGAGGTTATAAGTACATCTTCAAACATGCATTATAAACAATTCTTCAAATGAGTAAAGACTAGTATATGGAATTATAGAATGTATAAGTAAATCAAATCCATTTGCTCAGACATGGTTTTCTCAAATCAATTCTGCCAAAGAGTCCTTGGGAGCAGTGAGTCCTGAACAGATTTCAGCTTGTTGATTGATGGCTCTGTGGTCATTTATTTCAAGGTCTTCCTTTGCAATTCTTTCTTCACTGACTCTAGAGAAATATGTAACTAGATTTTCACAAAGTGAAGGGTTTGGTACATTGACCTGTCAAGTCCTCAGAGGATTAGTAATTGGCCCTATTGGAATCTTTGCTGATGTATCAGCCAAGGACTTTCCTTTGCCCCTATTTGGTTCCCACAAACAATAATTAGAGGCCAGAAATGCAGTTGAATTGTGGTTAAACACATGCCTCTGGCTATAGTTAAGGCTGAGACTTGCTAAGGTAAGTGCAAAGTTTGGTGACAGGGCTTTGTTCCTCATTTTGGCACTGGTGATCCTGGCAGAGGATATATGGGGTGATTTTAGGCATAAGTCAGAGTTCAGAGAATAAATTTCTCTCTGAAAATATGAATGTCCAACAGGGTACGGTTGCTCTGAGAATGGAAGTGACAGTCTTCAAAGTTATGTGCCAGCTTATCCTGGACATTGTGACATTTTTATAAAGAGTGACTCACTGAGGAGACTTAGATGACAGGATTCCCAGTTCCCAAACACTGAGTAATTTAAAAGTCATGAACATACAAACTTCCTCTGGGATGAGTACCTAGGTGACAGATTCTCATGGTTTCTGTGGTATTCTCATGGCATTCTCTCTACTCAGAGAGAGAATCATGGGAACTTACAGTAAATCCTAGGCTTTCACAAAGTAGCCATTCAGAAAATCACACCCAGCTAGTCTCTCATGAATAAAGATGTCCAGAGGCAGAGAATAGAAATGCTACAGAAAGGAGGCTCCACTACTGTCTTCTGTCCCTCTCCTTCTGAAGTGATGAAGAGCCAGCTGGAACCCTGTGCAGAATCACCTTTCTTTGCTATCAGCCTTTACCTTTAAACCAAATGAACACATTCCTGAAGTTCAGAAGCCATGCACTCAGCTCTGTCCACCACAGTTAACAACTTTGCTCCTGTTTGCTGCCAACCTCACTCAAAGTCTGTCCCTCCCCCTTGATTATTTTATTGTCATACAATACACATACATGAAGTTTACCATTTTAAGTGCACAGTTCAGTGGCATTTAATACATTTATTAATACATTGTCATGTAAACATCTTCACAAGTTTTTCATCTTCTCAGATTGAAACTCCACATCCGTTAAATAACTGCTTCTCATTCCTGCCTTCCTCCAGCCCCTAGAAACCATAATTTTACTCTCTCTGTCTCCAAGAGTTTTATTATTTTATACAATTAAATAAATTGAATTATGCAGTGTTTGTCCTTCTATCACTGACTTATTCTACTTATAATAATGACCTGAGTGTTCATCCATGTTGCTACAAATGGCAGGATTTCCTTCTTTTTAAAGTCTGAATGATTTTCCACATAAGTATACACCACAGTAGAAAATCCATTCATCTACTGATGGAAATTTAGGTTGTTTCCACATCCTGGCTGTTGTGAATAATGCTGATAGTGAAAAGTGAAAGTTGTTCAGTCATGTCTGACTCTTTGTGACCCCATGGACTGTACAGTAAATGGAATTCTCCAGGTCAGAATATTGGAGTGGGCAGCCTTTCCCTTCTCCAGGGGATCTTCCCAATCCAGGGATCGAACCCAGGTCTCCCACATTGCAGGGGAATTCTTTACCAGCTGAGTCACCAGGGAAGCCCAAGAATACTGGAGTGGGCGGCCTATCCCTTCTCCAGTGGATCTTCCCAACTGAGGAATTGAACTGGGGTCTCCTGCATTGCTGGAGAAGGCAATGGCATCCCACTCCAGTACTCTTGCCTGGAAAATCCCATGGATGGAGAAGCCTGGTAGGCTGCAGTCCATGGGGTCTCGAAGAGTCGGATACGACTGAGAGACTTCACTTTCATTTTTCACTTTCATGCATTAGAGAAGGAAATGGCAACCCACTCCAGTGTTCTTGCCTAGAGAATCCCAGGGACGGGGGAGCCTGGTGGGCTGCCGTCTATGGGGTCACACAGAGTCGGACACGACTGAAGCGACTTAGCAGCAGCAGCAGCAGCAGCTCCTGCATTGCAAGTGGATTCTTTACCAACTGAGCTATCAGGGAAGGCCAAAAGTGAAAGTGAAAGTCACTCAGTCATGTCCAACTCTTCCATGGAATTTTCCAAGCCACATTACTGGAGTGGGCAACTTTTCCTTTCTCCAGGGGATCTTCCCAGCCCAGGGATTGAACAATGCTAAAATGAACTTAAAGGTGCAAATACTTCCTTGAGATCCTAATTTAAATTGTTTTGAATTAATACCCAGAAGTGGGATAACAGGACATACGGTACTTCTAACTTTGATTTTTGGAGGAAATCCCCTCCTGTTTTCCAAAGGGTCTGTACCAGTTTATATTTCCACTGATAGTAAGACAAAATTCCTCGTTTCTCCACATCCGTGCCAACCCTTTTGTTTTATATGATGGATGTTCTAACAGTGAGGGGATATCTCACTGTGGTTTGGATTTGCATTTCCCTGATGATTAATGTTGTTGAACATCTTTTTATATACTTGTTATTCATATGTATGTCTCCTTTGTAGAAATACATATTCAAGTCCTTTGCCCATTTAAAAAATTAAGCCATTTTTGAGCATGTAAACACTAGGTTAAAGTAAAAGTGATTGCTTCAGGTAGTATACTCATTTTCACTATATTGATTCTTCTGATCCATGAACATGGTATATTTCTCCATCTATTAGTGTCCTCTTTGATTTCTTTCATCAGTGTTTTATAATTTTCTATATATAGGTCTTTAGTTTCTTCAGGTAGATATATTCCTAAGTATTTTATTCTTTTTGTTGCAATGGTGAATAGAATTGTTTCCTTAATTTCTTTTTCTACTTTCTCATTATTAGTGTATAGGAATGCAAGGGATTTCTGTGTGTTGATTTTATATCCTGCAACTTTACTATATTCATTGATTAGCTCTAGTAATTTTCTGGTGGAGTCTTTAGGGTTTTCTATGTAGAGGATCATGTCATCTGTATACTACCCAAAGCAATCTACAGATTCAGTGCAATCCCTATCAAGCTACCAGCGTTATTTTTCACAGAGCTAGAACAAATAGTTTCACAATTTGTATGGAAATACAAAAAACCTCGAATAGCCAAAGCAATCTTGAGAAAGAAGAATGGAGCTGGAGGAATCAACCTGCCTGACTTCAGGCTCTACTACAAAGCCACAGTCATCAAGACAGTATGGTACTGGCACAAAGACAGAAATATAGATCAATGGGACAAAATGGAAAGCCCAGAGATAAATCCACACACCTATGGACACCTTATCTTTGACAAAGGAGGCAAGAATATACAATGGAGTAAAGACAATCTCTTTAACAGGTAGTGCTGGGAAAACTGATCAACCACTTGTAAATGAATGAAACTAGATCACTTTCTAACACCATACACAAAAATAAACTCAAAATGGATTAAAGATCTAAATGTAAGACCAGAAACTATAAAACTCCTAGAGGAGAACGTAGGCAAAACACTCTCCGACATAAATCACAGCAGGATCCTCTATGACCCACCT
>SJYQ01004409.1:130236-183874 GCA_006410935.1 Redunca redunca
TTAAAAGCTTCTGCACAACAAAGGAAACTATAAGCAAGGTGAAAAGACAGCCTTCTGAATGGGAGAAAATAATAGCAAATGAAGCAACTGACAAACAAGTAATCTCAAAAATATACAAGCAAATTATGCAGCTCAATTCCAGAAAAATAAACAACCCAATCAAAAAAATGGGTCAAAGAACTAAATAGACATTTCTCCAAAGAAGACATACAGATGGCTAACAAACACATGAAAAGATGCTCAACATCACTCATNGCTAGAGAGGGTGTGGAGAAAAGGGAACCCTCTTACACTGTTGGTGGGAATGCAAACTAGTACAGCCACTATGGAGAACAGTGTGGAGATTCCTTAAAAAACTGGAAATAGAACTGCCGTATGACCCAGCAATCCCACTGCTGCACATACACACCAAGGAAACCAGAATTGAAAGAGACATGTGTACCCCAATATTCATTGCAGCACTGTTTACAATAGCCAGGACATGGAAGCAACCTAGATGTCCATCAGCAGATGAATGGATAAGAAAGCTGTGGTACATATACACAATGGAGTACTACTCAGCCATTAAAAAGAATACATTTGAATCAGTTCTAATGAGATGGATGAAACTGGAGCCGATTATACAGAGTGAAGTAAGCCAGAAAGAAAAACACCGATACGGTATACTAACACATATATATGGAATTTAGAAAGATGGTAATGATAACCCTGTATGCGAGACAGCAAGAGAGACACAGATGTATAGAACGGACTTTTGGACTCTGGGGGAGAGGGAGAGGGTTGGATGATTTGGGAGATGGCATTGAAACACGTATACTATCATGTAAGAAACGAATCGCCAGTCTATGTTTGACACAGGATACAGGATGCTTGGGGCTCGTGCACAGGGATGATCCAGAGAGATGATATGGGGTGGGAGGGGGGTTCAGGATTGGGAACTCATGTACACCCGTGGCTGATTCATGTCAATGTATGGCAAAACCAATACAGTATTGTAAAGCAAAATAAAGTAAAAATAAATATTAGAAAAAATAGAGTAATTAATTGATATATAAAAATAAATAAATAAAGTGAAAGTGAAATCACTCAGTCGTGTCCAACTCTTTGCAACCCCATGGACTGTAGCCTACCAGGCTCCTCTGTCCATGGTATTTTCCAGATAAGAGTACTGGAGTGGGTTGCTATTTCCTTCTCCAGGGGATCTTCCCAACCCAGGGATTGAACCTGGGCCTCCTGCATTGCAGGCAGACCCTGTACCCACTGAGCCACCAGGGAAGCCCTAAGTTATTACATGAAAATAATAATTTAATTACCTAAAATTTAATTTATTTTGTTTCTACTGAATCAGAACATTTGACAGACATTGATTTTTCTAGTTCAACCTGAGTACATCTCTGACAATTTTCAGCAGGGTTCCACATAGATACAATAGCCCTTGAGTAACGCATGAATAGGATTTCCTGAAATCTCTGTATGTATAGTCCATACTTTTTGAGTTAAATCTTTCTTCTGCTATGCAATGAGGTTTTCTACATGTTCTGTTTTGTTTCCAATAGTAACACAAATTAATGGAAAGTAAGCTGAAGTAGAATGGGGAGACAGTGACTTGGCCATAGCTGGGGACTTGCCCAGCTTCTCCTTTATCCCCACTTGCTCATTTACCCCCACTTCTGCCTGTGCTGTAGACAGTATCCTGCGTAAGAAGTTAAATTACTCTTTCCCCTTGCTTTACACATTATATATACTTCTGGGTTTTGCTTTCCTTCAACTTAGAGAAACCCTTCTAGTTAAAGGCTACCCATCCTTCTATAGTCTAAAAGGATGAATCAATGTTTAAAAAAAAAAAAAAAGAGTTTTGTGACTGTCAGTGAAAGAGTCTATTAAATGACTATCTGCCTATTCACTTAAGGAAAGGAAGAAGAAGCGATGCCCTGTCTTAAGCAATGTCCTTGTAAATTAGGATCTCATCTGGCAAAATATTCCTACCTACCCTTTATTCTCCTTATATTTAGGAAATGCCTGTGTTTATCTACGTTTTGATAAAATAAAAACTATCCCACCCACCAGCAGTCTACTATTTTCCTGGAAACGTGAGTCTCCTTAAAGTAGTTAAATATCTCAACCTGCTGAGAATCTGATGATCAGTATGATGAGATGGTTGGATGGCACTGCTGACTCGGACATGAATTTGAGCAAAGTCCAGAAGCTGGTATGGGAACTCCCAGGGAAGCCTGGCATGCTGCAGTCTATGGGGTGGCAAAGAATTAGACACAACTGAGCAATTGAACTAAGCTGAGTGATAAGAAGTGGGACCTCTCTGGGGGCTCAGTGGTAAAGAACATGCCTGCCAATGCTGGAGATATAAGAGACGCAGGTTCAATCCCTGGGTGGGGAAGATCCCCTGAAGGAGGAAATGGCATCCCATTCCAATATTCTCACCTGGATAATCCCATGAAAGAGGAGCTTGGCTGGCCACCGTCCATAGGGTTGCAAGTGTCAGACACAACTGTCTGAGCAGTGGAGCAGTGTGTGCTAATACCAGATCAATGCTCGATAAACCATACACCATGTAGGGGTGTATGTGTGTGTGGGTGCAAGTGTGTGTGGTCACGTGTGCACACCAGACATTTGTTTCAGAATTTCACACCACATTACAGTTAGTATACAATCATGCTTAGGTTTTAGTGTATAAGCCTATTCTATACATTTCCATGACTTTAGTTCAGTCGATCTTAATTGTATTCCCTGTTTTCTCAAAGTCTCATCACACTATAGATTCTTTCTGATATCACTGTCAGTATAAATCAGGTGCAGGTGAAAGTACTTTGATGTGCAGAGTTGGAGGACCAGGTTAGTAACATTTCAATTAGGAGATTTTGCTCATGACTGAGGAAGCCTCCATCTCAAACAAAAGTTGGGAAGAAAAATGTGGTTCTTCCATGCTCTGCGGTTTAAGACAAACTTAAGAATTAAAAACATGAAGGAGCATATACTCACTTGCATGGTCAACAACATAGGATATGGATATACTAGGCATAATTTCAAACTTTCAAATCAGCTTTATTCTGAAATTTTTTGATGATTTCTCAACTTTCACAAAGACAGTAAGAATTCTTCTCTGAGAGTGACTGGTCATTTCTTTCCCTAGGTTCTTGTATCCTCCATCCACAATTGCTCATTTTTTCCAGAGATTTTTCAGGGCATTTTTCACCTCTGCATTTCTCAGGGTATAAATCAGGGGGTTGAACATGGGTGTCAAAATACAGTAAAACACAGCCACTATTTTGTCAATGGACAAAGTAGATGACGGCCGCATGTAAATAAATATACAGGGCACGAAGAACAAAGCAACAACCGTGAAGTGGGCCCCGCAGGTGGAAAGGGCTCTGCGCCTCCCCTCTGCACTGTGGGACCTCAAGGAGCGCAGGATGACCAGGTAGGAGGCAGCCAGCAGGAGGAAGTTCAACAGGCAGATCACGCCACTGTTGGCCACCACCAGCAGGCCAATGACATAGGTGTCAGTGCAGGCAAGCTCCAGCAAGGGGTACAGGTCACAGACAAAGTGATTGATCACGTTAGGCCCACAGAAGGGCAACTGCAGGACCAGCAGGAGCTGAAGCATGGAATGCAGGAAGCCCCCCAGCCAAGCCAGCCCCACCAGCAGGGCACAGAGGTGCCCGGTCATGACGGCCGTGTAGTGCAGGGGCTTGCAGATGGCCACGTAGCGGTCATAGGCCATCACCGTGAGCAGGATGATCTCAGCACCTCCCAGTAAATGGGCAACAAAGAACTGAGCCAGGCAGCCCTCAAAAGTGATGGCTCTCCCCTCATACAGGGAGTCAGCAACAAGTTTGGGAGTCATACATGAGGAATAGCAAGTATCAATAAAGGACAAACACGAGAGGAAAAAGTACATAGGTGAGCCCAAGGTGGGGCTGAAGATAACGGTGATCATGATAAGCAGGTTGCCTCCAACAGAGACCAGGTAGACAATCAAGAAGAACACAAGCAAAACCCTCTGCACCTTGGGGTTTTGTGAGAGTCCCAGTATGAAAAACTCTGTGACATTTCTTGGACTATCCATGAACCGTGAGCTGCCACAGAACTTGTGTGAAAAGGTTTACCAAGAAAAAATTGTTACTACCTCTTATAAGACATTTCAAAAATAAAAAATGGGGGAATGCAATGTGCAATATAATTAAACCAAATCCTGAACCCCAAAGCAAAAACATACATATTATTTTCTGCACTTCAAATCAGTAATTTTCCCAAAGTACAAAGCTAAATCACAGACAAAATAACTCTGCAAAATATTACATCTCTTGCTTTGTAACCACTAAGAATAAGTTCTCATTCTTAGATTGATATCTTCAAGAAGTCTTTTATAATAAAAATTATATATATATATACACACATATATATATACACACACATATATCAGTTCATTAAAAATAGCCAGTTATGGGAAAATCATTTTCCTAAATATTTTTCATAGCCACACTTCCAACTCCCAATTGTACTGCTCAGTGGACCTGGTTATCTTCTATACTTCCTCCACCATCCACTACAACCATGGAAATCATCCTTGACTTTTCCTTTACTAGTCCATCTTATAATACCAAAATGAATCACTGCAACTTTTCAAATCTTATTCCTTAACCTTCATCCATTCATTCATCCATTCATTATTCATTCATTTATTTATTCCATAAACATGTTTGAGTACCTACCACTCTGTGGGCTTTCCTGGTGGCTCAGACAGTAAAGAATCTGCCTGCAATGAGGGAGACCCAGGTTCGATCCCTGGGTTGGGAAGATTCCCTGGAGAAGGGAATGGCTGCCCCACTCCAGCATTCTTGCCTAGAGAATCCATGGACATAACAGCCTGGCAGATTCTCAAAGGGTCAAACACACCTGAGTAACAAACGCTTTCACTTCACTGTCACCATATCCAACCACAGTTCTCAGCACTAGATTTAGACTAATTAGCAAAGTAAGCTGATGGTTGCTACAATAACATCATAGCTGGTGTCTCCATCATCTTCCTCACCCAGACACCTGCTCAGTGGTCCACACTTCAAGCACAAAGATATTTATAAAACTTACTCATTCAATGTCATTATCCAGTTTAAAATTCTTCAAAGACTCCTCTTTATGTTCAAGATAAAATCGAAGCACTTTAGTCTCATTACAAGTCCCTGGACCCTTCAAACCCATCCATGTTATCCTTCAGCTCCCCTCCCTGTTCACTACTTTGGACTACCCTAAATTTCTGACCAAGTCATACTCATTCACACCTCATTGCCTTCCACGTGTCATTCCATCACTCCACCTACTGCCCAATCCTACATACCCATTCCCATTTCTACTGACTGACTCTTAAACATCCTTCAAAATTTCCACAAGGAAAATGATCTCTTTGCTCACCGTAGTCTAGATTATAAGAACTTCCACTGTCCACCTATATCATCTCCACCCTAGACTTCTGCACACTATGCTGTGTTGGTCATCCTGCACTCTCCCACCCTACATTAAGAGCAGCTCGAAAGCAGGAAATTTTTGTGCTAGGGATCCTCATTGCCACACCTGGGGCAGTGTTCAATGAATATCTGTTGAATGACTAAAAATCTAAAATCAAAAAATATAGGAAACTTATAAAATACCTGGATCTAAGAAGGTTGATTGGAGAAGGAAATGGCAACCCACTCCAGTGTTCTTGCCTGGAGAATCCCAGGGACGGGGGAGCCTGGTGGGCTACAGTCCATGGGGTCACACAGAGTCGGACATTACTGCAGCAGCAGCCAGTAGGTTGATAGCTTCCTATTAAAATTTCTATTACATTCTAACACGGCAGGGTGACAGAACCAATAGAATTCTTAACAGGTCATCTGGTCCGTATTTCTGCATCATCTGGTCTTTCTTCCCTCTGCTTTGATGATATGTGTGTTAAATGCCTAAATAGGATTTTTAAAAGTTCCTGCTGAGAGAAAAAAAAAATGCAGTGAGAAATTATGTATGATTTCATAATCTCTTCTTTGACTTGGAAATCTCCCACAATCCTCAGTGACCCAGGTTCAAAAACTGGATGAGGGATTTCACCTATTTATGGGCTACAGCAGACTTCTTAAATTATCACTTCCTATTTTTTCTGCTTAAAACCTATTAAGAGTGTTTGTGACAATTTGGCACACACATCTTTGGTTTTGACCTTGACATACTAAGTAAGCAGCCCAAGTCACAGAAGCTAGGTTGTGGGATACTGAACACAGACCCCATAGTTTCCTACCCTCCAGCCTATACACCCTCCTACACCATAAAGGGTCCTCTCAGAACCCAGAATACAAAGCCCATGGAGCAGACAGAGGAACAGAAGACAGATACAGCTGCTCACTCTGGTTTTTGCCAAGGTTGTGTATCAGCAAATCTTCTAAGGAAAAGGCGGGGGAGTAATTACAAAAATAAATCTGGATGATTAGACAAAGTCTAGAAAACATTTAAAGGCGATTAAAATATAACTCTTAGTACTGCCATCAAAAAGGAAAATTCTCAATATTTAGTGCCTTTTCCTTTTACTCTTTCTTCCATATATGGATTTTTGTTCACTTCTCACTTATCCTTTTGAAATCATGCAATATATGTAACATATAACCTTGATTATATTTGATTATATTGATTACATTATAATTTAAACATTTCCTATATCATTATAAACTCTTTAAACATTATTTATTTTTAATTTATTTATTTTAATTGGAGGTTAATTACTTTACAATATTGTATTGGTTTTGCCATACATCAACATGAATCTGCCACAGGTATACACACGGTCCCCATCCTGAACCCCCCTCCCTCCTCCTTCCCCATACCATCCCTCTGGGTCATCCCAGAGCACCAGCCCCAAGCATCCAGTATCATGCATTGGACCTAGACTGGCGATTCATTTCATATATGATGAATCTAACAATAAGTCATTGTTTCTAATACCACAAAAACCTCAACATGCATTAATTTATTTCTGGGTTCTAGGATAATTTCTCAAATGAATATACAATGTGAAAGCATGGACGTGTTAGTCACTCAGTCATGTCTGACTCTTTGCAACCCCATTGACTATACCCAGCCAGGCTCCTCTGTCCATGGAATTCTCCAGGCAAGAATACTGAAGTGGGTTGCCATTCTCTTCTCCAGAGGATCTTCTTGGCACAGGGATCGAACCCACATTTCCCACATTTCCTACATTATAGGCAGATTCTTTACCATTTGAGCTATCAAGGAAGCCCCAAATGTACAAGAGAGCATTACAGATATTATAAAGACTTTTGATATCTCTAACCAAAAGGGTACTATTCCCAATTTACACAGCTATCACCAAAATGTATCGGATTCTTTCTTTCTTGCACCCAGACCCGCAATGGATATTGCAATTTATTTATTTATTTATTTATTGCTAAATTTTATCTTTCTTTTTTTCTTTTTGTTTTGACCGCTGCTGATGGTAAACAGCTTCTTGTGTTTTTCTATCAAATGTATTCTCTTTTTGGAAATTGTTAAAGCTGTAAAGAGCAATTTGGAATGAACTTAGAATTAACTTAGTAGGTGACTGATGTTTCCCAATCTTAGACTCTTAGGTGCAAACTCTTAAAATTTCTTGCCAAGCCAGTTTTGGAATTGGTTGAGAAAAATTCATGTCCATATAGTTGACCTATTTGAATATATAACTCAGCATTTTATTATGCCCCATATCGTTTCATCATTACAATGAGACTGAAAAGCAAATTTTATTTTCTCCTTCATAGATGATGAAATTAAATGTCAGTGAAATCTCTTCTCATACTTACTATCCCAAGGCTAGCACGTGATAAGATAGAATTTGACCACAGCTACACCTAATGTCAAATTCACACACTTTTCATTGCATCATTCTATTAGGTTAGAAAACTGAGTTTCATAATTCTTTCTTTCCTAAGTAACACCGTTTGGTGTTAACAGTGCCTGACTGAGTCAGGAGGGCTGGGTTCTAGTCCTAACTTAGCCAAGAGGTAACTGTGAGATTTCTTGCAATTCACTTCACCTTCCTGAGCCATTACATTCTCACTTGTAAAGTGAGGGAAACTGAAGGTAAAGAGTGTTATCAAGACATAGAGAACAAACATACAAACGTGAAGGGGGCAAAGGGGAGTGGGGTAAATTGGGAGATTGGAACTGACGTATATACGCTACTATATGTAAAATAAATAACTAATGAGGACCTATAAGTATAGCACAGGGGGAAAAATGTTCAATTAGTTTGTAGGACATATATTAAGTTAACCTTAAAATTGCATTCCAATATACACTGAGTGCAGACAAATACTGTTTGATTCCACATATAGGAGATATCTAGGCTTCCTTGGTGGCTCAGGTGGTAAAGAATCTGCCAGCAATGTGGGAGACCCAGGTTCGATCCGGGGTTGGGAAGATCCCCTGGAGAAGGGAATGGCAACCCACTCCAGTATTCTTGCCTGGGAAATCCCATGGACAGAGGAAGGAGTCTGGCAGGCTACAAGTCTGAAAGAAGGACTTGACTTATCCTACATGCACCTTGAAAGATGAGCTATAGGAAATCGTAAGGGAAACGTCATATTCAAATTATTTGTAAGTCATGTAAAGCTGGAGTTCATTCACATCTCCTGAGATTCACGGTAGGTTTGAAAGGCCCACCCGCAATTATTAAACCCAAAAATACATTCCCTTGGCAGCCAGGAAGAAATGGATCTAGCTACAATTTAGCAATGAGAGAATTTATCTTCCATGTTCCATTCTCCTTGCAGACATATCAACCCAAGGCACGGGGAGAAACTAACAGATTGGGATCAGCACTCCAAACATGTGTTGCAGTCTTCTGGTTATATGGCAGGTCATGGGAAGACACATTATAGGGAACCCACCATCTCAGGAAAACTATAACCTGTGATTGAGGTTTCAAGAAAATTTTGCCTAAATAGAAAGCCTCACTCACCCAGCCTAAGTTTAGTATCAAAGAACAGTAGTCTGGTGTTTAAAAAAAAAAAAAAAATAGTTCAAATTTACACACAAGAGGGAAAAGTCTTTGTAAAAGGATAGAGGGAAGAGAGGCATTTTCTACAAACAGGAGCTTCTGGGAAGGAGGAGTCAGAGAAAGAACAACCAAGGAAGAGAGATTGTTTGGGGCTTTTTTGTTTGTTTGTTTACAGAGAGTAAGACAAGCATGTATTGATGTTTAATTGTCAATGGTTAGAAGTAAATGGCAACCCACTCCAGTAATCTTGCCTGGAGAATTCCATGAACAGAGGAGCCTAGCAGGCTACAGTCCATGGGGCTGCAAAGAGTCAGGCATGACTGAGCGACTATCACTCACCCTGTAGTAAACTCTTTACAAGCTTCATCTCACTCAATCTCCACAATAATCCTTAAGATACATGTACCATCTTTATAATGAAGAATCCATGTCAAAGACAATTGGCATGCTCAAGCTTACTTCTCATGACCAGTAAATAGCCCAGTCTGGATTTTAATTGAAGCTATCTATTTGAATACACATCAGGGGTTTGAAACGGAATGACCCTGAAGTATTAAATGGTCAGTTGTGATCAACTGGAAATAGCAATAGATTCTGCCAAAATGCTCAGATGTTCACTCTGGGTAAAAAGGAAATGTACAGGCTAAAACATCATTAAACCAGAAGATTCATAGCTGGGGCCCAGAACTTAAAAATATATTACACTGAGGAATTCAACCAGGTCCAAAGACCAGCCTGTCCTCTTTTAAAACCTGGGGGAGAAAAGAAGTATCAGCCCTTTTACGCTTTGTTATAATAAAGACTGAGACATAGGGTCAAAAAGAACAAAACTTAAAAAGCTCAAAATTTTAAATTCAGGGCTTCCCTGGTGGCTCAGTGGTGGCAAATCTGCCTGCCCGTGCACCCCAACTATTGGACCTGTGCTCTGGAACCCAGAAACTGCAACATCTGAGCCTACACCCTGGAGCCTGTGCTCCGATACAGGAGAGACCACCGCAATGGGAGGCCTGCTCACAGCGGCTAGGGATTAGCCTGTGCAGCAATAAAGACCCAGCACTGCCAAAAATAAATAAATACATAAAATTATTTTTAAAAAAAATTAATTCCTTAAAAAAAAAAAAAAAAAAAAACCTCTGGAATGCTAATGGACACGAGTGAGCCAAAGAATATTTTTATTCAAAAAGGAAAAAAAAGTTACAGTATTAAGCCAGCAAGGAGCAATTTAGTGTATTCTAAAATCCCTGACAGTGGTCATAACATTCCCAGTCTCTTTTGGATCAGCTTTCATACAGAGTTCCACATCTTAGCGGATGAGCACTAATACTTCCTAGAATTAATCAAATCAAATTAAAATAGAGCTGAGATGTGGGAAGAGCCTTAGACTCTCTATTCATTTACTCATTCATTCATTTATTCAACAGGTATTATTTTAAGTATTGGGCTAATTGATCAGGAAGCAGCAGAGGAAATCAGCTTGATTCCTCTTCTCACAGAGAGTGTGGTATTCAGTGCTGTGACAGACATTTGCCCAAGGATTGTATGAGCACAAGGATGAGTCCCACCCCAACCTGGAGGCAAAGAGTGGGAAAACTAAATTACTCACAAGTGCTAAACTTAGTTCCCTCAGCACTAAGCACTCTCAGCTTCTCACTGTACAGATATACTCAACTCTTACCTGGGAGCCTTGCCACTGCCACCCTGTGGCCCCTGGAAGACAGCCCCACAAGTCTACCATCCGAGTCCATACCAAGGCTATGTTCCACAGTTCCTCCAGCCATCCAGCTCTCCTAGTCTTGGGACCCCTTTATTTCAAGTTCTGCAAAGCCCTCCTCTATAACTGAGCTACAATCTCTGACATCCAGGTTGTTGATTAGGGCCCATAAATGTCAACACACTGATCGTAACTGACACTTCCAGCCTCGTCCATAATTGTGAGAGTCATAAACAAAGAAAGTCAAAAGAATTTTTTTTAAAGAATGCCGCAGAATTCCAGAAGAAGGTGCTATGGAATTGCCAGGTAAATTCAGTGATCGTTGCAGATAAGGATAGCTGAAAATATATTTTAAAGAGAAGCTGAATCTCTTTCAGAAAGAGCTTGAAAATTTTTGTTATTATCTTGCATCCTTATAATGAGGGGCTGGCAGAAGAGAGGTAGAGAAATCATGCAAAAGAAATTTATAACAATTCTGAATGGGTGTGAGACTCACTACCCTGGACTGGGTTGTTCTACATCTGGTTCTGATGACAAGTTCTTAATACTCTTAGATCCTCAGATTCTGAAATAGCCATTAACCCAAGGAGATCCCAGCTCTTCCACTCAGACAGTTTGAGCCTCAGTTTCTTCATTTGTAAAATAGGGATGCCAATAATTATTCTCTACCTGCTGTGGATAAGATCAGATGAAAAAAATTAATGAACAGATAATAGACATTGCAAAGCTTCAGGAAAAAAAAGTTGTTGATTATTATTACTTACATATTGTTATATTTTCTTAATTCAAACCTTGAAAACAGGTATACAATAAGATTTTGAAAACTTTAATCAAAATTTAGAAAAATGAACTTAGGTTCATTACAAACTATCAAATGAGTTGTTTCATTGTCTGTTTCCAATGGAAATGATAGGAACTTCGAATTAAATAGAAAAGATATCAACAATGAAGGAAAACTTACTTGTACAGCAAGGTTGAAGGACTTGAATAATGTGTAGTTTATTTTCTTGCTTGGATATTTCTCTAGAAAAAGTCTTGAAGGTTAGAAATTTCTGAAATGTGAGTTGAAGTTTTGAATTCTGCATTTCTGAAATGTGAGTTGAAGTTTTGGATTCTGCCTGTAAGAGTGGTTCCCAGCATCTCTCTTGTGATAATCACCACAGCACTGAACTCACATAAAGCTGGTCAAGAGCTGCCGGCTCTCTGGAGTCAGAGTGGGGAAGCGAGAGGCAGCAGCAGCATGCTTTAGACATCCCAATCCTAAAGCCCTGATGTCTGACCGCTTGGATGCAACCACTAAATGTATAACACCCACCAGAACGGGAACATCTTAATCTCATTGTCCTGGAAACAGGAACAATTGAAAGGAACTGACTCCCTCCTCCCAGGCAGCTGGAAGAAGCTGGCAATGGACCAGGAAGGTAAACATTTCAGTCCTGTGAGACCCTGTCTCAGAGGCAACCACATCCACTGAGTGTGGACCAGGACCAGCACATGGAAATAGAGAGAAGTGGACAAAGGCGGCCACAAGTGCTGGACCTGTGGCCCCAGTCTGCCCAGCGCTCGATGGTCACTCTCTGTTATTAATGCTATTCCAATAAAGCAGTTTAACATGCTACCTTGGATTCCTGCAGAAAGTGATTCTGGAGCATCTGGGTTTCTGCTCCAGGTTTCTCCCTTTAGGCAACTTATTTGACATTTAACCATCTGTGCTTCAGTTTCCTCACCTGAAAAATGGGGCTAAAATAGTGTTTACTTGGGAATTAACAACACAGAAACTTGTTAAAGAGAGCATATTTTAAATATTCTCACCACACATCCAAAAAAGTGATAAGGAAATGGAGGTGTTAACTGACCTATTGTGGTCGTCATGTCACAAAATACATATAAATATATTGAATTTAGTGTGTATATATATATATCAAGTCATCACATTGTATACCTTAAACTTACATATACTATATGTCAATAATATCTTGATGAAGCTGGGAAAAAATGATGCCTACCTCATACGGTCATTATGAGGATAAGATGAGAGTTCATATAAAATGCTTAGAGCAATGCCTGGCAGCCAGTAACTGCTATGTAAGAGTTTGTTATCACTGCTACTGTTACTAACACCATCATCATCATTATCTTCAGTGTTGCTCTTCCCTAACCATGCACTCAGGCTTCGCTGGTGGCTCAGCGGTGAAGAATATCCCTGCCAGTGCAGGAGACGCAGGTTTGAGTCCTGAGACAGGAAGATCCTCTGGAGAAGGAATCAGCAACCCACTCCACTCTTCTTGCCTGGGAAATCCCAGGGACAAAGGAGCCTGTGGGCTACAGCCCATGGGGTCACAAAGAGTCGGACATGACTGAGCAACTAAGCCATAATAACCAACAACCGTGTGCATCTCACCACCTCTGTGCCACGCCAGCAACTTCACTGCAGCACATGGACACTCGATTGAATCAAATGACACGAAGATAGCATAAAGAAAGTTTAGTAATATGAAGGAAATTCCGATGACCTAGAGGGGGTGAAAGAGGGGCAGGGGAGGGGAGGCTCAAGAGGGAGGGATCCATACTTATGGCTGATTCACGTTGTTGTACGACAGAAACCAACCAAACATTGTAAAGCGATTATCCTCCAATTAAAAATAAATAGAAGAGATGCTCAACATCACTCATTATCAGAGAAATGCAAGTCAAAACCACAATGAGGTACCACTTCACACCAGTCAGAATGGCTGCAATCCAAAAGTCTACAAGCAATAAATGCTGGAGAGGGTGTGGAGAAAAGGGAACCCTCTTACACTGTTGGTGGGAATGCAAACTAGTACAGCCACTATGGAGAAGAGCGTGGAGATCCCTTAAAAAACTGGAAATAGAACTGCCGTATGACCCAGCAATCCCACTGCTGGGCATACACACTGAGGAAACCAGAATTGAAAGAGACATGTGTACCCCAATGTTCATCACAGCACTGTTTACAAAAGCCAGGACATGGAAGCAACCTAGATGTCCATCAGCAGATGAATGGATAAGAAAGCTGTGGTACATATACACAGTGGAGTATTACTCAGCCATTAAAAAGAATACATTTGAATCAGTTCTAATGAGACGGATGAAACTGGAGCCGATTACACAGAGTGAAGTAAGCCAGAAAGAAAAACACCAATACAATATACTAACACATATATATGGAATTTAGAAAGATGGTAATGATAACCCGTATTCGAGACAGCAAAAGAGACACAGATGTATAGAACGGACTTTTGGACTCTGAGGGAGAGGGAGAGGTAGAGGGTGGGATGATTTGGGAGAATGGCATTGAAACATGTATATTATCATGTAAGAAATGAATCGCCAGTCTATGTTTGATACAGGATACAGGAAGCTTGGGGCTGGTACACGGGGATGATCCAGAGAGGTGATATGGGGTGGGAGGTGGGGGGGGGGGGTTCAGGATTGGGAACTCATGTACACCTGTGGTGGATTCATGTCAATGTATGACAAAACCAATACAGTATTGTAAAGTAAAATAAAGTAAAAATAAAATTTTTTAAAAAATAGAACAAAATAAAGGAAATCCTTAATATCAGGCACCAGTGCTCTCAGCGGCCACCAATCACACCAATTCCGTCCTAGGGAGCTCTAGATCAGGTCGCCCCCATCTCTTGAGGGTGCTTCTGGCCCCATCACATCTGCTGGATCTTTTCTTCCCTCTATCCAGAGGCCTACATGTCTACCTCCAGTTCTTTGGAGAGAAAGAATCAGTTAGCATCCTTACAACTTCTTCACTTAAAATAATCAGCCTTTTATTTTACTATTTTATACTTTATTCTGTTACTAGTATATTTTATTAGGTACAAATAACCTAAACAGTGCAGCTTAGATCTCCTCTGCTTCAACTTCTCTTTAGAGATTCAGAGACCTAGATTTATAAAAGTCAAATGAAAATGGAAATCTTTTTCTTAAAAAATCAGTGGTACCCACTCCAAATATGAGTTTTGCCATCGTCTTTAGTATGTTGAAAGACTTATTAAGGCTCATTTTTTATAGCGTGAAACTGAAAATCTAAACTGTTCCCCTCGCCTTCCCTAGTGGCCATGGACCACCCAGAGGTCCTCTTCCTTCTGTGACTTTTTCAGCATCGCCACTCTCAAACAACGGCCTCTAAGACTTGGCTCTAAACCTTAGCAAGCTATCACACGGTGACGCCTGTTTCACACATTTGTCTCTTTCCTCCTCTGTTGGTCGTTTTTTACCCAGAGGGTACATTAGGGAACTGTAAAAATGAAACTTTAAGCAATCCATTATTTTTTCTTGAAATAGTGGGATATAAAATCTGGTAAGGACATTTGAAAGTTTATAAATCTAACTTCTCGTTTTAAAGAAAAGAGATGTGCAACTCAGAAAAGGTAATGAAAGTGTGAGGAAATGGTGGAAATTAAGAGCTAGGATCCATCTCAGAAAATCTACAGCCTTGTCAAAGTCACCACACCTCTCTGACCTTCATCCCATCCACACCACTCTGACCTTCATCCCATCGCCTCATCCTTCTGTCCAAGAGGAACTGACACATTTGAGCTGGACATTGTATACAATGGGGTTTCAGGTTAAGGAGGGTCAGATAGGGAAAAAAAATAAACACACACATGGCTTCCTCCCCCATGGCATGGTCAATCTAGAAGGCATAATGACTCGTTTGGGGGGATATAATTTGGGATCAGGGAGATTTTTCAGGATTGCAACATTATAACCCAGGGGCACCTTGGAGTTAAACACTGTTAAAAGCAGAGATATTACTTTGCCAACAAAAGTCTGTCTAGTCAAGGCTATGGTTTTTCCAGTGGTCATGTATGGATATGAGAGTTGGACTCTAAAGAAAGCTGAGTGCCAAACAATCAATGCTTTTGAACTGTGGTGTTGGAGAAGACTCTTGACAGTCCCTTGGACTGCAAGGAGATCCAACAAGTCCATCCTAAATGAGATCAGTCCTGCGTGTTCATTGGAAGGACTGATGTTGAAGCTGAAACTCCAATACTTTGGCCACCTGATGTGAAGAGCTGACTCATTTGCAAAGACCCTGGTGCTGGGAAAGATTGAAGACAGGAGGAAAAGGGGACAACAGAGGATGACATGGGTGGATGGCATCACCGACTCAATGGACATGAGCTTGAGTAGACTGTGGGAGTTGGTGATGGACAGGGAACCCTGGCATGCTGTGGTCCATGGGGTCACAAAGACTCAGACACCACTGAGTGACTGAACCAAACTGAACTGAACTGAATAGTAAGAATTGTGCTTTCTCTTATTTGTGCATTGAATTTTGCAAAGGATTTGCTCATCCATTAATATATTTTTTTGATCAGAATGTTGTGTTTTAATAGAAGGCAGGGCAGATGTGATTATCAGTGTTCATTTATTCTGTAATACACTGCTGCCTTAGCAATCATTAATTCAGGTGAGGTCTGTTTCCTCATTTCAGAAATTCTCCTGATTAAGGGTGTTCCTCCACCACTAATGCAGTAGTTGTGCCGCATTCACCCTCTGGGCACCAGCCAGCTGGGGGCATTGTGGGGAGGTGTCCAGAGGTTAGAGAATGGTGGTCAGTGCTGTGCTGAGGGGCAGCACAGCAAGAGTTCTATCCAGGACAGCTCCTGGTCTCGTGAATAGTGCTCCTTGGAATGGTCCATTCATCCAGTCCTTCCTAACTGTCCCTATCCCTACCTCTCCCATTCTTCACTGTATCAAATAAATACATTAGCAACTCTATTATCTGTATTCATTGTCATGGGCTAGAAATGCTGTTGTAGTACAAAATAGCCCAAAATTCAGTGGCCTAACCTCAGTGACCACAGCCTTGTTTAACTCAATGAAACTAACCCATGCCATGTGGGACCACCCAAGACGGCTGTGACATGGTGGAGAGGTCTGACAGAATGTGGTCCACTGGAGAAGGGAATGGCAAACCACTTCAGTATTCTTGCCTTGAGAACCCCACGAACAGTACGAAAATGCAAAAAAGATAGGACACTGAAAGATGAACCCCCCAGGTCGGTGGATGCCCAAAATGCTACTGGAGATCAGGGGAGAAATAACTCCAGAAAGAATGAAGGGATGGACGGGAAGGGAGGAGGGAAGGCGTTCAGGATGGGGAACACGTGTATACCTGCAGCAGATTCATGTTGATGTATGGCAAGACCAATACAATATTGTAAAGTAATTAACCTCCAATTAAAATAAATAAATTTATATTTTAAAAAATTAAAAAAAAAAAAGAATGAAGGGATGGAGCCAAAGCAAAAACAACACCCAGTTGTGAATGGGACTGGTGATGGAAGCAGGGTTCGATGCTGTAAAGAGTAATATTGCATAGGAACCTGGAATGTTAGGTCCATGAATCAAGGCAAATTAGAAGTGGTCAAACAGTAGATGACAAGAGTCAACGTCGACATTCTAGGAATCAGCAAACTAAAATGGACTGTAATGTGTGAATTAACTCAGATGACCATTATATCTTCTACTGTGGGAAAATCCCTTAGAGGAAATGGAGTAGCCATCATATTCAACAAAAGAGTCCAAAACACAGTACTTGGATGCAATCTCAAAAGTGACAGAATGATCTCTGTTCATTTCCAAGGCAAACCATTCAATATCACAGTAATCCAAGTCTATGCCCCAACCAGTAATGCTGAAGAAGCTGAAGTTGAATGGTTCTATGAAGACCTACAAGACCTTCTAGAACAAATACCCAAAAAAATGTCCTTTTCATTATAGGGGACTGGAATGCAAAAGTAGGAAGTCAAGAAACACCTGGAGTAACAGGCAAATTTGGCCTTGGATTACAGAATGAAACAGGGCAAAGGCTAATAGAGTTCTGCCAAGAGAATGCACTGGTCATAGCAAACACCCTCTTCCAACAACAAAGAGAAGACTCTACACAGGAACTTCAATTGTCAACAATGAAATCAGATTGATTATATTCTTTGCAACCAGAGATGGAGAAGCTCTATACAGTCAGCAAAAACAAGACTGGGAGCTGACTGTGGCACAGATCATGAACTCCTTATTGCCAAATACAGTCTGAAACTGAAGAAAGTGGAGAAAAATACTAGCCCATTCAGGTACGATCTAAAAATCCCTTATGACTATACAGTGGAAGTGAGAAATAGATTTAAGGAACTAGATCTGATAGAGTGCCTGATGAACTATGGGTGGAGGTTCATGACATTGTACAGGAGACAGGAATCAAGACCATCCCCACAGAAAAGAAATGCAAAAAAGCAAAATGGCTGTCTGAGGAGGACTTACAAATGGCTGTGAAAAGAAGGGAAGTGAAAAGCAAAGCAGAAAAGGAAAGATATTCCCATTTGAATGCAAAGTTCCAAAGAATAGCAAAGAAAGATAAGAAAGCCTTCCTCAGCGATCAATGCAAAGAAATAGAGGAAAATAACAGAATGGGAAAGACTAGAGATCTCTTCAAGAAAATTAGAGACACCAAGGGAACTTTTCATGCAAAGATGGGCTCAATAAAGGACAGAAATGGTAGGGACCTAACAGAAGCAGAAGATATTAAGAAGAGGTGGCAAGAATACACAGAAGAACTGTACAAAAAAAGATCTTCATGACCCGGATAATCACGATGGTATGATCACTCACCTAGAGCCAGACATCCTGGAATGTGAAGTCAAGTGGGCCTTAGAAAGCATCACTATGAGCAAAGCTAGTGGAGGTGATAGAATTCCAGTTGAGCGGTTTCAAATCCTGAAAGATGATGCTGTGAAAGTGCTGCACTCAATATGCAAGCAAATTTGGAAAACTCAGCAGTGGCCATAGGATTGGAAAAGATCAGTTTTCATCCCAATCCCAAAGTAAGGCAATGCCAAAGAATGTTCAAACTACCGCATAATTGCACTCATCCCTGGAAAATCCCATGGACGGAGGAGCCTGGTAGGCTGCAGTCCATGGGGTCACTGAGAGTTGGATATGACTCAGTGACTTCACTTTCACTTTACACTTTCATGCATTGGAGAAGGAAATGGCAACCCACTCCAGTGTTCTTGCCTGGAGAATCCCAGGGACGGCAGGGCCCGGTGGGCTGCCATCTATGGGGTCGCACAGAGTCAGACACGACTGAAGTGACTTAGCAGCAGCAGCAGCAGCAGCACACGCTAGTAAAGTAATGCTTGAAATTCTCTAAGCCAGGTTCCAGCAATACGTAAAGCGTGAACTTCCAAATGTTCAAGCTGGTTTTAGAAAAGGCAGAGGAACCAGAGATCAAATTGCCAACATCCGCTGGATCATCAAAAAAGCAAGAGAGTTCCAGAAAAAAACATCTATTTCCGCTTTATTGACTATGCCAAAGCCTTTGACTGTGTGGATCACAATAAACTGTGGAAAATTCTGAAAGAGATGGGAATACCAGACCACCTGACCTGCCTCTTGAGAAATCGGTATGCAGGTCAGGAAGCAACAGTTAGAACTGGACATGGAACAACAGACTGGTTCCATATAGGAAGAGAAGTACATCAAGGCTGTATATTGTCACCCTGCTTATTTAACTTATATGCAGAGTACATCATGAGAAACGCTGGATTGGAAGAAGCACAAGCTGGAATCAAGATACTGGGAGAAATATCAATAACCTCAGATATGCAGATGACACTACCCTTATGGCAGAAAGTGAAGAAGAACTAAAGAGCCTCTTGATGAAATTGAAAGAGGAGAGTGAAAAAGTTGGCCTAAAGCTCAACATTCAGAAAACGAAGAGCATGGCATCTGGTCCCATCACTTCATGGGAAATAGATGGGGAAACAGTGGCTGACTTTATTTTTGGGGGCTCCAAAATCACTGCAGATGATGATTGTAGCCATGAAATTAAAAGACACTTACTCCTTGGAAGGAAAGTTATGACCAACCTAGACAGCATATTAAAAAACAGAAACAGTATTTGCCAACAAAGGTCCATCTAGTCAAGGCTATGCTTTTTCCAGTAGTCATGTATGGATGTGAGAGTTGGACTCAAAAAAAAGCTGAGCACAGAAGAATTGATGCTTTTGAATTGTGGTGTTGGAGAAGACTCTTGAGAGTCCCTAGGACTGCAAGGAGATCCAACTGGTCCATTCTAAAGGAGATCAGTCTTGGGTGTTCATAAGGACTAATGTTGAAGCTGAAACTCCAATACTTTGGCCACCTGATGCGAAGAGCTGACTCATTTGAAAAGACCCTGATGCTGGGAAAAGTTTAGGGCAGGAGGAGAAGGGGACAACAGAGGATGAGATGGTTAGATGTCATCACTGACTTGATGGACACAGGTTTGGGTAAACTCCAGGAGTTGGTGATGGACAGGGAGCCCTGGCGTGCTGCGATTCATAATTCAGACACAACTGATGACTGAACTGAACTGAACTAATCCCAGTGAAAGTTTATTTCTCATTCACACTAAGTCCAATGCAGATTTGCAGGTTTTAGGGAGAGCTCTCCACCACGCTATGACCATCAGTAACAGGCCCGTGGCAATCTGTGATACCTCTGCTCTCCTGGGGCTTCAGGACCACCTGCTGGGTCATTTGCACCCAGCTAGCCAGTCATCAAAGATAAATTGAGGATTTTAGGGACATTTTATGGACCAAGCCTACACAGGTATATCATGTCCACCTCTTAGTAACAAGACCTCATGTGGATGTGAGGGGGCCAGGAAAGGCAGCTTGTGTGCCCAGAAGAAAAAGATGAAGTAATTTGGTAAACATATTCCATTGTTCAGACCACAATTCCTCATTTGCTGGCACCTATCCCTTCCTTCAGAAAACTAAGATCATGGCATCTGGTCAAATAACTTCATGGCAAAGAGATGGGGAAACAATGGAAACAGTGACAGACTTTATTTTCTTGGGCTCCAGAATCACTGTAGACAGTGACTGCAGCCATGAAATTAAAAGACACTTGCTCCTTGGAAGAAACGATATGACCAACCTAGACAGGATATTAAGAATCTGTCAAAGCTATGGTTTTCGCAGTAGTCATGAATGGAGACTCTCACATCAGTAGTCATGATGTGAAAGTTGGACCATAAAGAAAGCTGAGCACCGAAGAACTGATGCTTTTGTGAACTGTGGTGTTGGAGAAGGCTCTTGAGAGTCCTTGGACTGCAAGGAGATCCAACCAGTCCATCCTAAAGGAGATCAGTCCTGGGTGTTCTTTGGAAGAAATGATGCTAAAGCTGAAACTCCAATACTTTGGCCATCTCATGCAAAGAGTTGACTCACTGGAAAAGACCCTGATGCTGGGAGGGATTGGAGAAGGGGACGACAGAGGACGAGATGGCTGGATGGCATCACCGACTCAATGGACATGAGCCTGGGTGAACTCTGGGAGTTGGTGATGGACAGGGAGGCCTGGCATGCTGCAATTCATGGGGTCACAAAGAGTCAGACACGACTGAGCAACTGAACTGAACTGAACTGAACTGAGGTGCTTAATAAATATCAAGTATTATTAGATCTCAATGGTTGCACATTAGAGTCAAGTAGGAGATTAGTTTACAAGGCCACTGCCATAGGATTTATTTCCAGGGTTGTCTTTTACTTCTATTTATTTCAAAACATTTTTTATTAAATTTCAATTACAAAGAATCATAAAACTTAGGATACCTAATGGGCAAGTTGGTCTAGTTCTATACAATTCACAAAATGAAAATAAATAAATAAAGGATTATGAAGATGACTGAATGCTACAAGTCCCCTGGCACAGTCTGCATTCATAATAGAAAGATGCAATAGTGACGTCATCCTAAGAGGTGAGGCAATTTCAGAGCAGGCTGAGTCAACACTGCATGTTCAGGAGAGTTTGCCCTGATTGGGCACACTATCTTTTCTGAGGCATGCCTTCACTCTCATTGAGGAACTTCTTGCCCTGATTCTCTGGACTTGGACTTTACAAGGAACAAGGACTTACTGTAGAGCACAGAGAACTCTGCTCAGTATTATGGGGCAGCCTGGATAGGAGGGGAGTTTGGGGGAGAATGAATACATGTGTATGTATGGCTGCCTCCCTTTGGTGTCCACCTGAAACTCTCATAACAGTGTTAAGTCAGCTATACTCCAGTATAAAATAAAGTGTTTTAAAAATCCTTTTAAAAACGGATCTAGTTTTTTTTATTATTATTTTCTTTACTTTAGAAAACTGCATTGGTTTTGCCATACATCAACATGAATCCGCCATGGGTGTACACGTGTTCCCAATCCTGAACCACCCTCCCACATCCCTCCCCATACCATCCCTCTGGGTCATCCCAGTGCACCAACCCCAAGCATCCTGTATCCTGCATCAAACTTAGACCGCCGATTCGTTTCTTATATGATATTATACATGTTTCAATGCCATTCTCCCAAATCATCCCACCCTCTACCTCTCCCACAGAGTCCAAAAGACTGTTCTATACATCTGTGTCTCTTTTGCTGTCTCACATACAGGGTTATCATTACCATCTTTCTAAATTCCATATATATGTGTTAGTATACTGTATTGGTGTTTTCTTTCTGGCTTACTTCATTCTATATAATCAGCTCCAGTTTCATCCACCTCATTAGAACTGATTCAAATGTATTCTTTTTAATGGCTGAGTAATACTCCATTGTGTATATGTACCACAGCTTTCTTATCCATTCGTCTGCTGATGGGCATCTAGGTTGCTTCTATGTCCTGGCTATTACAAACAGTGCTGCGATGAACATTGGGGTACACGGGTCTCTTTCAATTCTGATCTAGTTTTAAAAAAGAAGGCTTGGCTCTGCTCCCCCTGCTCAGAATGGAGGTCGTTTCCTAAAGCCTGTCACTCCATAAACAAGCTGCAGAACCTGACTATGAAGAAATCAAGAAAGACATGCAGACAGAATATTTTACAATGTTTTTTAAGGTTTCTTAAAGGATTTGACTGTCTTTTATGAACATAAATCTTACATGTAAAGCTTATTTTTAAAAAAAGAAATAAGATAATCTGCTGCTTTAATTGAAGTCCCACAAGTACCTATTTGACTGCATCTTGTCCTCTTCTGCTCTGCCTCTTCACCAATCCCTGAGGTGCCTGAAGAACTCTGGATTCTAACTCACGCTTCACAAACAGCTGGTTCAGAGAAAACAATCAGGGCTTTGAAAGAGTCCTTGACCTGCAGCTTCCTCAACTGCAAAGTGAGCATTGTCCTACCTATGGGGCAGTGCCCTTCAGATCTAATTTCAGGAAACTGATTAGGGGATGCTCAACTCATATTAGTCTTTGACTTCTATTTTTCCATTTTCTGAAATGTGTGTCAGTCTCAAGAATGCTGCCTTTCTCAGCATTTGAAAATTTCTTGGCCAACGTAAGGCGTTTTGATCCTATGTATTAGCTGACCCTTGCAGCTCAGTGATCAGCTTTTCCTTTCATGAGAACCAGAGGCTGAGCTGCGAGGAGCACCATGTCTCCAGATCTGGCATCTCAGGCCCTGGTTTCCTGTGGACCCAGGAATACTTGTGGACACCATAAGGCAGTTCAGGCTGTATTTTTAAGAAACACTTTCCATTTACATTGAAGTGATTCCATAGAAAAACATCTGACAGTAACAGAAATTATGAAACCTCCATTTGGGAATCCAGAGACTTAGCTGTGTTTGTGTTCTGTGATCTTTAAAGAGAAGCAGAGGAAAACACAGAGAGAGCAAGAACTCAGAAATCAGACAGTCCTGGGTTTGAGTTCAGTCTTTGGAGGACCTAACTCTATGACCTGGATCAAGGCACCTACCTCCCAAAGCCTCAGCCTCTTTATCTATAAAGCAAGAGACTCACACCTACATCACCAGAGCATTTTAGGGTGAAATGGAGACAAAATATATGAAATCTCTTGGATAATAGTAAAATATATACATAATGCATGCTCTTTTCATATGCATATATAACATGTGTGTGTTCTAAGTGACCTCAGTCATAGCTGACTCTGCGACCCTATGGACTGTAGCCCACCAGGATCCTCTGTCCTTTGGATTCTCCAGCCAATGTATGTTATTCTCAGAAAAAATTAAACAGTGATTGTTGATTTGTCTCAAGCAGTATAATATTGGTTTATTAACTAGATAGTTGAGGTGAAAATACATATGTAACAACCACTGTTCACTTACAATCTGAAGCACTACTGAATTCTGGAAATTTAATAGACCATGTATTTATTAAAGTTTTACTATATATCATTAAGAGCAAGGTATAAAAAATCAGTAAGATTAATGCCATATACCCAAGAGTTAAAGTCTAGGGGCATAGTCGGGGCTTGAGGGGTAAGAAAAATAAACAGTGAAATTTAGGTAGCAAAGGCTTGAAAAGATTCTAGCTAAGAGCTATGGGAATTCAAAGTTTTGAATACATTTTTCTCTTTTATCCTGGGACTCCTAAAATACGAATGTTGGTATGCTTGACGTTGTCACAGAGTTCCAAAAATTATTCTCATTTTTCTAAATTTGTCTTTCTTTTTGCTGTTTTGGTTGAGTGTTTTCTATTATTCTATCTACCAGATTGCTTAAACATTCTTCTGAACCATCTAATCTGCTGTTAATTCCCTTTAGTGTAGTTTTCATTTCATTTATTGTATTCTTCAGCTCTGACTGGTTCTTTTTTATACTTCCTTAATCTTTGTTAAAATTCTCACTGTGTTCAACTAACTGTTCTTTTCCCAAGTTCAGTTACGATTGATTCAAACTCTTTATCAGGTAAGTTCTCTCTCTGTTTCACTCAGATTTTTTCCTGGATTATTTGCTTGTTCTTTCATTTGAAACCTGTCTCTTTGTCTTCTCATTTTGTTTACCTCTCTCTTTGAAATTAAGTGAAGCTGTCACCTATGCTGGTCACAAAGGCACGTCCTTTTGAGGAAGCAGCCCTGTGCAGTGTGTGTGTGCCCCGTGGCTTGGAGGGAGAGCTGCCCCTGTGTGCAGCGGCCGTCACCGCCCTGTTGGAGGTGGACTGTGGCCCTAGGAGGTGAAGCAGGAGCCCTGAGAGCGCCGGGCTCCTCCCAGGTTTGATGGAAGTCTCCACCCTGGTTTGGGACCTTGCTGGGGTGTGAGGTCTTGCAGCTACACTTCCCAGGCGGTGCTGGTGGTAAGAACCCGCCTGCCATGCAACAGATAAGAGACACGGTTTCGATCCCTGGGTCAGGAAGATCCCCTGGAGAAGGGCATGGCAACCCACTCTAGTATTCCTGGAGAATCCCATGGACAGAGAAGCCAATGGGCTACACACGGTCCATGGGATCACGAAGAGGTGCACACAACTGGAGTGACTTAGCACGCACACCCGTGTGCACCTTAGTTACAGGATGGGCTGGGGTCTGAGCAGTGGCTGCCACACCACTGGGTTGGTCCCACTCCCTCCCGAGTGTGCACAGGGGACGCATGCCCCAGGGGTGGAGGTCTCTATGCTACAGCTTCCCCCTAACCCTTCAGAGAGTGCGCACGGTGACGGACGCCCTGGCGGGGGCTGTCTCCACTCCGGAGCTAGTCTCGCTCCCTCTCGAGTCCGTGCACCGAGGCGTGTATGGGCAATGGCTGCCTCCTCCCCAGTCAGAACTGGGTCAGGGTCCAAGCTGACTTTGCTCCCCCAAAGTCTGCACCCCTTCACTGGTCATAGCAGCCCCTGCCTTAGTGGGGAGAAGCACCAGAGCAGGAGGGGCTGGAACAGGAGCCCAGGGGGGACCTGGGGACACTGGGGCGACCCCGGTGAGCCAGCAGGAGCAGCGGGCAGCTTTTAATCCGCTGCCTTCGTGCTGTGACGGGAAGTAAGCAAATATGTGTGTGCGGTGTTTTCAGGAGCAGAGTCTCTCACAGTCTTCCAGTAATCCTCACCAGTTTTCCAGTTAAGAGGCTTGTCTTACCAGCATAAGAACCAAATGGCTGGGGTTCTTAAGGTGTAGGTCTAAATCCTCACTCCCCAGGGAGGATTCCTGACCCTGTAACACTCTCTCCTCTCCTGTGTGCCCCTTGGGAAGTATGGGTCCTAACCAGACTGCTTCTCCTTCCTTACTAGCAAACTCCATGTGGATCCTTCTTCACAGCTTTGGTTGTAGGAGAATTCTGCTCGTGCCCAGGTTGACTGCAGTCAGAGTCACTATATATGTAGTTGTAGTTTTCATATGTTCATGAAGGGAGGTGAGCCAGCATCCTCCTACTCTACCGTCTTGATCTCTTTCCTTACAAACTATTCTTCAGTGCAGGCTTAACTGATATTTTCTGATTAAAGTGACATTGTATATTTTTGATAGGAATGCTACAGTAATTATGCTGTGTGCCTCTCAGTCTAAATATCATAAATCTGTCTAATTACTAAAAAGAGTGCCTTCCAGGATTCTTGATTGTAAAGTCATATTTATCCTTTTGCAATTAATGAATATCTTATGGGGAGATGAGTTGAGACTATATAATATCCTATTTCTCATCAAGAAAAAATTTAATGACTGTTGAGTTACAAACATTCTGAGAATTTATTTAGTACCACGCATCAAAAGTTATTACATTTTTTAACAAAGTAAGGTTTCTATAGCAAATAACTTTAAAAATCAGTATCATTAAAGATTTCTGTTCAGAAAACTTATAACATTGTTATTTATATTATAAAACTTCAGAAACAATTTAAACATCTGACAGAAAAGTGGCCAATTACTTAACAGTAAGAGATAAGAAAAAGCCTCTTGATGAAAGTGAAGGAGGAGAGTGAAAAAGTTGGCTTAAAGCTCAACATTCAGAAACCTAAGATCATGGCATCTGGTCCCATTACTTCATGGAAAATAGATGGGGAAACAGTGGAAACAGTGTCAGACTTTATTTTGGGGTCTCCAAAATCACTGCAGATAGTGATTGCAGCCATGAAATTAAAAGACACTCCTTGGAAGGAAAGTTATGACCAACCTAGACAGCATATTCAAAAGCAGAGACATTACTATGCCAACAAAGGTCTGTCTAGTCAAGGCTATGGTTTTTCCTGTGGTCATGTATGGATGTGAGAGTTGGACTGTGAAGAAGGCTGAGCGCCGAAGAATTGATGCTTTTGAACTGTGATGTTGGAGAAGACTCTTGAGAGTCCCTTGGACTGCAAGGAGATCCAACCAGTCCATTCTGAAGGAGATCAACCCTGGGATTTCTTTGGAAGGAATGATGCTAAAGCTGAAACTCCAGTACTTTGGCCATCTCATGCGAAGAGTTGACTCATTGGAAAAGACTCTGATGCTGGGAGGGATTGAGGGCAGGAATAGAAGGGGACAACAGAGGATGAGATGGCTGGATGGCATCACGGACTCGATAGACATGGGTTTGGGTGAACTCTGGGAGTTGGTGATGGACAGGGAGGCCTGGCGTGCTGTGATTCATGGGGTTGCAAAGAGTCAGACACAACTGAGTGACTGAACTGAACTGAAGAGAAAATATATGGTAAGTGATTATAGTGAAGTTGATGAAGAATAACTCTAAAATTAACAAGTCCTGGGAACTTGTCCTTCATCTCATTCTGCCCCTTCAGTTTGGACAGAGCATCACCTAAATCTAAGGATCAAGACCAAGGCTCAGCCTCTACCTCTCCTCTAGCTTCCTTGCTCTGATCCACAGCCTCTTCATGGCCTTCTTCACTTCAGCATTTCTCAGGGAGTAGATGACAGGGTTGAGCAGTGGGGTGATCACCGTGTAGAACACGGCCACCGTCTTGTCCACAGACAGGGTGGTAGAGGGTCTCAGATAGATGAAGACGCAGGGCCCAAAGAACAAGGTGACCGCAGTGATGTGGGCCCCACAGGTGGACAGGGCCTTGTGCCGCCCCGCAGAGCTCCGAGTCCTCAGATGGAGCAAGATGACCACATAGGAGGCTAAGAGGACCACAAAGCTGATCACAGACAGGGTCCCCCCATTGGCAACGATCAGAAGACCAATGAGGACAGTGTCAGAGCAGGCAAGTTTGAGCAGGGGAAGCACATCACAGAAATAGTGGTCGATCACATTGGGGCCACAGAAGGGCAAGCGGAAGACAAGAAGGATTTGGGCCAAGGAATGCACAAAGCCCCCCACCCATGCTGCGCCAACCAGGAAGGCACACGCCTGCCGGCTCATGATGGTGGTGTAGCTGAGGGGCTTGCAGATGGCCACATAGCGGTCATAGGCCATCACAGTGAGCAGGAAAATCTCAGTGCCAGCAAAGAAGTGGAGAAAGGAAAGCTGTGTCATGCAGCCCCACAGAGGTATGGCTTTCCTCTCAGCCAGCAGATCTGAGATGAGTCTGGGGGCTGTCGTCGAGGCGTAGCAGATCTCCACAAAGGACAGGGAGCTCAGGAAGAAGTACATGGGGGAGCCAAGGCTTCTGCTGCTCATGACAGTGAGGACCATGAGGAAATTCCCCAGCACAGTGGCTATGTACAGGAGCAGAAATATCACAAAGCAGGCTTTCTGCACCTCTGGATTGGAAGAAAGCCCCAGGAAAATGAATTCTGTCACATTGTGTGTTTTAGCCATGATGTAGCCACCAGGAGGCAGTAATCTGGGTGTGTGATCTGAAATGACACAAAACAAGACTCCTTCCTTAAGGAGTGAATTATGTAATAGTCCCTTGCGAACCTGAAATGCTACCACTTAGACTCTATAACCTTAGAGTCTTCTCAGAAATAGGACATCCATCTCTGCAATCCATAGACCCTTGCAGTCGGCGACACTCTTCTCTTAGAACATTTTGGAAACACAGCACTTTGAACACTGAATTGTAACTGTGCTATGTGACCATGTGGCCCACCAAACTGTGGACTTTCTAGAGCAGAGATTATGTCTTACTACCACTCCATCTCCAGTGCTAACTGAAGCACCTGCACAAAATTACACTCAGGAACATACTTAGGATAGGGAACAGTGCATATAGATCACCCTAGCCTTCTTAGCACAGTGTGTGGTACACCACGGAAGTTCAGAAAATACTGAAAGAACAAAGGTCACCAAGGACCAAGGCCACATCTTTCCATCCCTGAATCCCATGTCTAGCAGAGTGCTTATTTCAGGCAAAGACCAGCCCAACGTGAGAGCACTCAGCATCCCCTTTACTTTCAAAGTGGAATTATAATCTTCACATGCTCACAAAACAAAACTCACCCCACTGTTCCTGGGCCTTTGCTGTCTCCGAGAAAGCAAACTAGTGCCCTGAGAACATGCATTGCCTCGTGAAGGTTTCCCAGTTATTCAGCCTCCAAGCACTAAGGCCAAGTTACGCGCCAGAGCTCACACATCTCAGGAGTTGCCAGATGGAGGACCCGCTCTCCCTGCAGCCTTGGGAACGCTGAGACTAAGCCAGTAAGTCTATTCCACCTGATTAAAAACAGGAACACAGTAGACTTGCCTCTCAGATGTTCCACAGAGAAATCAGAATTCTGGCAGCTCAGCCTTGAGCTCACTCTGCTGAGAGATATTGGGGGTGGAGCAGGGTGCACTATGATCAAATGAGAGAAGACTGGTCCCCAGAGAGCCATGCCTTTCCCCTTCCTCACCAGGCATCTACCTCACGGGAAGCGGGACCTGGAAACCAACCTCTCAAACTTTCTTCTAGTTAACGTAACTCCAGAAATCAATAGGGAATATATTAAATTAATTTTACCCAGTGTTCACAGAGCACTTAGGCTATGGGGCTCTATGCTGTTCTGAGGGCTATTAGATCCAGCTCTTGCTTATCCTGAACTCAATTATGTGGTTTTACATATGACACCATCCCAAGGATGGGTTCAAGGAATTATGGACCACAAACATCAGAAACTGAGCCAGCCCTTCTCCCGCCTTTGGTGTGGATGACATGAGGCTACAGAAGAGTGATTCTCAACCATGGGTGATTTTGCCCCCAAGAGGATATGTGGCAACATCTAGAGACATTTTTAAACTTTCATTTCCTACCTGTGTGGGAAGGCAGTGTTATTCGCACTTACTGGAGTTGACTCATTGGAAAAGACTCTGATGCTGGGAGGGATTGGGGGCGGGAGGAGAAGGGGATGACAGAGGATGAGATGGCTGGATGGCATCACTGACTCGATGGACGTGAGTCTGAGTGAACCCCAGGAGTTGGTGATGGACAGGGAGGCCTGGCGTGCTGCGATTCGTGGGGTCACAAAGAGTCGGACACGACTGAGCGCCTGACCTGACCTGAACTGGACAGAGGCCAGAGATGCTAACACCCTACAATGCGGAAGGCAGCCCCTACGACCACAGCAAGGGTTATCTGAGCCAAGATCACAGAGCAGCTGCTGTTGAGATGCCCTGCTCAGAAGGAAACAAAACCTTTCCAAACTGATCTGTATCAATATTAAACTGGAGGTTGGTTTGAAAACACTACATGTGAGTTTATTACTCTGCTTTGGCCTCATCTGTATTAAATTTTCTGTCATTAATAGTTTTACAAATGGTGTAATAACACTTTGTAAGATCAGCATGCTCTCTCCCAGTCCTAAACATAATTGTCATTAATTTAGCCTGATTAAAATTAAAGCTGAAACAAAATGCCAAGTTTCAACTAGTGATTAAGAGACTGTTATGACCATATATTTTTTTTGAAATTATTTTACAGGTTTTAACATAAGATGTCATGTAAAAAACCCAAACAAACTTTTTGGCCAACCCAATAATTGCTTTTGAGAGTGCAAGCTCTGAANTGAATTAACCATTATCACTTTTTTCAATATCTATTATATTTTAAAAAACATTTAGGAAGAACATTAACAAATAATTACATAAAAGCTCAAAATATTTAAGAAAATCTACATTTATTCTGTACATCTCATCACTAAGCTTCTGTGGAAGGCTGTAAGTCAAAATCTTTTCTCTGTTGAAGGACTCAGTTTAATACATCTAAGGAAGATGAGTTTTTTTTAACATGAGTCTATGAACGTGCGTTACAGGAAAATACATTTGTTAAAATGTTTGTAGTATGAGGCTATTTGCTCAGCTAAAGTTATACATTTTCAGGAAAGGCTGATGTTATTTTCTAACCTGGTGAAGATTAACCCACTGACTATGGCCACAACTTGCCTAGTTCTGATTAAACTCAACCATTATATGAAAAGTACAGATTCTTTAAGAATTAGGGATAGTACTACACAACTTTCACCTTAAGAAAAGCCATTTTGCAAGTTCAAACGAAGATGTGAATTGGTCAGCTCACCTTTTGGTGTTTATGCCACTACTTACTGTTCCAGGCTCCTTTGCATCTAGGGATAGATATATAACGTAGTTCCGCTCACTAGGAACAAAATAAGAATTGTTCTGGAAAAGTCCTTGGAACTGTTTTCTGAAATGAAATGAAAACCCCTCCCTTCTTACATGTGAGCATGTAATACTGAGAGCTGCTTTAGCCATCTTGCAGCCATGAGGGGCCAGCCAAGAGAATTGAAGGGGCTTGGGCATCATGGGAAAAACAAAACAACCCTGGGACCACTGACCTCCCAACTTCTTGTTGAGTAAGCAATAAATGTTACTATGGCTTAAGCCAGGGGCTGGTAAACATGTTCAGTAAAGTGCTACACAGAAAATATACAGGCTTTGCAAGCAGTGTCATGAATGTAGAGAACAAGCTTATAGTTACCAAGAGACAATGAGGGGTGGAACAGATTGGGAGATTGGGATTGACGTATATGCACTGCTCTACACAAAACAGATAACTTGTGAGAACCTACTGTTTAGCATAGTGAACCCTACTCACTGATCTGTGATGACCTAAATGAGAAGGAAATCCTAAAAAGCAGGCACATATGTATACATAGGACTGATTTGCTTTGCTGCACAGCAGAAACTGACAACATTATAAAGCAGTTTACTCCAATAAAAATTAATTTATAAATAAATAAGAATTTCATATGTAAAAAAAGAAAATATATAGGCTTTGCAGACCACACAGTCTCTGTCATAATTATGCAAACTATGCCACCCCAACACAAAAGCTGCCACAGATAAAAAGAGTTAAAATAATGGGGCATGACTGCAATCCAGTAAAACTTATTTGTGGGCAATAAAGCTTAAATTTCATTCAACTTTTATGTGTCACAAAATATTATTTTACTTTAATTTTTTCAACCATTTGAAAATGTAAAAGCCTTTCTTGGCTCACAGGTCATACAAAAACAGGCAACATGCATGACTCAGTGACTGACACACACACACACACAAGCACATAACTCAGTGGACAGACAACAACTGTCTAGAAAAGAAAGGGTCTTGTAAAATATTTGGATGAAGATATGAATGGTTGTATATTTATGGCTGAGTCTTTGCTGTACACCTGAAACTATCACAGCATCGTTAATCTGCTTTACTCCTACACAAAATTACTAGTTTGAAAACAAAAAGATATGCATGGCTGCCTGCCTGCTCAGTTGCCTTCATGTCCGACTCTGCAACCCCATGAACTGTAGCCTGCCAGGTTTCTCTGTCCATGGGATATCCAGGCAAGAAACTGGAGCAGGTTGACATTTCCTCCTCCAGGGAATCTTCCCAACCCAGGGATCAAACCCTCCTCTTCTGTGTCTCCTGCCTTGGCAGGCAGATTCTTTACCACTGAGCCACCTGGAAAGCCCATGTGAATGATTAATCATAGCTTTATTATATTTCACCTTCCACAGACCTTTCCATTCTAACAATATCCTACTTCCATGAAACAAAGCTCCTACTGTGGAATTTGAGGCACTGGATTCAGGTTAATGAAGGGGGAAAACTAAAATTAAGTTGTTTTATTTTTAAGAAATAGACAACTTTAATAGGGTTGATATTTGAGAAGACGCATTCCTAAAAAATTGCCTTCATATTTTTTTCCATTTAAAAAACATCAGAGAGAAAAACCTTCTCCTATGATAGAATTATATATACAGTTGTTAAGAGATGACTTGCTAAGTGAACTTTGGCAAACTTAATTGATCAAGTTTACACATACTGGTTTGAAAAGCTGTCTATAACAGCATATGAAAGGCTGAGAGAGATGTGCTGAGCGCAGCTCTCACAGAGATGGGAGATATTTAAATATTTTCACTTACTAGAAAAGGTGAAATAGTTATGTTCTTAGTAATGGTTTTTCAGTTTTTCACATTATTAACATTTTTATTTTGTACTGGGGGACAGGTGATTAACAAACAATTACAATAGTTTTAGGTGAACAGCGAAGCGGCTCAGCCATAGGTATACATGGATCCATTCTTCCCCAAATGCCCCTTCCATCCAGGCTGCCACATAACACTGAGCAGAGTTGCAGGTGATCTCCAGTAAGCCACTGTTGATTATCCACTTTAAATATAGTAGTGGGTACATGCCCATCCCAAACTCCCTGTGCACACTAAGTCATTTCAGTCGAGTCCGACCCTTTGGAACCCTATGGACCACAGCCCACCAGGCTCCTCTATCCATCGGATTCTCCAGGCAAGAATACTGGAGTGAGTTGCCATTTCCTTCTCCCCCACGCTCCCTAGCTAGACCTAAAGTGAAGTATTGATAGAAAAGCCTTCTAGGAATTCCCACAAGAGCACTTTGATAGAGGGAAAGAATAAAACATAAACTTATGTCTCCCACTACCACAATCTTTCCACACATCACAGCACGCTAACACTGAGAAGTAAAATAAACGAACCCAGGGTTCACAGATAGAAGGTGATGGAGTGGGAATTCCAATCCAGGTGATCCCTCCCTAGAGTCTATGCCCTGTATTCTACTGAACATGAAGAAAAACAGCAATGTAACTCAATTTTCAACTTTCTCCAAAATACAGAGGGCTATGAAAGGCATCTGATTTATTTTATGGAATATAAAGCCCTCACCTAAAATACAACCCAAAAAAAATGTAAATAGGTGAACTTTCGCTCTGTCCCTCATAGTTCACTAAAATCAAACTTTTATTTAGTCACCATATGCATGCTCAGTTGTTTAAGGTTCCACCCCTGAGTTAACTTTCTTGCCCCACAGCCTCTTCAAGGCAATTTTCACCTCTGCATTTCTGAGTGTGTAGATGATGGGGTTCAGCACGGGGGTGACCACCGTGTAGAACACGGCCACCAGCTTGTCCTCAGTGAAGGTGGAGGGGGGCCGCATGTAGAGGAAGATGGCGGGTCCAAAGAACAAGACGACCACCGTGACGTGAGAGGCACAGGTGGAGAGGGCTTTGCGTCTCCCCTCTGCTGAATGGTTCCTCAAGTTGACCAGGATAACAACATATGAGGACACCAAGAGGAGGAAGGAGAAGACAGAGATTAATCCACTGTTGGCCAACACAATGATCCCCTCCACAGAGGTGTCAGTGCAGGCAAGCTTGAACAAGGGATGGAGGTCACAGAAGTAGTGGTCAATCACATTGGGACCGCAGAAGGGCAACTGGACAGTGATGAGGATCTGCACCATGGAGTGAATTATGCCCCCCAGCCAGGAAGCAGCCACCAGACCATGGCACACAGGCCGGCTCATGACGGTTGTGTAGCGAAGGGGCTTGCAGATGGCCACATAGCGGTCATAGGCCATCACCGTGAGCAGAAAGATCTCAGCAACTCCAAACAAGTGAAAGAAGAATATCTGAGCCACACAGCCCTCCAGGGAGATGGTCTTAATCTTGGAAAGTAAGTCTGTGATGAATTTAGGGACAACAGTGGAGGAGTAACTGAGCTCCACCAGGGACAGGTGACTAAGGAAGAAGTACATGGGGGAACGCAGGCTCTTACTGACTCTAACCGTCAGAACAATGAGGCCATTGCCCACCACCGTGGCCAAGTACATGGGCAGAAACACCGCAAAGCACGCTCTCTGCACCTCTGGATCCTGGAAAAGGCCGCTGATAATTAACTCAGTCACATTATTGGTCTTCACCATGGAATCCTTTCAGGCGTGCTGGATAAGAGCTACTGAGAGCCCTGTAACAAAACAAACACTGATCATAATGAATTCACTCCATATATAGCATGTTGGGCAGTGCAAACAACATTATAATACACTTACTATGATATCACTCATTTAGCCAGTATGAACGTATTAAGCATTAACAGTTTATATATCTGAAAATTGAGGCTCAGAGAATTGGCTGTTTACCCAAGATCGCACAGAAAGTAGTGAATTCTGGGACTCAGAACCAGACTTTCTGACTTTAGCCACAATTTGTTTTAGTCCATTATGAGATATTCTGAATTTAGGGAATCATTTAAGTTCAGAGATTATAGTTTTACTATCTTTTTGCATTTTTTAGTGTTCTTTACTTCATTGCATTTTGAACACTCTCTCCTACTGGAGAATTTTCATGAGACATTTCTGTTCTTAACTTCCTTTTTCCCTTATCTCTGCCTCAGGGAATCATCTTCCCACTGATATTTCTACCTTTATCCAAAAGGTCTCTGTCCTGATTTCTTCACTCCTTTCTGCCAGTCCTCAGTCTATTCAGGTCAGATTCTTTCTCCGGTCTTGCCTCTTCGATAACTATGTTCTTATGACAAATGCTCAAACACATTGGAGATAAGTCAGTCCACTAGCTTGTCCCCATCATTACACTGTTACTTTCAAAACCTGTGCCCCTCTGCTCAAACCACTGACAGATCATGAACTCACAGAGCTTGTCCTCAGGTAGCATTGTTACGAGTGGCCAGCCTGCTTATTCTTTTTCCAGGTTAGTAGAGAATTTCTCTATGAGTTACATCCCTGGAACATACTTACTGACACCCCTTACACATCTATACAACCCCAAACTAGAGGGAAGAAATACAGATCATGATACCACCTCAAGCTAACAAAGTCATGTAATTCAAAAAAATACCTTCCAGATTAAGCTAACCAACTAGGACTTTTTTCACCACATAAAGTCCATGAGACATAAGAATGAAATAGTATAAATACTTTGAATTTCTAGGTTTTATCCCATTATCTTTCCCCTTATCTCCAGGAGTTGGTGATGGACAGGGAGGCCTGGCATGCTGCAGTCCATGGGGTTGCAAAGAGTCTGACATGACTGAGCAAGTGAACTGAATTGAGCTAGCTCTGATTTTATACTAAAACGTTCAAAAACTACAGCTTTGGACATGATACAAATGAACTTATTTACAAAACAGAAAAAGAAATAAAAATAGGGGGAAAAAAGAAAAGAAGAGAATAAAAGATGGAAAGGCTTCAACCCCAGGGATGCAAGCAACCATGGAAACATTTCCATTCACCACGATTCCAAACTTTTCCCATACAGGACTCTGTTTCTTAGGCTGCCATGTTAGGTTTGAACAACTTTTCTATTTCTTGAGTTCTGTTCATTTAGATAGTAATTCAGTACTGTTGTAGACATCTACTTTAGTGTTGGGGGTGTGGGGAATATTATTTTTGTAAAGGGTTTAGGAACATATGGTTCACTTTAAAAGAGCAGAAATTCTGTCTCATCAATTTATTTACACTAAGGGAAAGCATGTTGGTTGCTTACATGCCTTGGTCTTGTTAGGATCTTTCCTTTATATTTGTTGGCTTTTACAATTTTGACTTGAATTGTCATGAAAGTACTATTATCTTATGCTCCAAATCTTAATCAGCCTTTGAAATGTACACCTCTCAGAGCTGTTAGTAAACACAGATTTTTGGTTGTTTGCAAAAACAAGAAAGAAATATACCTTTGAAGAACTGAAAAAGAAAACCTCAACAGCAAGGAGCAGAACAACAAAAGGACAAAACCCAAAGATCAGTGATTTGGACTGATGGAAACAAATCAGTATGTGTCAGAATTTCTCAGGTAAGGACATAAGCCGAGGTTAAGGCTGTACGAAGTTCCTGAACTTGAAAAATTATAGAAACTTGTGTTCTGGAGCAAGGAAAAGACTAGAGAAAGAGGTCATAACTTCTGAGAGAGTCAAAGAAATGACTGAGGTGACTCTGAGACACACTAAAAATAAATGCTCATAACAAAACCAATACAATATTGTAAAGTAATTAACCTCCAATTAAAATAAATAAATTTATATTTTTTAAAAAAAGCATATATACTATTTTGGGGACTTCCCTGGTGGCTCAGATGGTAAAGAATCTGTCTTCAATGCAAGAAACCTGGGTTTGATCCCTGCGTCAGGAAGATCCGCTAGAGAACAGAATGGCAACCCACTCCAGTATTCTTGTCTGGAGAGTTCCATGGACAGAGGACCCTGGCAGACTATAGTCCATGGGGTCACAATGACTCAGACACAACTGAGCAACTTCACAACAACAATAAAATAAAACATAAATACTGTTTTTAACAAAAGTAAAAGATGGGTACTTGGAGAGTTGGCATGGGTGAAAAAATTAACAAGTTTCATATTAAGTTGTAGACGTGGAGATCAAAACAACCATTCTGAGAACAAATAGCATGCGTCCAATGTACACCCCTCCGTTCCTACAATTAATATTCCATGAAGACATGAGTTAAGTCTACAAGTGTCGGAAGTCGTGTGTGTTGGATTCAGTTCAGACCAGCTCAGGAGAATGTGGCACGGGCGTCTCTTTCAACTCCACACATCACATTGGTAGTTTGAAATCAGCCATGGTGGGAGCACGTTGGAAATCAGGAAATGATGCAAATCGGGGCTGTTTACTTAGGAGAGCCAGTTATTAACTATTCACCAGCACGCCAATGATAGGAGGCTGGGGAAGAGCCTTTCCGCTACATTCCTGATGTTTGCTCCACACAGAGGAAGTTACAGCGACTAAACTCCCGGCACCACGCTGCCCCAGCGGAGGTGGAGTAAATTGGGAAGCAGAGATTATTAGGCATGCCCTCTCCTCCTTTTCTTGGAGTGAGGTGCTGCAGAGAGAACACTTTCTACACTGTGCTGGGGTGAGTTCTGCTTCAGTGAGGTAGAGACAGCTCTGTAGGGCAGGTCCCATCTGTGTCTGCGTCAGTCACTCAGTCATGTCTGACTCTTTGCAAGCCCGTGGACTGTAGCCCACCAGGCTCCTCTGTCCACGGAACTCCCCTAGAGTAGGAAATGGCAACCTACTCCAGCATTCTTGCCTGGAGAATTCCATGGACAGAGCAGAGGTGCCCTTTTGATATAAGTCCCGAGTATATTTACTTGCCACGAATGGATGTGAAGCTTTACCTAATTCTGAGACTAGGGTTTAGAAAAGCCACTTGGAGCAGATTATACACCACAATCTTCATTATCATCTTTTCCTGATGATATCTTTGATCCTAAACAAAGATCATGTTTCTTCCCTTCAAAATGCCTTATTCCTTTAATTCAGAAATTAATTCACCATTCACATAGAAAGAGATATGTTGTTTCTTCAAACCTCCAAATGATATCTTTTCTCAGGGAGAAAAACTATTTATGAAAAAAAATATGCTATATCAACAAAAATATCCACCAAATCTGCAGTGGGTTTATCTGTCTGCCTGAATGGGAATCAGAACAATATAATTTCTCAGAAGTAAAATAAAAATAATAGGAATTTCCCTTTGCAGAAGCAAAGTTTTGCCATTCAACAAAGAAGAAAGAAGCTACCTACTAGAGAGCTAAAATTCCAGGAAGGTGGATGCTGAGCATTTATGGCTGAAAGAGAACTGATTTGCCCAATAGCATATATATGGCTAGTCAGAAACTCTACAACTTACTTCCAGTCACATCACCTACCCTTAAGTCAGAGAATCTGGTGTGGTCCGTTCTGCCTTAGGGCAGGCAACTGGCTCAGATGGATCCCAAATGCATTCAAGTGCCTCCAATTCAGCATGAAGTTAGCTTCTGCTGGAATTGACCATTACTTCAGGAAATGATCTGGTTTGGAGAAACTGGGAGGGGATGTAGCATTGAATTCCTCTCTGGGAATCCTGACAAGCAAGATGCTTTGGCTAACATTCACACACTCAGATGATTTTTCCCTGAAGGCTCCCACTGAGCCAAGTTTGGGTCACACTCAGCTATGGCACTCTGAGAGTCGTGCTGAGAAGATATAGAGACCTTTCATTCCATCCTCCTTTGTTTATAGATAGAGTGAGCCATGTTAATTGGATCCTAAGGCACACGCCAGTTAGTTGCCAGGTTGCTAACTTAGAAATTAGTGCTCTTTCAACAACACTAGGCTGCCTTCTGATGGGACTGTGTGGTGGTTTCTACTGGATTCAAGAGGACTTTTAGAAAACAAAGAAGGTCATGGCTAAGATGAATCAGCAAAAACAAAAAGAAAAATACAGAGGATTTGGATACAGATTAATACCTGGTTTTATAAAATATAGAAGAAATACACATAAGCCCAGGAAGTAGCAACCCAGAGATTTTTAAGATCCTACCTTTCCTGTAGACAAACCTATCCACCCACTGAAAGTTCAAGGGTTGTGATTAAATGCTTAGATCCGTGAACTATTTGAAATAATTTCAGCCACACATATAATCAAGGGAACAATTTCCCCATGGAATTTCCTTTCTCTGGGGTGAACTTTACCAAGTAAACTATGACTTGGGGGAAGATTCAAAATCACTTTCAATTAGCTCAGTGAGATTACTATAAAGTTTTTGCACTCAAGAATGAGACAGTAAGAAAGGAAACTTGAAAGTAAGATGAAGGAAAATTTTTTCCAGACTGTACTACTGAGAATTAACAGGAGAATAAACAGAGAAGAAAAACGCATTGAAACATGTAAAAAAATAAATAAATAAAATAAATAAAATAAAAATAAAAGAAATTTCAGCCTATACATGAAAAAAAAAAAAAAAAAAGAAGGATTGGACAGGGAGCCAGGACCCCTGGGCACTAGTTGGGTTCAGGGGTTGATTAGCTATCTAACTTAAGCCACATCATCTCACCTTTTCACCTGTCACTCTCTCCTGCTTCCTCTTCTGTATAAAGTGACAGGATTGCACTAGGTCAACTCCAATGTACCTCCTGATTCTAACGTTCATGGATTCAAATCACTGAGATCCCCCCATGCGTCAGTCTCCTCATCAACGTCTGGAATGCAGTACATGCTCATTAAGTTTTGTTGAATAAGTTATTAAATGTATCTGAAAATTCCGAAGTGAGTGAATAATTAGTAAATTATGTCACAATTGGACTCTGTGGCATAACCAAGCTATCAAAATCATGTTTATAAAAAGTGTTTAATTACATGGTAATAGATTCCCAGGTGGTTCAGTGGTAAAGAATCTGCAAGATGTAGGCTCAATCCCCGGGTGGGTAAGATCCCCTGAAGGAGGAAGTGGCAATCCATTCCAGTATTCTTGCCTAGAAAATTCCATGGACAGAGGAGCCTGGTGGGCTACAGCCCATAGGGTCACGAAGAGTCTGACACGACTGAGTGGCTGAGCACACAATAGACTGTAATAGACTGCCTGAGGCCATAAGCCAGTCCTTCCATCCATCGTCCTCTTCCCTTTTGGAACAGGGAAGAACCCTGATATTTAGCAGAACATAATTCTACATGGAAGAAAATATTTTAGTTTCCAATCTCCCCTGCAAATAAGGGTAATCATGTGACTAACTTCCATCAAATCATGTGAAAGTAAAATTGTTATGTGGCACTTTTGAAAAATCTGAAAAGAAAGGAATTCATTTGCCTCTTCCCCGTACTCCTTTCCTGCTTCCTGGGAAGATAGATGAAATGTGAGAGCTCTGTTGTCCAATATGGTGCCCACTAGCCCCATGAAACGTTCCCCCTTTAACTTATTAAAAATAAATACATTTTAAAATTCCATTCCTTGGTCTTGATAGCCACATTTCAACTGCTCAGTTGTCACTATCACATAGGACAACACAGACAGAGAACGTCTCTGCTGCTGCTGCTAAGTCACTTCAGTTGTGTCTGACTCTGTGTGACCCCATAGACAGCAGGCTCCCCCGTCCCCGGGATTCTCCAGGCAAGAACTCTGGAGCGGGTTGCCATTTCCCTCTCCAATGCATGAAAGTGAAAAGTGAAAGTGAAGTTGCTCAGTCGTGTCTCTAGCACAGCATAAAAGTCTACTGGACTGCACTGGAACACAGCACTGGCAGCCCTTCGAGGTGATGAGGCTAAAGCTGCATGCTTGAGGTGGCGGAGTCTAGATCTCTGATAATATTGTTCAACCTCAGTAATCATGCTGGCTTGTCTGCCTCTGTACTTCCGTCTTATAAGCAGCTCTGTTTTTCTGTTATATGCAGTTCAAGCTATACCCAAAAGGATACAAAAAATAAGTGGAAAGAGAATACAAAATTGTATAAACAGAGTAGTTTTCTGCCCTCTACAAATTTTCCTTTGTACTATTATATTTATTGCCTACAGCTACAGCTGCATTTAAGTCACTTCAGATGTGTTCAACTCTGTTCAACCCCATAGACGGCAGCCCACCAGGCTCCTCTGTCCACAGGATTCTCTAAGCAAGAACACTGGAGTGGGTGGCCATTTTCTTCTCCAATTTATTGCCTAAAAAAATACATTTTCTTGAGATTTCATTTTATGTTGTAACAGAACTGACAATTGAGAACCTAACCAGGAGGTCTCCAATGCTAAGTGTTATATTATTACACTTCTGTGAAGTAAGAAGGCATTTTAAACATTTTACAGAAGTAAGAAGATGGCAGAGGAATGGGACGGGGAGACCACTTTCTCCCTCACAAGTTCCTCAAAAGAACATTTCAATGCTGAGCAAACTCCACAAAACAACTTCTGAATGCTGGCAGAGGACATCAGGCACCCAGAAAAGCAGATCATTGTCTTCAAAAACAGGTAGGAAAAAATATAAAAGACGAAAAAAGAGACAAAGGAGGTGGGGAGGGAGCTCCATCCCGGGAAGGGAAGCCCGTCCCGGGAAGGGAATTTTAAGAAGAGAGGTTTCCAAACACCAGGAAACACTCTCCCTGCCGAGTCTGTGGCAAGCCTTGGAAGCACAGAGGGCAACATAACAGGAAGGAAAGATAAATAAATAATTAAAACCAACAGATTACAAGCCCAACAGTAACTTCCCCAGCGGAAAAGCAGCACAGACGCCTGCATCCACCACGAACAAGTGGGAGCAGGGCAGGGAGGCGCGGGCTGCATTGCTTTGTAAGAATCGGGCAGGAACGCCCCGCGTGTAACCAGAGCGAACTAACTTGGGCTAGCAAACCAGACTGGGGGATAGATAACCACACGAAAAGCTCGAACATAAGACACCGCCAGGATGGTGCACAGAACAAAGGACGGAACAGAAATAGCCGGCTGCAGACCATCCCCTGCCAGGGACAGGCAGCCAGAGCCGTAAGGACTGGAAAGGGACAATCGCAGCCCCGGAGAGACTTTACCTACCAAACTGCAAGCAGGCTTCTTTGCTAAGACTTCTGGGGGTGCTGGACAGTCACCATCTGCCTCACAAGGGGCACCAGCGGTACACCCAGAAAACTGAGCAGCAGAGGCGAGAAAGGCGACAAGTCACAGAGACCGCACTCGCCAAACACCTGAGATACTTGGACCTGGGAAGGGCACAAAACGCAGTCCCAACTGAATCTGTGCCTCTGAGGGCTACCTGAGTGCTGAACCTGAGCAACTTAGACCGGGGAGGGACACACAGCCTAGGGCCGGCCTCAGACGGTTCCTGGCAGAGCAACATAGAGCCTGAGCAGTTTGTGCGCCGCGAGCAGGGACAGGCCCAGCAGGGCTGACACACTGCGTACACACGACAGTGTTATTTGTGTGCAACATCCCTCCCTCCCCACAGCACAACTGAACAAGTGAGCCTAAAATTAAAAAAAAAAAAAAAAAAAAGGGTCCACCACCACCACCCCATGCCAGGACGGAAATCAGACACTGAAGAGACCAGCAAACAGAAGTTAAACAGAGGGAACCGCCTTGGAAGTGACCCCACAGGGCCCACAACTCCAGAGAAAGGGCAAGATATATCTTTACTATTTTTACAATCATTCCCCTTTTGTTGTTATTGTTGTTGTTTTCTCTTTTTTTTGTTTTTTTCTAACTTTTTAAAATTTTTAAGCCCTCTATTTCTCCTCTAATTTTTATTTCTATAACCTACTATTACGCTTCAAAAAAAAAAACCTGTTTTTTAAAGCAAACACCATATATAGTCTTTGTGTGGTTGTTGTTGGTGTTTTTTAATAATTCTTGTGGCTTTGTTTTTTAGTTTGCTTTCTTTTTTTGTTTTCTTCTTCTTCTTTTTTTAATATTGTATTTTTGAAAATCCAACCTCTACTCTAGATTTTTAATCTTTGCTTTTTGGTTTTTGTTGTCAATTTTGTACATTTAAAAACCCAAACTTCATTACCCAATTTTACCTGAGAGCCAGATTACTGGCTTGACCACTCTCTCCTCCTCTGGACTCTCCTTTTCTCCACCAGGTGGCCTCTGTCTCTTCCCTCCACCTTCTCTTCTCTATCCAACTCTGTGAATCTCTGTGTGTTACAGACAGTGGAGAACACTTAGGAAACTGGTTACTGGCTGGATCTGTCTCTCCCCTTTTCACTTCCCTCTTTACCCTCCTGGCCACCCCTGTCTACTTCCCCCTTCTCCTCTTCCCTGTATAACTCCATAAACATCTCTGAGTGGTCCAGACTGTGGAGCTCACATAAGGAAGTGATTACTGGCTAGCTTGCTCTCTCCTCTTTTGATCCCACCTCATCTCATTCCAGTCACCTCTAACTACCCCCTCCCTCTTCTCTTCTCCATGTAACTCAGTGAACCTCTCTGGATGTCCCTCAATGTGGAGAAACTTTTCATCTTTAACCTAGATGTTTTATCACCGGTGCTGTATAGATGGAGAAGTCTAGAGGCTACTATAAAAATAAAACTGAAAACCAGAAGCAGGAGGCTTAAGTCCAAAGCCTGAGAACATCAGAGAACTCCTGAATCCAGGAACATTAACCAATAGGAGCTCATCAAACGCCTCCATACCTACACTGAAACCAAGCACCACCCAAGGGCCAACAAGTTCCAGAGCAAGACATACCATGCAAATTCTCCAGCAACACAGGAACACACCCTTGAGCTTCAATATACAGGCAGCTCAAAATTACTCCAAAACCATTGACATCTCATAACCCATTATTGGTCACTCCAGTGCACTCCAGAGAGAAGAAACCCAGCTCCACCCACCAGAACTCCAACACAAGCCTCCCTAACCAGGAAACCTTGACAAGCCACTGATACAACCCCACCCACAGTGAGGAAGCTCCATAATAAAGAGAACTCCACAAATTCCCAGAATATAGAAAGGCCACCCCAAATGCAGCAATATAACCAAGATGAAGAGACAGAGGAATACTCAGCAGGTAAAGGAACAGGAGAAATGCCCACCAAACCAAACAAAAGAGGAAGAGATAGGGAATCTACCTGAGAAAGAATTCCGAATATTGATAGTGAAAATGATCCAAAATCTGGAAATCAAAATGGAAGCACAGATAAATAGCCTGGAGACAAGGATTGAGAAGATGCAAGAAAGGTTTAACAAGGACCTAGAAGAAATAAAAAAGAGTCAATATACAATGAATAATGCAATACATGAGGTCAGAAACACTCTGGAGGCAACAAATAGTAGAATAACGGAGGCAGAAGATAGGATCCATGAAATAGAAGATAGAATGGTAGAAATAAATGAATCAGAGAGGAAAAAAGAAAAATGAATTAAAAGAAGTGAGGACAATCTCAGAGACCTACAGGACAATATGAAAAGCTCCAACATTCGAATTATAGGAGTCCCAGAAGAAGAAGACAAAAAGAAAGACCATGAGAAAATCCTTGAGGAGATAATAGTTGAAAACTTCCCTAAAATGGGGAAGGAAATAATCACCCAAGTCCAAGAAACCCAGAGGGTTCCAAATAGGATAAACCCAAGGCGAAACACCCCAAGACACATATTAATCAAATTAACAAAGATCAAACACAAAGAACAAATATTAAAAGCAGCAAGGGAAAAACAACAAATAACACACAAGGGGATTCCCATAAGGTTGACAGCTGATCTTTCAATAGAAACTCTTCAGGCCAGGAGGGAATGGCAAGACTTACTTAAAGTGATGAAAGAAAATAACCTACAGCCCAGATTACTGTACCCAGCTAGGATCTCATTCAAATACGAAGGAGAAATCAAAAGCTTTACAGAAAAGCAAAAGCTGAGAGAATTCAGCACCACCAAACCAGCTCTCCAACAAATGCTAAAGGATATTCTCTAGACAGGAAACACAAAAAGGGTGTATAAACCTGAACCCAAAACAATAAAGTAAATGGTAATGGGATCATACTTATCAATAATTACCTTAAAAGTAAATGTGTTGAATGCCCCAACCAAAAGGCAAAGACTGGCTGAATGGATACAAAAACAAGACCCCTCTATATGCTGCTTGCAAGAGACCCACCTCAAAACAAGGGTCACATACAGACTGAAAGTAAAGGGCTGGAAAAAGGTATTCCACGCAAATAGAGACCAAAAGAAAGCAGGAGTGGCAATACTCATATCCGATAAAATAGACTTTAAAACAAAGGCTGTGAAAAGAGACAAAGAAGGCCACTACATAATGATCAAAGGATCAATCCAAGAAGATATAACAATTATAAATATATAAGCACCCAGCATAGGAGCACTGCAATATGTAAGACAAATGCTGACAAGTACGAAAGGGGAAATTAACAATAACACAGTAATAGTGGAAGACTTTAATACCCCACTCACACCTATGGACAGATCAACTAAACAGAAAATTAACAAAGAAAGGCAAACTTTAAATGATACAATAGACCAGTTAGACCTAATTGATATCTACAGGACATTTCACCCCAAAACAATGATTTCACCTTTTTCTCAAGTGCTCACGGAAACTTCTCCAGGATAGATCACATCCTGGGCCATAAATCTAACCTCGATAAATTCAAAAAAATCGAAATCATTCCAAGCATCTTTTCTGACCATAATGCGTTAAGATTAGATCTCAGTTACAGAAGAAAAACTATTAAAAATTCCAACATATGGAGGCTGAACAACACGCTTCTGAATAACCAACAAATCACAGAAGAAATCAAAAAAGAAATAAAACTATGCATAGAAACTAATGAAAATGAAAACACAACAACCCCAAACCTGTGGGACACTATAAAAGCAGTGCTAAGAGGAAAGTTCATAGCAATACAGGCATACCTCAAGAAACAAGAAAAAAGTCAAATAAATAACCTAACTCTACACCTAAAGCAACTAGAAAAGGAAGAAATGGAGAACCCCAGAGTTAGTAGAAGGAAAGAAATCTTAAAAATCAGGGCAGAAATAAATGCAAAAGAAACAAGAAACAAAAGAGACCATAGCAAAAAACAACAAAGCCAAAAGCTGGTTCTTTGAAGGGATAAATAAAATTGACAAACGATTAGCCAGACTCATCCAGAAACAAAGAGAGAAAAATCAAATCAATAAAATTAGAAGTGAAAATGGAGAGATCACAACAGACAACACAGAAATACAAAGGATCATAAGAGACTACTATCAGCAAATATATGCCAATAAAATGGACAACGTGGAAGAAATGGACAAATTCTTAGAAAAGTACAACTTTCCAAAACCGAACCAGGAAGAAATAGAAAACCTTAACAGACCCATCACAAGCATGGAAATTGAAACTGTAATCAGAAATCTTCCAGCAAACAAAAGCCCAGGTCCAGACGGATTCACAGCTGAATTCTACCAAAAATTTAGAGAAGAGCTAACACCTATCCTACTCAAACTCTTCCAGAAAATTGCAGAGGAAGGTCAACTTCCTAACTCATTCTATGAGGCCACCATCACCCTAAAACCTGAAAAAGATGCTACAAAAAAAGAAAACTACAGGCCAATATCACTGATGAACATAGATGCAAAAATCCTCAACAAAATTCTAGCAATCAGAATCCAACAACACATTAAAAAAGATCATACACCATGACCAAGTGGGCTTTATCCCAGGGATGCAAGGATTCTTCAATATCCACAAATCAATCAATGTAATTCACCACATTAACAAACTGAAAAATAAAAGCCATATGATCATCTCAATAGATGCAGAGAAGGCCTTTGACAAAATTCAACATCCATTTATGATAAAAACTCTCCAGAAAGCAGGAATAGAAGGAACATACCTCAACATAATAAAAGCCATATATGACAAACCCACAAAAAACATTATCCTCAATGGTGAAAAATTGAAAGCATTTCCCCTAAAGTCAGGAACAAGACAAGGGTGCCCACTTTCACTGCTACTATTCGACATAGTTCTAGAAGTTTTGGCCACAGCAATCAGAGCAGAAAAAGAAATAAAAGGAATCCAAATTGGAAAAGAAGTAAAACTCACACTGTTTGCAGATGACATGATCCTCTACATAGAAAACCCTAAAGACTCCATCAGAAAATTACTAGAGCTAATCAATGAATATAGTAAAGTTGCGGGATATAAAATCAACACACAGAAATCCGTTGCATTCCTATACACTAATAATGAGAAAGTAGAAAAAGAAATTAAGGAAACAATTCCATTCATCGTTGCAACGAAAAGGATAGAATACCTAGGAATATATCTACCTAAAGAAACTAAAGACCTATATATAGAAAACTATAAAACACTGATGAAAGAAATCAAAGAGGACACTAATAGATGGAGAAATATACCATGTTCATGGATCGGAAGAATCAATATAGTGAAAATGAGTATACTACCCAATGCAATCTACAGATTCAATGCAATCCCTATCATGCTACCAGCGGTATTTTTCACAGAGCTAGAACAAATAATTTCAGGATTTGTATGGAAATACAAAAAAACCTTGAATGGCCAAAGCAATCTTGAGAAAGAAGAATGGAACTGGAAGAATCAACTTGCCTGACTTTAGGCTCTACTACAAAACCACAGTCATCAAGACAGTATGGTACTGGCACAAAGACAGAAATATAGATCAATGGAACAAAATAGAAAGCCCAGAGATAAATCCACACACCTATGGACACCTTATCTTTGATAAAGGAGGCAAAAATATACAATGGATTAGAGACAATCTCTTTAACAAGTGGTGCTGGGAAAACTGGTCAACCACTTGTAAAAGAATGAAACTAGATCACTTTCTAACACCATACACAAAAATAAACTCAAATGGATTAAAGATCTAAATGTAAGACCAGAAACTATAGAACTCCTAGAGGAGAACATAGGCAAAACACTCTCCGACGTAAATCACAGCAGGATCCTCTATGATCCACCCCCCAGAATTCTGGAAATTAAAGCAAAAATAAACAAATGGGATCTGATTAAAATTAAAACTTCTGCACAACAAAGGAAACTATAAGCAAGGTGAAAAGACAGCCTTCAGAATGGGAGGAAATAATAGCAAATGAAGCAACTGACAAACAACTAATCTCAAAAATATACAAGCAACTTATGCAGCTCAATTCCAGAAAAATAAACGACCCAATCAAAAAATGGGCCAAAGACCTAAATAGACATTTCTCCAAAGAAGACATACGGATGGCTAACAAACACATGAAAAGATGCTCAACATCACTCATTATCAGAGAAATGCAAATCAAAACCACAATGAGGTACCATTTCACACCAGTCAGAATGGCTGCGATCCAAAAGTCTGCAAGCAATAAATGCTGGAGAGGGTGTGGAGAAAAGGGAACCCTTTTACATTGTTGGTGGGAATGCAAACTAGTACAGCCACTATGGAGAACAGTGTGGAGATTCCTTAAAAAATTGCAAATAGAATTGCCTTATGACCCAGCAATCCCACTGCTGGGCATACACACCGAGGAAACCAGAATAGAAAGAGACACATGTACCCCAATGTTCATCGCAGCACTGTTTATAATAGCCAGAACATGGAAACAACCTAGATGTCCATCAGCAGATGAATGGATAAGAAAGCTGTGGTACATATACACAATGGAGTATTACTCAGCCATTAAAAAGAATACATTTGAATCAGTTCTAAGGAGATGGATGGAACTGGAGCCGATTATACAGAGTGAAGTAAGCCAGAAAGAAAAACACCAATACAGTATACTAACGCATATATATGGAATTTAGAAAGATGGGGATGATGACCCTGTATGCGAGACAACAAAAGAGACTCAGATCTATAGAGTGAACTTTTGGACTCTGGGGGAGAGAGAGAGGGAGAGGGTGGGATGAGATGGGAGAATGGCATTGAAACATGTATACTATCATGTAAGAAATGAATCGCCAGTCTATGTCCGATGCAGGATACAGGATGCTTGGGGCCAGTGCACAGGGATGACCCAGAGAGATGTTATTGGGAGGGAAGTGGGAGGGGGGTTCATGTTTGGGAACGCATGTACACCCGTGGTGGATTCATGTCAATGTATGGCAAAACCAATACAATACTGTAAAGTAAAATAAAGTTAAAATAAAAATTAAAAAAAAAAAAAACATTTTACAATCTCTGCCTCTTAAAAAAAAAAAAAAAGAAAATGTTTTCATTGATTCCTGTGTTTTTTCCAGTGAGACTAGGAAAAAAGTGATCAATTATCCCTCAACAGACCAACCAACTCTCAATCCTCAATAGATGAGATAATCCCAGAGAATTTTGACAGTTTAGTAGAAGTAGATATTATCTGTTCTTGCAATATCCAATGACTCAAGTTCATTGCTAATGTCCTTTTTATAGATCTCAGGAGAAAATTAAACACCCACATGAGTAAGCAACTCCTATCACAGCCTGCAGTCTAACATCCTAGCCTGCTACATCAAGGACTGAGAGAAAGGGAGGGCAGCTTCCCTGAGTTTAGGTCTGGACCAAATGCTTTCAGTTCAGTTCAGTTCAGTTCAGTCGCTCAGTCATGTCCAACTCTTTGTGACCATCCTCCTCATCTTCAGGTTGAGAAGACTGAGGAAGAGGAGGAAGAGGGTTGGTCTTGCTGTCTCAGGCAGAGGTGGAAGGGGAGGCAGAAGAGGCAGATGCATTTGATGTAACTTTATGGAAATACATCATAACTTCTATCTGACTTTTTGTTTTTCGTTTCTGTAAAATTGTTTCTACAAAGTACTAACCCTTCTTCTACTACTTAGTTTCTGTGCCTGTTTCATAGAAGGGTCTATGTTTTAAAAGAAGTCAAAATCAGCCCTTTCTAATTGGAACAGTTGTCCAGGTTGTCTAATGTCAATATGTTTTCTGGTGCTACTCTGATGTCTTCTTCACTTCCGGGCACTGGTTTGGAAGCTCTTGTCTCCATCAAGGTGTCTTCTGCTAATGCCACTAGTGTGCAGGCTATTAGCTCTTGAATTTCTTCAAGATGCATATCTTGAAACACTTCATTCACCTTTTTTTTGTTTTGTTTTCCTTATCCACAATCTCTTTCATGATTTTCTTGATTGGCTCTGTCATAAACCCTGTGAAGTCATGCACAGCATCTGGAAAGTTTTCTGTAGCAGGAATTTATTGTTTCAGGCTTGATGGCTTCACAGATTTGCCAACAATAGCATCTTCACTGGTGTGATTATTCCAGACTTTCATGGTGCCTTCTCTATCAGGTTCTCTCCCATCCTGCTGACAATCCTTTCCATAGAGCACCACAGATAATGAATCTCAAAGGTCCTTATGCTCCCTCAATCTAGAGGCTTAGTTACACTCCTTGTGTTAAGGGGCAAGCAGACAACTTCGATGCTTTCAGTGTTAATCTCACAGGGTTCTGAGTAATCAAGTTCAGTTCAGTTCAGTTCAGTTACCTAGTAGTGTCTGACTCTTTGTGATCCCATGAACCGCAGCACGCCAGGCCTCCCTGTCCATCACCAGCTCCCAGAGTCCACCCAAACCCATGTCCATCAAGTCAGTGATGCCATCCAACCATCTCATCCTCTGTCGCCCCCTTCTCCTCCTGCCCTCAATCTTTTCCAGCATCAGAGTCTTTTCCAATGAGTTAGCCCTTCGCATCAGGTGGCCAAAGTATTGGAGTTTCAGCTTTAGCATCAGTCCTTCCAATGAACACCCAGGACTGATTTCCTTCAAGATGGACTGGTTGGCTCTCCTGCAGTCCAAGGGACTCTCAAGAGTCTTCTCCAACACCCCAATTCAAAAGCATCGATTCTTCGGTGTTCAGCTTTCTTTATAGTCCAACTCTCACATCCATACATGACCACTGGAAAAACCATAGGCTTCACTAGATGGACTTTTGTTGACAAAGTAATGTTTCTGCTTTTGAATATGCTGTCTAGGTTGGTCATAACTTTCCTTCCAAGGAATAATCAAAGGCATTGTCCAACACCAAAAGAGATTTAAAAGACAGTCCCTTATTGGCAAGGTACTTCCTGACTTCAGAGACAAAGTGTCAATGGAACCAATAGCTGCAAGGACAGCTTTATGGATTTTCTTTTTTCAACAATCATCCTTATACTGGAATCATTTACCTTAAAGTGGCAGGTGACCCTTGCTGCATATCTCAATCTATGGAACATATCAAGCAACTCAACTTTTCTGTAACATCATGACTTTGCTTCTTAAAAGTACTTCTAGAATCACTAGTGGCACTTCATAAAGGTCCCCTAGTGTTATTCAATGTTTATGATATTGCACTAAATATGATGAAAAATACACAAGAACCTCAAGAGATCACTTTTTACTGATAAAAACAATTTACTGCAGAAGTGACTGCTCAGGGTAATTGATTAGCATCAGATGCATTTTAAGTGTATCTTTGCAACACTTGAGCTCACTGTCATAGCAACAGGAGGTGGCAATGGAATTATTACAGTCATACTGTATGTACTACTGTTAGTTTTATGACATTCGATTTGATACTATATCTTCACATTCTTTACTGTAAATAGTACCATGTTTTACACTTACATGGTCTGTGTGTGTGTACCTAAGTTTTGATAAATTTTAAGGCAGCAGCATTTCAGGTGGGTTTTTGAGGGTGGATAGGATGTTGATGGGTAGAGAAATCTGAATGACTGTTCAATGAAGTAAGTGGACAAGTCCCTTCCAATTATTGTATAATAGTCAAATTTTAATTTATATTAATATAAATTATATATATATAATTTATATAGTCTTATATAGTTAGATGCTCCTATATTAGGTATATTATAAATGCTATATCATCTTCTCGTATTTATCACTTTTCCATTGTGTAATGTCTTTTCTTGCCTTTTATTATAGATTTTGTTTTAAAGCATATTTTGTCTGAAATGCATATTGCTATCCCAGCTTTCTTTCCATTTCTGTTTTCATGAAATATTCCTTCCATCCGCACACTTTCAGTCTGTTTGTATCTTTAGTTCTGAAGTAAGTCTCTTGGAGGCAGCACTTAGATAAGTCTTGTTTATTTATCCAAACAACCTCCCTAAGTCTTTGGTTAGAGCATTTAGCCCAGTAATGTTTAAAGTAATTGTTGATAGGTATGGACTAGTGATTTTGCCATTTATTTTCTGATTGTTTTTGTAGTTCTACTCTGTTGTTCTTTTAGAATCTTCCCTTGTGGTTTGATGATTTTCTTTAATACTGTTTGTGTTTCTTTCTCTCTAGTTGTTGTGTATATGTTGTAGGTTTTTGATTTGCGGTTATCGGAGTTCATATATGTTGACCTATATCTACTTCTTTTAAACTGATTGTCATTTAAATGCAAACACGTTCTAAAATCTCTATATTTTTCACTCCTCCCCACATTTTTTGATGTTATATTCTACATCTTCATGCATATCCCTTAACTCTTTATTGTAGTGATAGCTGATTTTACATTGTCTTTTAAATTGCATGTTAGTTTATTTCAGTGGCTGATCCACAGCCTTTATTATATATTTGCCTTTACCAGTGGAATTTTCCCCTCCCTATTATTTCTTAGTTCTTGTAGCCTTTTCTCTTTCCCTTAAGTAGGCCCTTTAATACTTCTTATAAGGTCAGGTTAGTATTGATGAACTCTTTTAGTTTTTGCTTGTCTAAGAAATTATTTATTTCTCCTTCAATTTTGAAAGATAATCTTGCTGGTAGAGTATCCTAGGTTGTAGGCTTTTCCCTTTCAGTACTTTGATGGAGGTCTCCACCTAGAGCTAGTTTCACTCCCTTCTGAGAGTGTGCACAGAGACAATAGCAGAGGCTATCTCTGCCCTGGAGCTAGTCACACTCTCCCAAGTGTGCGCACTAAAGCATGCACTGCAATGGCTGCTTCTGCCCCGATCAGAAACAGGGGCTGGACTCCTTCTGGTTTGTTCCCTGAAGTACGTGTTCCTTATTAGTAGCGGAGCCTCTGGCTTACTGGCAAACAGCCCCAGAGCATTAGGGGCCCAGCGCAGACAGGCAAGAAGAGTGGCATGCTTGAGTGGTGCTGGAGGAATAGCTAGATCCCCAGACAGTTTTCAATCTGCTGTCTTTGTGCTGTAACTGGGAGAAAGCAAGCCTGTGTGTATGCCTTTAAGAGCAGAGTCTTGGATTCTTAAATCCTTCTGGTAAGCCCCATTGGTTTTCAAGCCAGCTAAGAGGGCTCCTCTTTCTGGTATCAGACTTCAGACCTGGGGTGTCTAATATGTAGTTTCAACCCCTCAGTACCCTGAGTCTATAATGTCCTCTCCTTTTCTGTGTTCCCCTTTGGGGGTGTGAGTCCTAAACTGATCATATCTCCTCCCTTTCCATCAGAATGCATGGGGATCTCTCTTTACAGCTTTGGTTGTGGAAGAATTCCACTAGTACCTGTATCAACTTCAGTTGAGAGTCACTATTATATATAGCTGTAGTTTTCATATATTTATAAAGGGAGATGAGCCAGCTTCCTCCTACTCTACCATCTTGATCTCTCTCCTGTCAAAATGTCTTTTGACTAAGGTTTGACTGACTTTTTTTCATAATTAAACTCAGATTATGTATTTTGGGTAGAAATATCACACTGACGTTGTGTGTCTCTTTTTAAATGGAAATAATAAATGTGAGTAATTGTTAAAGGAAGTGTCTACCAGGTTTCACAACTATAAAGTTACATTTAAATTTTACAATTAATAAACATCTTGTGG
>SJYQ01004409.1:183931-198218 GCA_006410935.1 Redunca redunca
AACCTTCTGAGAGTAGATTTGAGACTATGCATCAAAAGTTATGATAACTTTTAATGCAGTAAATTTATGATAGCAAATTAGACTTTAAAATGAGAAGTATCATTAAAGATTTTTATTCAAGAATACTTAGCACATTTTTATAGTAGTAAAAATATATAAACAATCTAAACATGTAACAGAAAAATGGCTAGTTAAGTAATAGTATATCCATAAAAGAAAATATTTAACAAATGATTACAATGAACCTATTGAAGACTGGAACCAGTTGGAGTAATCTAAAAATAACAAACCCTAGAAAATGTCCTTCATTCCATTGTGTCACTTCACTTTTATTCACCATCATTCTAAGCCTGAGGATCAACACCAAGACAGCCTCTATTTCTATTCTAGTTTCATTGCTCTGACCCACAGCCTCTTCACGGCCTTCTTCACTTCAGCATTTCTCAGGGAGTAGATGACAGGGTTGAGCAGTGGGGTGATCACCGTGTAGAACACGGCCACCGTCTTGTCCACAGACAGGGTGGTAGAGGGTCTCAGATAGATGAAGACGCAGGGCCCAAAGAACAAGGTGACCACAGTGACGTGGGCCCCACAGGTGGACAGGGCCTTGCGCCGTCCCACGGAGCTCTGGGTCCTCAGATGCAGCAAGATGACCACATAGGAGGCTAAGAGGACCACAAAGCTGATCACAGACAGGGTCCCCCCATTGGCGACGATCAGAAGACCAATGAGGATGGTGTCAGAGCAGGCAAGTTTGAGCAGGGGAAGCACGTCACAGAAATAGTGGTCGATCACATTGGGGCCACAGAAGGGCAAGCGGAAGATGAGAAGGATTTGGGCCAAGGAATGCACAAAGCCCCCCACCCATGCTGCACCCACCAGGAAGGCACATACCTGCCGGCTCATGATGGTGGTGTAGCTGAGGGGCTTGCAGATGGCCACGTAGCGGTCATAGGCCATCACGGTGAGAAGGAACATTTCAGTGCCACCAAACAAGTGGGTAAAAAAAACCTGTGTCATGCAGCCCCACAAAGGTATGGCTTTCCTCTCAGCCAGCAGATCTGAGATGAGTCTGGGGGCTGTCGTCGAGGCGTAGCAGATCTCCACAAAGGACAGGGAGCTCAGGAAGAAGTACATGGGGGAGCCAAGGCTTCTGCTGCTCATGACAGTGAGGACAATGAGGAAATTCCCCAGCACAATGGCTGTGTACAGGAGCAGAAATATCACAAAGCAGACTTTCTGCACCTTCTGATTGGGAGAAAGTCCCAGGAAAATGAATTCTGTCACATTCTGTGTGTTAGCCATGAAATCACCACCAGAAGACAGGAATTTCAATGGGTGATCTGAAATGAAACAAAACACTCCTACATTAAGTAGGAAAATTGCATAACAATCCCTTGCATGTCTGAGAAGCTTGTGAACTGGATACTGAAAGATTAGTAGGAGTTAGTCACGTGAAAAAAAAGGGAAGAACACTCCAAAAAAGCAGAAGAGGATGTACAAACAATGGAAATTCATTGAGTAAGGCTGGAATAAAGTGGAATAGAAATACTAAAGCTGGAAATAGATTATAGTATCACTTTATAAAAGACTCCTATGGACTTTGGAGTTCAGTCAACAGACAATGGGAAATCCTGAAAAAAGTTAGGCAACTGAAAAGTAAAAGCATTTTGTAGGTAGAGATTGGACTAGTGGATTAGACTTTGAACTGTGAAACAGGTGAAAGTGTTAGTCTCTCAATTAAGTCTGACTCTTTGAGGCCCTATGGGCTGCAGTCCACTAGGCTCTTTCATCCATGAAATTATCCAGGCAAGAATACTGAAGTAGGTAGCCATTCCCTTCTCCAGGGACTCTTCCTCACCAGAGGATCAAACCCAGGTCTCCTGCACTGCAGGCAGATTTTCCAGAAAAACATCTACTTCTGCATTATTGACTATATCAAAGCCTTTGACTGTGTGGATCACAACAAACTCTGGAAAATTCTTAAAGAGATGGAAATACCAGACCACCTGACCTGCCTCCTGAGAAATCTGTATGAAGGTAAGAAGAAACAGTTAGAACTGGACATGGAACTACAAACAGGTTCCAAATCGGGAAAGGAGTGCATCAAGGCTGTATATTGTCACCGGCTTATTTAACTTATATGCAAAATACATCGTGATAAATGCTGGACTGGATGAAGCACTAGCTGGAATCAAGACTGCCAGGAGAAATATCAATAACCTCAGATATGCAGGTGATACCACCCTTATGACAGAAAATGAAGAAGAACTAAAGAACTTCTTGATGAAAGTGAAAGAGGAGAGTGGAAAACGTTGGCTTAAAACTCAACATTCAGAAAACTAAGATCATGGGATCAGGTCCTATTACTTCATGGCAAATAGATGGGGAAACAATGCAAACAGTGACAGACTTTATTTTTTGGACTCCAAAATCACTGCAGATGGTGATTTCAGCCATGAAATAAAAGACGCTTACTCCTTGGAAGGAAAGTTATGACCAACCTAGATAGCATATTCAAAAGCAGAGACATTATTTTGCCAACAAAGATCTGTCTAGTCAAAGCTACAGCTTTTCCAGTAATCATGTACTGATTGTGAGAGTCAGATTATAAAGAAAGCTGAGCACCAAAAAATTGATGCTTTTGAACTGTGGTGTTGGAGAAGACTCTTGAGAGTCCCTTGGTTAGGAAGGACATCCAACCTAAAGGAAATCAGTCTTGAATATTCATTGGAAAGACTGATGCTTAAGCTGAAACCTACTTTGGCCACCTGATGTGAAGAACTGACTCATTTGAAAAGACCCTGATGCTGGGAAAGATTGAAGGCAGGAGGAGAAGGGGACTGAGGATGAGATGGTTGGATGGCATCACCTACTTGATGGACATGAGTTTGAGTGAACTCCGGGAGTTGGTGATGGACAGGGAGGCCTGGTGTGCTGCAGTCCTTGGAGTCCCAAAGAGTCGGACATGACTGAGTGATGAATTGAGCTGAACTGAGCCACGAGCAAATCCCAGACTCTGGACTAGGAGAAACCTATTAGAAAATTTGTTGCCCCATTGGGTGATATAGGGACAAAAAGGATAATGTTGCTATCTTCACGATAATCGTCTCTGTATTGACTTCGAATGTTTTGGCTTTTACCTACAAATTTCCTTTATCTCACTGCCCTTTGCTGCTTTTCTCTTCATGGCTTACAAAATAGGATTCTCACCTCCCCATATACCCTTCAGAGTCTTCTGAAGAAATTTCACTCGACACTCATGACTCCTTATTTTTGCTTCTCCTTAGGTGACCTAGTTCCTTACAAAAGCTCCAGTTCAATACATTCACAATTCTCTACACGGGTACCTTCACTTTTTCAGTTGTATATACCCCAGTGGCAACAGAAGTGCAAACGACTTCTCCACCCAGAATCCCAACTCGTGCTGTGACAAATCCTCTTCTGAAGTCCAGCCTTACGACACCTAAAGCATCACCAAGACTGTGCACTGACTGATCAGCAGACTCTTTTCATCCATGCTGGATTTATCCAAGCTGACTGAGATCAGTGTGTATCAGCATAGGCCCTTGTATGGTTAAGCTTCAGGGCGCTTGACACTAGGAGTCATGTGTCATCAACTCACGCCACAAAGGTTCCTTCCTTCAGCTTCATAGACAGACCAAGAGGATCGAGGACTATCACGAGTTACCACCATGAATAGAGTTTACGACTGCAGAGGCCATCACTAATCTCTCAGATCAGCTTGGGAATCTTGCCAAATCCCTCATGGAAGAAAGCACTGCTTGGACTCCTAGGTATACATACCAGTATCCTTAGGTGGTAACTTATCTGGAAAGTTATTTCACCTCACAGAGACTCAAGATCCAAATTGTACCATGGAGTCAAAACCTACCTCGCAGGTGGATGTCATACATCTCCATCCCAGGAGAAGTTAAGTACTCACTCACTGTGCTGCCGTGGATGCTTCTCAAAGATAGAACTCCATCTTCTGAATGCACAGGCCTTACAATCAGTGGCCTTCTACTCTCAGGACGTTTTGGAATCATAGCACTTTACACACTGATTTATAATTGTGTTATGTGGCCATCTGCCCCACTAAGCTATGAATTTGCAGAGATTATGTCCTGCTCAACACTCATCTCCAGTGTTAACTGAATGTCCTCCATAATATAGCACTCAGCTGTGTACATAGAATGTAGAGTGGCTACAGATCTGGTGGCTCAGATGGTAAACCGCCTACAATGCAAGAGACTGGAGTTCAATCCCTGGGTCAGGAATATCCCTTGAAGAAGAGAATGCCAACCCACTCCACTATTCTTGCCTGGAAATTCCATGGACAGAGGAGCCTGGTGGGCTACACGGGGTCACAAAGAGTCGAACACGACTGAGACTAATACAGACTAACTACCGTCATAGCACAGTATTTGGCAACACTGTAAGTGTTCAGAAAATGTTGAAAGAATAAAGGTCCCCAGGGACAAAGACCACATATTCTTCATCCCTGAATTCTAATACTTGGCACAGCGCTTGCTTCTGGCAAAGACCAGACCAATGTGAGAGCACTTTGTAAAATGCCTTGGGCAATTCACTTTGCTTTCAACGTGGAATTGTAATCAACACATGCTCACAAAACAAAACTCACCCCAATGTTTCTGTGGCTCTGTTGTCTCACCACGATTCTTTTTTCTGTTGCGACCACAGAAGGCAGATGATGCCCTGAACTATCCCACAGAGCCTGCACATTTCCCAGTTACTCAATCTGAAAGCATTAAGACCAAGCTCTCAACCAGAGCTCATACAGCTCAGCAGTTGCCACATGGAAAATATGATCCCCTTCCCGTCTTCGGCTTGCAAATATTTAGACCAAGCCAGTGTGTCTACTCCACCTGATTAAAAACAAGAGCAGAGTAGACTTGCCTCTCTATGTTCCATAAATAAGGAGTCTAGCAGCTCAGCCTTGAGTTCACTCTGCTGAGAGATACCAGGGGGAAGGCATGATGATCAAGTGAGAGGAGATTGGTCCCCAGAGACCCATGCCTGGCCCCTTCCTAATCAGGCACCTACCTCATGGGAAGCAGGGCCTGGATACGAACATCTCAAACTTCCTTGTACATAACATAACTTCAGAAATCAATAGGAAATGTTAAATTAATTTCAGCCAGTGTTCACAGGGCACTTAGGCTATGGACCTCTATGCTGTTCAGAAGTCAATTAGACACACCTCTTGCTTATCGTGAACTCAATCACGTGACTTTACCTGAAATGATACCATTTCAAGGATGGGTCCCAGGAATATGGGTCACAAGTGTCAGAATACTGAAATAGCACTTCCTGGCCATTGACGAGGATAAGGTATAGTGGTTCTGAATCATGGGTAGTTTTTGCCCCCCAGTATCTGGAGACATTTTTTGTCATCCCAATCTGGGTGGAGAGGACATGCTGCTGGCAACTCGTGAGAAGAGGCCAGAGATTCTGAGAAGTATCTTACAGTGCACAGGACAGCCCCCCACAGCAAAGGGTATCTGAGTCCAGAGCAACAATACTACTGCTACTGAGATACCCTGCTCAAGAGGAAATAAAATTTGTCCAAAGCAGTATTTATTCAAGGTGGAGTTTGGTTATATGTGATTATATTAATCTGTCTTGACCACACCTGAATATGTACTAAAATTTTTGTAGTGAAAGCTTTCACCAGTGCCCTAATGGCACTTTGTAAGATCAGTGTGCTCTATACCAGTGCTACTCAGGATGTCATTAATTCAACATTGATTAAAGTTCTAACAAGATGCCAAGTTTTAACTAATGATTAAGGAGAAAATCATTATACATTTTAACATCATTTTAAAGACTTTAATGCAATTGCTTTTGAGAGTGAAAGCCCTGAATTAACCATTACCCTTTATGTTGCAAAAGAGTGTGTAAAATAGCTAGTGGAAAGCTGCTATATGGTATGGTCGTTCAGCCCAGTGATGCTTTGTGATAAGTTAAAGGAATGTGATGGGGGTGGAGGGTGGGAGGGAAGCTTAAGAGGAAGGGGATATATACCTATATACTTATGGCTGATTTGCATTATTCTATGGCAGAAACCAATGCAAAATTATAAAGCAATTATCCTCCAGTTAAAAAAACATTTGGAGAAGGAAATGGCAACCCACTCCAGTATTCTTGCCTGGAGAATCCCATGGACAGAGGATAGTCCATGAGGTTGCAGAGAGTCGGACACAACTGAGTGACTTCCACTTCACTTCACAAAAAAAAAAAAAAACGCTAGGAAAAAGATGAGCAAATAATTATATAAAAGTTTCCAATATTTAAGTAATATTAAGTATGCATGAGTTTTGACAAATTTAGCAGTTTATAATGGATCTGTATGTATTATTTGCAGTAAATAGTAAAGTAGACTAATATCTACGTTTTTTTTCATGACTTATCGAGCTTTTTCTTAATTTTTTAGATATTTCTGTGCTCCATGGTTCATCTATCAGCTCTTTCAAATTTTCACAAACCTCAAGAAATTTTTCAACATATTTATTGGAAAGTATCCTCAGATAAGTGACCCTGCACAGTCCAAATCCATATTGTTCAAGGATCAATCATGTAAGCATATTTAGCACAAAGAATAATAGAGGTGCTATGTTACAGACAACATCTATTTAACAAGTACTTATTGAGCAGCTACATCATACCAGGTACAGTACCTGGCAAACAAAAACTATTAAGCAACAAAGGCCAAAGAAGCTTCAATAAGGAAGAATATAATTGCCTCAAATGCCTGAAAATGGAGAGCAATGGCAGCATCACGCTGGCATAAGATGCGCTCAGTTCTGCCCCCTCCCTTCCTTTAACAGGAAACACTTGGTATCCACCCATGAGCAAAAGTGCCTCTATGGGAGATGTGAAATTCAGCTCCATACGCCAAGGAGCTCGCCAAGAATCTCACCCACAGGTGTATGGGGCAAGAGGCAGGCAGATGTCAGGACCAGCTGTGGGGCCTACAGGAGACTGAATGAGTTCTGGCCCCTCTTGGCCCTGTCATGGGAGGGCCAGTGGGAACACTAACTGGAGATTTCACCTACATATGAGAGAATCTTTGTGGAGGTGAGACTTTTCAATGGAACTTTCACACTCCATTGAAGCAATATTCGTGTTTAACACCCACAAGGACACACACATGCACACACACACATCTATACCTTTGGATGCACTAGGGTGTGAAGAATTAACCTCTTGACTTTGCCGGGATCACTCCTCCCCCAAAGGGGCACAACTTAGGGCTGACCTTGGTTTCCTGTGATTTCCCACGGGAGAAAAGGAGAGCTGGTGAGTGAACATGTGACTTCACCAGCTCTGCAGGATGCTGCTGAGAAGGCTCGTTTCACCCTCACAGCTTCCAGAGAACTGTGTTGGGGGTTTCATGATTAGCACAAACAGGGAGGGAAGGAGGAAGCAGATGGGTGGTGAGGAATTTTGGATTCTTGAATTTGTTAAACAGACTTAAGTTCACCCTGCTTATTTAATTTATATGCAGAGTACATCATGCAAAATGCCAGGCTTAATGAATCACAAGCTGGAATCAAGCTAGCCAGGAGAAATATCAACAACCTCAGATATACAAATGATACCACTATAATGGCAGAAAGTGAAGAAAAACTAAAGAGCCTCCTGATGAAGGTGAAAGAGGAGAGAGAAAAAAGCTGATGTGAAACTCAATATTCAAAAAACGAAGATCATGCATCCAGTCCCAGCACTTCTTGGCAAATAGACGGGGAAACAATGGAAACAGTGACAATTAATTTTCTTGAGCTTCAAAATCACAGCAGATGGTGACTGCAGCCATGAAATTAAAAGACGCTTACACCTTGGGAGAAAAGCTATGACATTCCTAGACAGCATGTTAAAAAGCAAAACATCACTTTGCTGGCAAAGGTGCATTATAGTCAAAGCTATGTTTTTTTCTAGTAGTTATATACAGATGCGATAGTTGGACCAGAAAGAAGGCTGAGCACTGAAGAATTGATGCTTTTGAATTGTGGTGTTGGAGAAGACTCTTGAGTGTCCCTTGGACAGTAAGAAGATCAAACAAGTCAATCCTAAAGGAAATCAGTCCTGAGTATTCATTGGAGAAGATGAAGCTCCAATACTTTGGCCACGTGATGCAAAGAACTGACTCATTTGAAAAGACCCAGATGCTGGGAATGATTGAAGACAAAAGAAGGTGGTGACAGAGGATAAGATGGTTGGATGGCATCACCAACTCAATGGACATGAATTTGAGTGAACTCTGGAAGATAATAACTCAGCAGTGGCCACAGGACTGGAAAAGGTCAATTTTCATTCCAATTCCAAAGAAAGGAAATGCCAAAGAATGCTCAAACTACCACACAATTGCACTCATCTCACATGCTAGTAAAGTAATGCTCAAAATTCTCCAAGCCAGGCTTCAGCAATACATGAACCATGAACTCCCTGATGTTCAAGCTGGTTTTAGAAAAGGCAGAGGAACCAGAGATCAAATTGCCAACATCTGCTGGATCATGGAAAAAGCAAGAGAGTTCCAGAAAAACATCTTTCTGCTTTATTGACTATGCCAAAGCCTTTGACTGTGTGGATCACAATAAACTGTGGAAAATTCTGAAAGAGATGGGAATACCAGACCACCTAACCTGCCTCTTGAGAAATCTGTATGCAGGTCAGGAAACAACAGTTAGAACTGGACATGGAACAACAGANAAGAAAAGTTATGACCAACCTAGATAGTATATTCAAAAGCAGAGACATAACTTTGCCGACTAAGGTCCGTCTAGTCAAGGCTATGGTTTTTCCTGTGGTCATGTATGGATGTAAGAGTTGGACTGTGAAGAACTGATGCTTTTGAACTGTGATGTTGGAGAAGACTCTTGAGAGTCCCTTGGACTGCAAGGAGATCCAACCAGTCCATTCTGAAGGAGATCAACCCTGGGATTTCTTTGGAAGGAATGATGCTTAAGCTGAGGCTCCAGTACTTTGGCCACCTCATGCGAAGAGTTGACTCATTGGAAAAGACTCTGATGCTGGGAGGGATTGGGGGCAGGAGGAGAAGGGGACAACAGAGGATGAGATGGCTGGATGGCATCACTGACTCGATGGACATGAGTCTGAGTGAACTCCGGGAGATGGTGATGGACAAGGAGGCCTGGAGTGCTGTGATTCATGGGGTCACAAAGATTTGGACACGGCCTAGCGACTGAACTGAACTGAACTGGGAGATAATAAAGCACAGGGAAGTCAGGTGTGCTACAGTCCATGGGGTCGCAAAGAGTTGGATACAGCATAGTGACTGAACAAGTTCATACTGATTGAATTCTAGATTCCATCAGGAAGATTGTTCACAAGTCATGGAGCAAATCTCACCCAGGAACACCCAGCTAAACCACTGGCATCCCCAACACACTGCATGCAAGCTCCCACCTTCCCCTCTTCTGCAGCCAACTCCCAATGCATACTCCCAAGGGCAACAGCAAGAGCAGGTTCTAACAGATAGGCAGAGATGTAGAAATAGCCCCAGGTGTGTGGGCATAAACCTGGACTGTACACTGTATTCAGGGGAAAAGGAGAGAAACAGTTCCATTGATACATTGTAGGCTCCAAAGAATACAAATAATCTTAAGAATTATGCCACAAAGGAAGCAAGAGGTTTAGAGCAGGTACATCTATACAAAGTATGAGAAAGCCTTAGAATCTATAACATCTTAGAATCAATAGCAAGACTGAAGAAAGATATTTTATCCTAAAGCAATTGGTAAATAACAGAGCAAGTGACAGTTAAATCAAATGCAAGAACAGCAATGCCAAATTCCCAGGAACATAAAATATCAAGGAAACAAGACAACACCAAAAGATTGCGGTAATCTTCCTGTAACCAAACCCAAAGACGTGGAGATCGACAGTTTACCTGCTAGATAATTCAAAACCTCCTTAAGGAAATTCACTGAGTTTCAAGAAATCCTAGCAAGACAATCCAATGAAATCAGGCAAACAATACATGATCAAAATGAGACAATTAACAAAGATTAGTGATCATACAAAAGAACCAAACAGAAATTCTGGAGCTGAATTTCTTAAGAATTCAATAGATAGAAAATGCAATAGAGTGCATCAACAACAGAGTAGACCTAGAAAAAAAAAATATATCAGTAGATACAGAGTGTGTTTAGTCGCTCAGTCATATCTGACTCTTTGTGATCCCATAGCCAGGCTCCTTTGTTCATGGGGATTCTCCAGGCAAGAACACTGGAATGGATTGCCTTTCCCTCCTCCAGGGGACCTTCCCAATCCAGGGTTCAAACCCATGTGTCCCTCATTGCAGGTGAATTATTTACCATCTGAGCCACCAGGGAAGCCCAGATACAGAATAGAAACATTGGAATATCCAATGCTGAATAGAAAAAAATTAAAAGGTGAAGAAATGTTACCTATAGGAGAGAGACCATCAAAAAAAAATCAATATCATTGTCATTCCAAAGAAAAAGAGAAGGGGTCAGACAACTTATTTGAAGAAATTACAGAAGACTCTCCAAACCTGGAGAGAGATTTGGGCATTCAAGTCATGAAAGTAATAAATTATTCATTATATCAATCCAAAATGACCTTCTCAATAGATACTATAACAAAACTGTAAAAATCAAACACAAAGGGATAATCTTCAAAGCAGAGAGAGGAGAGAAGTTTGAAGCCTGCAAAGAAACCTCCATTATATTATCAGCAGATTTCAAAGCAGAAATCTTGCAGGCTTGAACAGAATGAAAAGATATTCTGAAATTATTGAAAGAAAAAACATGCCAACCCAGAATACTCTATCCAGAAAAGTTATCATTTAGAAATAAAGAAGAAAAAAGTTTTCACAGACAAACACCTAGGATAATTCAGTATCACTAGACATACCTTACAAGAAGTGCCAAAAATTCCTTATATAAAATAATAATTAAAAAAAAACAGTGACTAGTAACATGAAAATACATGGAAAATATTCAACACATAAAATAAAGCAAATGTATATCATATTCTGAAAATCTAATACTGTAATAGAAGATGTGTTAACCAAATAACTATAGTATAAAAGTTAAAAGATATGAGTAGCTACTATAATTTATGAAAGAATACACAATATAAAAAGATGCATATTGTAATATTGTAGACATTTAGGGGGCATAAGAGGGTAAAGTGTTTGTATGCAATTGAATTAAGTTGCTAACAACATAAGGTAGACTGCTTTGTTATCTTTTATGTAAGCCTCATGATAACCACAAGGCAAATCTACAGGAGATTCACAAGAAATAAAGATAAGGAAATAAGAGGATAACACCATGCAATGTCACCAATTCACAAGTGTAGGTAACAGAGTATTAAAAATTAACTACAAAACAGCCAGAAAGTATTTCATCAAATGGAAACAGTAAGGCTTCACATTTCAATCATTACTATAAGGACAAATAGATTGAATTCTCCAATCAAAAGGCACTGGATGGATTTTTAAAAAAGAAGAGGAATTCCCTGACAGTCTCATAGTTAGGACTACATAGTTTCAATGATGAGGATGCAGTCTCCAATCCTGCTCAGGAAACTAAGATCCCACAAGCAAGACAGCTGGACTGGGGTGGGAGCAGAGGAAATGGATTTTCACAAGGTGGAAAAAAAGAAAAAAATATATATATATATAATATATGTAACTATTTGTAGTGATGGATGTTAATACCAAGACACCAAGGCTCAGCCTCTACCTCTCTTCTAGCTTCCTTGCTCTGATCCACAGCCTCTTCATGACCTTCTTCACTTCAGCGTTTCTCAGGGAGTAGATGACAGGGTTGAGCAGCCGGGTGATCACCGTGTAGAACACGGCCACCGTCTTGTCCACAGACAGGGTGGTAGAGGGTCTCAGATAGATGAAGACACAGGGCCCAAAGAACAAGGTGACCGCAGTGACGTGGGCCCCACAGGTGGACAGGGCCTTACGCCACCCCACGGAGCTCCGAGTCCTCAGATGCAGCAAGATGACCACATAGGAGGCCAAGAGGACCATGAAGCTGATCACAGACAGGGTCCCCCCATTGGCGACGATCAGAAGACCAATGAGGACGGTGTCAGAGCAGGCAATTTTGAGCAGGGGAAGCACGTCACAGAAATAGTGGTCGATCACATTGGGGCCACAGAAGGGCAAGCGGAAGACAAGAAGGATTTGGGCCAAGGAATGCACAAAGGCCCCCACCCATGCTGCACCCACCAGGAAGGCACACGCCTGCCGGCTCATGATGGTGGTATAGCTGAGGGGCTTGCAGATGGCCACGTAGCGGTCATAGGCCATCACAGTGAGCAGGAAAGCCTCAGTGCCACCAAACAAGTGGGTAAAGAAAAGCTGTGTCATGCAGCCCCACAGAGGTATGGCTTTCCTCTCAGCCAGCAGATCTGAGATGAGTCTGGGGGCTGTCGTCAAGGCGTAGCAGATCTCCACAAAGGACAGGGAGCTCAGGAAGAAGTACATGGGGGAGCCAAGGCTTCTGCTGCTCATGACAGTGAGGACCATGAGGAAATTCCCCAGCACAATGGCTGTGTACAGGAGCAGAAATATCACAAAGCAGGCTTTCTGCACCTCTGGATTGGAAGAAAGTCCCAGGAAAATGAATTCTGTCACATTGTGTGTTTTAGCCATGACGTAGCCACCAGGAGGCAGTAATTTGGAAGGGTGATCTGAAATGATACAATGATGGCAGAGACCAGATCAATGTGGAGCACTTTGTAAAATGCCATGGGTGTCTTACAACATTCCCTTTGCTTTCAAAGTGAAATGGCAACCATCACATGCTCACAAAATAAAACTCACCCCAGTGTTTCTGTAGCTTTATTGTCTCACCACAATTCTTTTCTCTGTTCTGACCACAGAGAGGTAAATAATACTGCAAGAACATCCCCTAGAGTATGCAGTTTCCCAGTTATTCAGTCTAAAACCATTAAGGCCAAGCAACCAAACAGAGCTCATACATCTCAGGATTCGCCAGATGGAGAATCCGCTCCTCTGCAGCCTCAGGCTTGGGAATGTTGAGACTAAGCCAGAAGGTGATGTATGGCAAAACCAATACAATATTGTAAAGTAATTAACCTCCAATTAAATAAATTTATATTTAAAAAAAACAAAAAAAATAAATAAAACAAGACCACACTAGACTTGCCTCCCTTGTGTTCTCTAGAAATATAAGAATTCTGGTGACTCAACCTGAGTTCACATAGCTGAGAGATACCAGGGAGGAAAGCATGGTGATCAAGTGAGAGAAGATCGGTCCCCAGAGACCCACGCCTGGCCCCTTCCTAATCAGGCACCTACCTCATGGGAAGCAGGACCTGGATACAAACATCTCAAACCTCCTCACAGGTAACATAACTTCAGAAATCAATAGGGAATGGTAAATTAATTTCATCCAGGGTTCACGGGGTACTTAGGCTATAGGGTTCCATGCTGTTTAGAGGTCAGTAAGATCCAGGTCTTATCATGAACTCAGTCATGTGACTTTACATGAAATGACACCATTCAGAGGATGGGTCCAAGGAATATGGATGGTGTCAGGAAACTGAGATAGCACTTCTACCGGCCTTTGGTGTGGATGAGGGTACAGAAGAGCAGATCCCAACCTGAGCAGTTTTTGCTTTCACGAGTATATTTGGCAATATCTGGACACATTTTTCATTGTACCAACCTGCAGGGGAGGAGGTGCTATCAGCATCCAGTGGGCAGAGGCCAGAGATGCTAAGAAACATCCTATAATGCACAGGATAGCCTCCACAGCATAGCTTATCTGAGCCAAATCACAATACTACTGCTATTCAGATACCCTACTAAAGAGGGAAAACAATCTGAATTGGTGTTTATTAAAACTGGACTTTGATTGCATATGAGTTTATTAATCGGCTTTGACCCTGCAACAAAATGTTTTACCAATGCCATAACGACACTTTGCAAAATCAATGTACTCTACACCAGTGCTCTTCATGAATGTCATTAATGCAGTCTTGAGTAAAATTAAAGCTGAAACAAGATGAGAAATTCCAGCTAATAATTAAGGAGAAAATTATAATGACATATTTTAAGATTGTTTTAAAGATTTTAATGCAATCGCTTTGAGAATGCAAACCCTAATTAATCATTATTCTCTATATTGAAAAAAAGCACTAGGAAGAAGATTAGCAAATAACTACATAAAAGCTTTCAATATTTAAGTAATATTAATATTAAATGTGCATTTTTTTTACAAATTTTAAC
>SJYQ01004409.1:198338-235994 GCA_006410935.1 Redunca redunca
CTTTTTCATAATTTTCAAGGTATTTCTAAGCTACATGGTTCCTCTAAAGTTTTTCAAACTGTCACAAATCTCCAAAAAGTTTTTCAATATATTTATTGGAAATAATCCTCATATAAGTGGCCCTGCATAGTTCAAGTCCACGTGTTTCAAGAGTCAACCATATAAGCATATTTAGCATAAAAAATAGGAGACGTGCTATGTTAAAGACAATATCTATGTAACAAATATTTACTAATCAGCTATACTGTCCCAAGTACTGTGCCTGGTAAGCAAAAACTATTAAGCAAAACCAGCCAAAGGAGCCTTAAAACAGAAGGGCTGAATTGCCTCAAATGCCTTAAAATATAGAGTGACAGCAGCATCATGGTGGCTTAAGACAGCCTCACTTTTGTCTCCTCCCTTTATTTAACAATAAATATTTGGCATCTACCCATGAAGAAGTCCATCTATGGGACATGTGGGATCCAGCTTCATATGCCAAGGAACTTGAGAAGAGTCTCATCCACAGGTGTATGGGGCAAGAGGCAGACAAAACTCATTATGCCAATCCAAAATTACCTTCTCAAGACACATTATAATAAAATTGTAAAAATCAAGAGTGAATCCTAAAAGCAGCAAGAGGAAAGAAGTTCAAAGCCTGCAAAGGACCTCCATGAGATTATCAAAAGATTTCTCAGCCAAAATCTTAGATGCCTGTAGAAAGTGCATTGATATTCTGAAATTACTGAACAAAAAAAAAAACTTTTCCAACACAGAATACTCTATCCAGAAAAATTATCACTCAGTAATAAAGGAAAAAAAGACTTTCTCAGACAAATAGCTAAAAAAATTCAGTTCCACCTACCTTACAAGAAATACTGTCAGTTTGTTTGGCTAAAATAAAAGAAAATTAGGTAGAACATGAAAATATATGAAAAATATATAACACACTGAATAAAGTAAATGTATAGCCAATTTCTAAAAATCTCATACTGTAACAGATGGTGTGTAACTGCTTAACTCTAGTATAAAGGTTAAAGGACATGAGTATCAAAAATAACCACAAATACTGTAATTTGTGAAAGAATATGCAATATAAAAAGAGGCATATTACAACATTAAAGACACCAAAGGAGACGTAAGAGGGTAGAGTATTTGTATGCAACTGAATTAAGCTGCCATCAACATACTGTGTTGCTGTTTCATGTAAGCTTCATAGTAACCACAAGCAAAACCTACAGTTGATTCAAAAAGAATAAAGGCAAGGAAATCAGAGCATAACACCACGCAAAGTTACCAATTCAAAAATGCAGTTAGCAAAAGAATCAAAAATCAACTAGACTGTTCTATACATTGAATCTATAGATTGCTTTGGGTAGTATACTCATTTTCACTATATTGATTCTTCCGATCCATGAACATGGTATATTTCTCCATCTATTAGTGTCCTCTTTGATTTCTTTCACCAGTGTTTTATAGTTTTCTATATATATAGGTCTTTAGTTTCTTTAGGTAGATATATTCCTAAGTATTTTATTCTTTTCGTTGCAATGGTGAATGCAATTGTTTCCTTAATTTCTCTTTCCATTTTCTCATTATTAGTGTATAGGAATGCTTGGGAGAATGGCACTTGAAACATGTATTATATCATATAAGAAACGAATCACCAGTCCAGGTTCGATGCAGGATACAGGATGCTTGGGGCTGGTGCACTGGGATGACCCAGAGGGATGGTATGAGGAGGGAGGTGGGAAGGGGGTTCAGGTTTGGGAACATGTGTACACCCGTGGTGGATTCATGTTGATGTATGGCAAAACCAACACAATATTGTAAAGTAATTAGCCTCCAATTAAAATAAATAAATTTATTTAAATTTTTTAAAAAATCAAGTGGAAAACAGCCAGAAAACAATCAAATGGCAATAGTAAGTCTTTACATTTCAATGACTGCTATAAGGATAAGAGGATTGAATTCTCCAATCAAAAGGCACAGAGTTACTGGAAGGATTTAAAAAAAAAAAAAAAAGACTCAGTTATATGCTGTTACACAATATCCGTTACCAGCTTTAGGAACATCTACACTCTAGAGTAGGGCTTCCCTCATAGCTCAGTTGGTAAAGAATCTGCCTGCAATGCAGGAGACCTGGGTTCAATCCTTGGATTGGGAAGATACCCTGGAGAAGGAAATGGCAACCCATTCCAGTATTCTTGCCTGGAGAATCCCATGGACAGAGGAGCCTGGCAGGCTACTGTCCATGGGGTCACAAGAGTCAGACACGATTTAGTGACTAAACCACCACCACACTCAAGAGTAACGGGGTGAAAAAAAACAAATGTTCATGAAGATGGAAACCAAAAGAGGACAGAATAGCAGTATATTTATATCAGGCAAAGTAGACTTTAGGGCAAAAACTAGAATAGGAGACAAAGGTCATTAAATAATAATAAATTGACGAAGTGGGCAATTCATCAAAAAGGTGTAGCGTTTGTAAATATATATGCAACTAACATTGAAGCACCTAAATATTTTGTTGGCCAAAAAGTTCATTCCATAAGGTTTTATGGAAAACCTCATACTAATATTTGGCCAATCCTATATGTTAAGCTAATACTAACAGGGACAATCAACAATAATACAATGAAAGTAGAGGACTTCCGTATGTTCAGTCCCATGAAAAATGTCATGTATTGGATAAGGATCACATTAAGTCTGTAGATTGCTTTGGGTGATGTGGCCCTCTTAACAATATTAATTCTTCCAACCCAGGAGCATGGGATATCTTTTCATTTCTTTGAATCATCTTCAATTTCCCTTATCAGTGTTTTATAGTTCTCAGTATATAAGTCTTTCACCTACTTGGTCGGGTTTTCTCCTATGATATTTTTTTATGCAATTTTAACAGGGATTTTTTTTTTTACTTTCTCTTTCTGATATTTCATTGTTCATCTAAAGAAATGCAATAGATTCCTGTATTCTTTTATATGCTGCCTTGCTGAATTCATTTGTCAGTTCTAATGGTTTTTGTGTGGAGTTTTAAGGGTTTTCTACACAGAGTGTCATGTTATCTGCATATAATGACAGTTTTACCTCTTCCTTTCCAATTTGGATGACTTTCCTTTTTTTTTTTTTAATTTTAGTTGGAGGCTAATTACAATACTGTAGTGGTTTCTGCCATACACTGATATGAATCAGCCATGGGGGTACATCTGTTCCCCATCCTGAACCCCCCTCCCACCTCCCTCCTCATCCCATCCCTCAGGGTCATCCCAGTGCACCAGCCCCAAGCACCCTGTCTCATGCATCAAACCTGGACTGGCGATCTGTTTCATATATGATAATATACATGTTTCAATGCTATTCTCTCAAATCATCCCACCCTCGCCTTCTCCCACAGAGTCCAAAAGTCTGTTCTTTACATCTGTGTCTCTTTTTCTGTCTCGCATACAGGGTTATCGTTACCATTTTTCTAAATTCCATATACATGTGTTAGCATACTGTATTGGTGTTTTTCTTTCTGGCTTACTTCACTCTGTATAATAGGCTCCAGTTTCATCCACCTCATTAGAACTGATTCAAATGTATTCTTCTTAATGGCTGAGTAATACTCCATTGTGTTTGTTTGTTTGATGACTGTGACCAGGACTTCCAATACAATGTGGAACAAGTGGTGAGAGTATTCATCCTTGTCTTTTTCCAGATTTTAACAGGAAGACTCAGTTTTTCACCACCGAGTATTATGTTAGTGGAGGGTTTGCTGTAAACAGCTTTTATTATATTTTGATATGCTCCCTATATACCCGCTTCAGTGAGAGCTTTTATCATAAATCGATGCTGAATTTTATCAGATGCTTCACTGTATCTAATCAATAATCATGTGGTTTTTATCTTTTCTTTTGTTGATGAAGTGCATCACATTGATTGATTTGTGTAATGAACGGTCCTGGTGATTGGGACTTCCAGTCACAAAGAAAGGCAATGACAAAGAATGCTCAAACTGCTGCATAATTGCACTCATCCCACACGCTAGTAAAGTAATGCTCAAAATTCTCCAAGCCAGGCTTCAGCAATATGTGAACCGTGAACTTCCACATGTTCAAGCTGGTTTTAGAAAAGGCAGAGGAACCAGAGATCAAATTGCCAACATCTGCTGGATCATCAAAAAAGCAAGAGAGTTCCAGAAAAACATCTCTTTCTGCTTTATTGACTATGCCAAAGCCTTTGACTGTGTGGATCACAATAAACTGTAGAAAATTCTGAAAGAAATGGGAATACCAGACCACCTGACCTGCCTCTTGAGAAACCTATATGCAGGTCAGGAAGCAACAGTTAGAACCATATATGAAATGTATCGCCAGTCCAGGTTCAATGCATGATACTGGATGCTTGGAGCTGGTGCCCTGAGATGACCCAGAGGGATGGTATGAGGAGGGAGGAGGAAGGGGGTTCAGGATGGGGAACACGTGTATACCTGTGGCAGATTCATGTTGATGTATGGCAAAACCAATACAATATTGTAAAGTAATCAGCCTCCAATTAAGATAAATAAATTTATATTAAATAAATTTCCAACAACAACCAAAATAAATAAATAAATATGCTAAAAAAAATAGAACTGGGCATGGGAGTACATCAAGGCTGTATATTGTCACCCTGCTTATTTAACTTATATGCAGAGTACATCATGAGAAACGCTGGGCTGGAAGAAGCACAAGCTGGAATCAAGATTGCTGGGAGAAATATCAATAACCTCAGATATGCAGATGACACCACCCTTATGGCAGAAAGTGAAGAGGAACTAAAAAGCCTCTTGATGAGAGTGAGTGAAAAAGTTGGCTTAAAGCTCAACATTCAGAAAATGAAGATCATGGCATCTGGTCCCATCACTTCATGGGAAATAGATAGGGAAACAGTGGAAACAGTGTCAGATTTTATTTTAGGGGGATCCAAAATCACTGCAGATGGTGACTGCAGCCACGAAATTAAAAGACGCTTACTCCGTGGAAGAAAAGTTATGACCAACCTAGATAGCATATACAAAAGCAGAGACATTACCTTGCCGACTAAGGTCCATTTAGTCAAGGCTATGGTTTTTCCAGTGGTCATGTATGGATGTAAGAGTTGGACTGTGAAGAAGGCTGAGTGCCGAAGAATTGATGTGTTTGAACTGTGGTGTTGGAGAAGACTCTTGAGAGTCCCTTGGACTGCAAGGAGATCCAACCAGTCCATTCTGAAGGAGATCAATCCTGGGATTTCTTTGGAAGGACTGATGCTGAAGCTGAAACTCCAGTACTTTGGCCACCTCATGCGAAGAGTTGACTCATTGGAAAAGACTCTGATGCTGGGAGGGATTCAGGGCAGGAGGAGAAGGGGACGACAGAGGATGAGATGGCTGGATGGCATCGCTCACTCGATGGATGTGAGTCTGAGTGAACTCTGGGAGTTGATGATAGACAGGGAGGCCTGGCATGCTGCGATTCATGGGGTCACAAAGAGTTGGACACGACTGAGCAAGTGAACTGAACTGTGACTTTGGGATGAAATAGCCAAATGGGACCTATCAAACTAATAAGTTTTTGCACAGGAAAGGAAACCATAACACAAAACAAAAGGACAACCTACAGAATGGGAGGAAATATTTGCCTTAGGAAAGAGAGGGCAGAAATGGAAAAAATAAAAAAGGTTGGAAGTGGTAGAAAGTCCAAGACCTGTTCCCATGGACAAACTTCACTGGCCCTACCTAGAATGTGTGAGGAGTGAGGATTCAGGGGTGGGCACTGATATTGGGGTCCATGTCTCACGTACACCCTCACCTCAACTCAGGCTTCACCCCAATCCACACTCACACCTTGAAACCCTTTGTTTTGTTCCTCCAGCTCAGCTACTTTTCTGAGAAAGACCTGGGTGCTTGCCTGTATTGAAGAAACACAAACACAGATTGGAAAAAAAAAAAAAGAACAAACCTATCACATGCTAAGTGATCAACAGACATGTGAGGAAGGACTAATCAATATGGTCATTAGAGGGCTTTAGGTCAGGGACAAAGTGGGGAATAGGAAGAGAAAAGGGATTAGAAGACATTATAAAGGAACAGAGGTAGCAGCCACCCCTGAACAACATTCTTTGATATAAGAATGTATAAAGCCCTGAAGGTCCCCTTGAAACCTTCTGAAGCTGGTATTATTACTGTCTCCGTTTGTATTTGTGGAAACTGAGACCCAAATGAATTAAATGATCCATGAATGGTTACTTCAGTAGGACTTCTAACCCTGCTCCTCAAATTCCATCCTAAACAAACTGGCCCTCTCTAGAGTAAATAGGGCAAAGCAAGGATTAATGTGGAACAGCCCCTGTTCTGCTGGAGAAAGGACTGGACACTACTGGGTGGAATGCTAACAACCTATTCTCCCCAGCTCTGCTCCCCAACATCCCAGGAAACCATCAATCGTTGGTCCCCAAAATTCCTGGTCCATCCTGCTTGGTAGCCATGCACTCAGGCTTTGTCGTGGAGTCCTCTGGAGGTGGTAAGAGCCCTGGAAGCAGATTTACAGTCGCCACCTTCCTCAAGACTTGCTGTGTGACTTGGGTAAATCATTTAACCTTGCTGCATTTATTTATTCAGCTGTCTCCTGAGAGCACAAAATGAGGAATATGAGTAAAGTGCCTTGAATATCATAACCAAAGAGAAAGTGAACTTTAACAACTATTGTGTTAATAAAGGAATTATTGAGTGTTATTATCCATTTTATAGATGAGATACCTGTACATTCACAGGCTGTCATAGGTTTCCTGAATGAGCCTTTAAATATCACACTAAGAGCCTCATAAAGGCTTCCACTATGGTTCAGATTGTAGAGAATCTGCCTGCAGTGCAGGAGACCCAGGTTCAATCCCAGGATCAGGAAGATGCCCTGGAGAATGGAACAGCTAGCCACTCCAGTCTTCTTACCAGGAGACACCCATGGACAGAGGAGCCTCGCAGGCTACAGTCCATGGGGTTGCAAAGAGTCAGACACGACTGAAGCAACTTAGCATACGTGAGCCTCCTGGACTATGACCCCACCTCAAGTATAGTGATTACAATTTACTTTTATTTGTATTCCCAGTGCCTCACTCATTGCAGATAATAAATATCTGCAAAGACTGAGGGGCAAGTGGAATATTATTAGGAAAAGAACAAGAGTTGTCATTACAAGCATCAGACCAGAGATGCAAAACTGTCTTAGATGCTACAAAGATGGGAAGTCTCCCAAGTCCAGGCTCATGAGAAGCCTTGTAGTTTCACTTGTCCCCCAGAGCTCCCCTTGACCCTGAAGATCTTCCTCATGGCATTTTTCACCTCACTGTTCCTCAGCGTGTAGATCAGAGGGTTGAGCAAAGGCGGCATGACGATGTTAAAGAGGATGACGAGTTTGTCAGCGGCCAGGATGGTGGAGGGTCTAATGTACATGAACATGGGGGGCACCAGGACCAGAAGCACAGTGATGATATGTGAGCCGCATGTGGACAGAGCCTTGCGCCGGCTCTCGGAAGACCGGCCTCTCAGGTTCAGTAGGATGACCACATAGGAGATGATGAGGATGATGAAGGACACTAAAGAAATCATGCCGCTGTTGGCCACCACGATGAGCCCCACCACGTAGGTGTCTGCACAGGCCAGCTTCAGCAGGGGATGGACATCACAGAAGAAGCTGTCGATCTCGTTGGGCCCACAGAAGGGCAGCTGAACTGTGAGGAGCGTCTGCAGGATGGAATGCAGGAAGCCAGCCACCCAGGAGGCCCCCACCAGCAGGCCGCACTTCCGGCGGCCCATGATGATCGCGTAGTGCAGGGGCCGACAGATGGCCACATAGCGGTCATAGGCCATGGCCGTGAGGAGGAAGATCTCGGTGCCACCAAAGAAGTGGGCAGAAAAGAGTTGGGTCATGCAGCCCTCAAAGGAGATGGTCTTGCGCTCCACCAAAGTGTCAGCAATCATCTTGGGTGTGGTGGCAGATGGATAGCACATGTCGGCAAAGGACAAGTGGCGGAGGAAGAAGTACAGGGGAGCGTGCAGGGTCTTGCTGGCGTTGATGATGACGATGACCAGAAGGTTCCCCAGGACCGTGAGCGCGTGGAAGAGAGAGAAGACCAGGAGGCAGGCTCGCTGCATCTCCCGGCTCTGGAAAAGCCCGAGCAAGACGAACTCAGTCACGTTGTTCTTAACGCCCATGGATTGTCTACCTTGAGCACTGACAATCTGGTTAGGTCTGCAAGGACACAAACTGCAGGATATAAGAAAGCTTCCCATAGAGAAGGGGCTTGCGGACACAGTGGGGAGAAGGGAGGGCGGGATGAACTGAGAGAGAGTTATTGACATAGGCTGTAATGTGTAAATAGCTAGCTAGTGAGAAGCTGCTATATAGCACAGGGAGCTCAGTTTAGTGTTCTGTGACGACCTAGAAGGGGAGGGATGGGGGAATGGGAGAGAGGCTCAAGAGAGAGGGGATATATCCATTCTCATAGCTGAATCGTGGTTGTTGTACACCAGAACTTTGCAAAGCATAATTTTTAAATTTTTTTAAAAAAATTTCTTTTTAATTTCAAGATGGTTTCCCAAATCCAGGGGTCAGTACATTGTATTCAAGTCTGATAATGGTTTTAACACCCTATTTCAAAGGGTGTTAAAACTAACATTCATAACTCCTTTCTATGCCATAGCTAAAATACAGTATGTGGAAAGCATTTTGTTACCTAGAACCTATAAGATTTCATGCACAGATCTACCCTAGAACATACATGTATCAGAACACAGACCAGAGACAGACCTGGGAAAACAGGAAAGCATGTAAAACAAATAAATGAAAGATTAAGTGAATGCATGAACAAATGTCTCAGATACTAAATAATTTATAAATGATTAAGATATAAAAAATCATATTAAATTCAACAAAAATTGTTGAGCCCGCTAAGTGCCACAAACATTGTCACTGATCCTTAAGTGCCTAGAACCATATCAAATGCCCTTAACCACAGGGCTGTGTATAGCACATAATTTAAAAATTTTAGGGGGGAAGGTGAGAGATGGCAACATTACAAAGCTGGGCTTTGTGTACATCAATCAGTAAGTATGAAAAACCACCATGAGTACCTCAGTAACAACCAGAGAGGGCTGGATGGTAATTATTTCACAGTCAAGGGCAGCTTGGTAGAGTGTAGGGAAAAAGGAAGGGAATTCATACAAGACTGTTTTGAGTAGTGCTTTTATCCCAAGTGTCTTGTTATTGTGACTGCTGAAAAGAAAGGGCAAATAACATTTATGAATAGCAGAACAGTAAAGCGATAGTTGCCCAGTCGTGTCCGACTCTTTGTGACCCTATGGACTGTAGCCACACCAGGCTCCTCTGTCAATGGGATTCTCCAGACAAGAATACTTGGGTGGGCAGCCATTCCCTTCTTCAGGGGATTTTTAGGGATCGAACCTGGGTCTCCCACATTGCAGGCAGATTCTTTACTGTCTGAGGCACCAGTGAAGCCCAGCAGAACAGTAAAGATGATCACATGTGGGGACTTTCCTAGTGGTCCAGTGGCTAAGTTTCCACACTCCCAATGCCAGGGGCCCAGGTTCAATCCCTGGTCAGGGAACTAGATCGCACATGCCACAACTAAAGATCCTGAGTGCAGCAACTAAGAAATGGCACAGTCAAATAAATTAATGTAATAAATATGTCTTTAGAAAGATGATCACATTTTATGTGATAAACTCCAGTCCCTACATTCCCAGGAGACAGGATCCTGGAAAAGGTTCACAGAAGACAGTGAGGAAGACTCGAAACACTTGGGACATTGACCCACAGAGGCTGACACAAAGACTTCACACTCAGAGCCTCTTCCACTCCTTCCTACCTCCAAATCCAGGCCCCAAACACACTGCTTGTTTTCAAGCAGTTGAATCTGCTTTAAGCTGAAAATTAAAACAAAAAACAATGACAATGCCAGAGGCAAGAACAAGGAAAAAATTGCCATGCCCTGGGATATTACCCAGACTTATTTAGTATCTCCCTTATCCAGAAATTTCCTAAAATCCAGGATTGTACAGTAAGATTCTTCTGCTCCTTGCTCAAATTGTGAAAATGCTTTGATCAGATGATTAAATTCATCCACAAGGCAGAGAGGAGAGTCATCTTCATCATATGAACTTTACTTTTATGATTTGTATTATAAAATAATGAAATAATACGTGCCTTTGTTATTTAATCCAGAGTATATATGTACTGTCCTTATCCCCATTTTACAGATAAGGAAACTTAGGCTCAGGGAGATTAACTAATTTGCTCAAGTTCAGCATATTCATTAGAGATAATTTGGAAAGTAGTGAAAATACTATTAGAAGTTAGAAGTCATTATTATTACAGTGAGCTTCTTTTGGTTGTTTCCTTCAGTTATGAAAACATTTTTATGAATTTGAATGAGATGTATACATAGTATTATATTCAGCATTTTCCCTTAAGACTAAGTATTTCCCCAAAGTGATAGTTTTCAAGAGATTGTTTTTAACGGTCCTTCTTAAAACACATACCCTAATTTATTTGACTATTTTTTTTACTTATGAACTTTGAGTTGCTCCCTATTTTATACTCCAGTGTATGCCCTCCCTCTGTAAATATCTTGGGATCAATTTCTTGGAATGGGAAGACTGGGGTAGAGGGCATGACGATTTTTTAGAGTCCAGCTAGAATCTCATGCAGTTTGAAGCAACATCATTTGCTGTTCCTGGGAGTAAACACTGATGAAACAAGAATGCTCATTAACTCCCAACCCAGAACACTTTTCCCCAACCTAAACGTCTTCATACACCTCAGCCTCTCCTCCAAGGACTCATTTTGTTCTTGTTTCCTCCTCTCTGGTTCCCCCCAAAGTCCTCACAGCACCCTTAACCTGTAAACACACCTTTGGACCTTACGGCCTGTGAGGACCTGAACAAGACTGCGTGGAGTGCAAAAAACGGCTTTTCCTCTTGCGGTCCATGCTGCCGGCACCCTGGCAGAGCTGCTGCGGGTCAGGCACAGCTCATGACCTTCACGCATTATCCGAGTTCACACTCATCACAAACCTTTAAGACAACTATTAATATTCTCACTTTGGAGGTGTGGAAAAGGAAGCTCAAAAACTTTAGTGTTTAAGGGACTTGCTTGAGGTCACTGATAGCAAGCACTATGACAGCTGTTATGAGCCGATCTGAAAGACACTTGTAGACGTTATTGTCAGAGAGTTCTCCCTGTTGCGATTGTGAATGAAAACCGTTGCCTGCTGTATCCGCAGGCAAAGGATGCTGCCGCCATCGAGCCTTCACATCACAGCCACCCCTCCAGGGAGCCCTGAGGGAACGCAGGTCAGAAAGAGGATGCCTGGCATCTAGCAGCCGCCTGCTGCAGCCACCCTCAAGGGTGCGCCCTGAGGAGACTGAGATGAGGAGACACAGGATGCCCCACCCCGCTGAGAGCTGAGGTGCATATCAAAGGGGTGATTTCAGGGAGCCCAGACTCCTGCCTCCTCCCACACAGAGAAGAGTGCTGAATTCATCAACCAGAGCTCTCTGGTTTTCTTTGTTAACAATGATCTTTGGTGTTCCAACTGCCTGGTCTTCGTTGCAAAAACTTCTATACATCTTGATTCCTCTCCCTGCCACTTCAGACCAGTCCCTCAGAGTTATCTAAGAGGCTGTGTCCTCGGCTTAAATCCTCAGTTTTGTCCACCAAATAAAACATAATTCTAAACTTTTAGGTTGAGGCTTTTTTTTTTCAGTCAACACAACAGTCCCCTCACCCCCATTGCAATCATTTCCTCCTACTCTCTCCCCTACAGTACTTGTTTGCTACAGACTCCTACCTTCTCTACTCTCAACCTACTGAAAATTTTCAGGTGATTAACATAGACTTGACTTTGCCCAAAAGCAGCAGCTTGAAACCCTGAAAAGGGCATTGATCTGGAAGTCAAAAGACCTCAATATTAGTCCCAAGTTTGTTATTTGCAGTCACCTCAAACAACTCTCTTTGTCTCTCTGCCTGGTGCCCTGTTTCCCCATCTATCCAAAATGATAGGAAAAGGTACTGTGATTTTAAGCTGGGAAAGTAGAAATACACAGCCCCCAAATTAATTTCACTGATAAATATCATCAGTATTGTGGTGAATTTTAAAATAACTAGAAAGCAAGTAAATACCTGTATATGATTACTCATGTCTTTCACTCCTTTGCTTAGGCATTGGTGGGGGTTTGGGGTACACATTTCATATTTGCCATGCCTTGCATTGAATTTGATTGAGCTCACACGAGTTTTCAGATATATTCTCTCTTGAAAGAGAAAGAAAATTCCTAATGCAATTTAGAAACATTTCTACCTTCAGTTCAGTTCAGTTCAGTCGCTCAGTCGTGTCCAACTCTTTGCGACCCCATGAATCGCAGCTCGCCAGGCCTCCCTGTCCATCACCATCTCCCGGAGTTCACTCAGATTCACGTCCATCAAGTCCATGATGCCATCCAGCCATCTCATCCTAGGTCGTCCCCTTCTCCTCCTGTCCCCAATCCCTCCCAGCATCAGAGTCTTTTCCAATGAGTCAACTCTTTGCATGAGGTGGCCAAAGTACTGGAGCCTCAGCTTTAGCATCATACCTTCCAAAGAAATCCCAGGGTTGATCTCCTTCAGAATGGACTGGTTGGATCTCCTTGCAGTCCAAGGGACTCTCAAGAGTCTTGTCCAACACCACAGTTCAAAAGCATCAATTCTTCGGCACTCAACCTTCTTCACAGTCCAACTCTCACATCCATACATGACCACTGGAAAAACCACAGCCTTGACTAGACAGACCTTAGTCGGCAAAGTTATGTCTCTGCTTTTGAATATACTATCTAGGTTGGTCACAACTTTTCTTCCAAGGAGTAAGCGTCTTTTAATTTCATGGCTGCAGTCACCATCTGCAGTGATCTTGGAGCCCAAAAAAAATAAAGTCTGACACTGTTTCCACTGTTTCCCCAGCTGTTTNNTGGAACTCTCTTGCTTTTTCCATGATCCAGCAGATGTTGGCAATTTGATCTCTGGTTCCTCTGCCTTTTCTAAAACCAGCTTGAACATCAGGGAGTTCACAGTTCACGTATTACTTAAAATGTGAGTCTTTTAAGAGGCTTTCAGACTTCAGGTATCTGAGGAGTCACTGACATGATGTGCCAGCTGTGCTTTGGGGAAAGGGTGCTAAGACTGTGCCTCTGCCTCGGTAAAATACACTCTGGAATCTGCTCAAATTTCCAAGAACTTGACTGGCGTCAGGGACCACACACCAGGACAGCCCATGGGAAAGGCTGGGAACTCAGCCTTCTCTGAGCACTCTGACCCTTCCATTCTGCCTTCAGCAACCCCCAGCCAAGGACCGGGCATTCATATGGCAAGCCTCTAAATAATACAATACTTGTGAAAACACTCTCTGAGTCTGAACATCTCCACAAGTAGAGGGAATGGTCACCCAAGCATGAAGACATTTGCTCGCATTTATTAAGCAACGCTGTAAGCCAAGCCCTATGGGGAGCCCTTAAAATGCATCATCTCAGTAAATCCACTCAACAATACTTGGAGAAAGCTATGATGCTTGTTTCTCTCTTTCAGATGAGAGAAATGAGGATTAGAGCAAATGAGTGACTTGGCCAAGTTCTCAGACCAGTAAGAGTTAGAGCCAGAAATGCAACCCAAGGTACACAGCTCCCAAGTTATGCCCTTGGTTGCTGTACAACACTCCTGACTAGGAAAGTAGGAGCTTTTGATCATCCAAAAAGGAGGGAGATGATGACTGAAGGCAGCAGACAGGAGCTCAGTGATGAGAGATGAGCACAGGCTACATCAGACCCAAAAGGGGAGGCTTTTGGGGCATCCCTGCTTTGTAACCACAAAAATGCCACGTCTTCAGGAAAAAAAAAAAATCAAGACAAAAGGAGAACAATTACATCAATACGGTTACAGTGCATTGGGAGGAAACTTGAAAAATTCAATTCCTTTATTTCTTTAAATTACTCAGATGAATTCCACAAATATGTTACAAATTCTGGAATGTTCCTTTTTAAATCTCTAAATCTTTACAGTAGAGTGAATTTCTATTTTTCATCTAGATACATTTAACTTTGTTTAAAATAAAGCGATCTAAAAAAGGAAATTTTCTCAAATAAATAATTCTATGACATACTGCTGTTGTTTAAGAAACACTAAGATACTGTGCAGCAGGACTTCTATCTTTGTATTGAGAACAAAACAGAGAAAGCACAGAACCAGTGAAAACATCTGTTTTCTATAAGAGTCCTTGGTTGCTTCAGGTTTATTCTAGCTAGAGAGTCCCCCAGAAAACCCTGACTACATGAGAACTGACCTTAGTGAGCTCCACCCTCCCAGCCAAGCAGTGAGAGTAAAGGTCTCTGGCTGCAGAAGTGAAGGGTCTCAGGAAACTTTTAAGCATAAAGTGTTCAGGGAATCTTACACAGAATTTCCACAGGCAAAGCTATTGTAGAGCTTGGACACCTCTGCTTCTGCAGCGTCAGCAACACACATTCATGGTTGGCAAGAGCACCCTGAGGTTTGCTAATGAGACCCCAAAGGCACTGCAATCCAATTAGAGGAGTGGGCCACAGAGACGGGCACAGCTCCCTTGTCGCATGAACTTAGTGGCTCAGACAGACTTTAGAGGCCGCCACCACCACGCTGTGCTTTGCTGTGTCCAACTCTTTGTGGCCCAATGGACTGCAGCCCACCAGGCTCCTCTGTCCATGGAAAGCACTTTCTTATCCTGACTTTGGATTTCCGTACTGAATCATCCCAAACCCATTCACTCAACTATATTTATTGAGCCACCACTACATACAGGACACAGTTTCCTGTTCTCAATTTTTTCTGATGACACAAAACTGTGTTATCAGAATTTTGCCAAGAGAAGGCACTGGTCATAGCAAACACCTCTACCAACAACACAAGAGACACAGGGACATCGCCAGATCGTCAATACCGGAATCAGATTCTTTAGCCAAAGATGGAGCAGCTCTATAAGCAAAAACAAGACCAGGAGCTGACTGTGGCTCAGATCATGAACCTTTTATTGCAAAATTCAGACTTAAATCGAAGAAAGTATGGAAACCACTAGACCATTCAGGTATGACCAAATCAAATCTCTTATGATTAAAGAGTAGAAGTGACAAATAGATTCAAGGTATTAGACCTGACAGACAGAGTGCCTGAAGAACTATGGAAGAAGGTTTGTAACGCTATACAGGAGGCAGTGATCAAAACCATGCCAAGAAAAAGAAACGCAAGAAGGCAAAATGGTTGTCTGACGAGGCCTTACAAATAGCTGTGAAAAGAAGAGACGCAGAAGGCAAAGGAGAAAAGAAAAAATATATCCACCTGATTGCAGAATTCCAAAGAATAGCAAGGAGAGACAAGAAAGCCTTCCTAAGTGGCCAATGCAATGAAATATAGAAGAGCTATAGAATGGGAAAGACCAGAGATCTCTTCAAGAAAATTTAGAGATACCAAGGGAAATTTTCATGCAAAGATGAGCACAATAAAGAACAGAAATGGTAGGGACCTAACTGAAGCAGAAGATATTAAGAAGTGGCAAGAATACACAGAAGAACTATATAGAAAATATATTAAAGACCCAGATAGCCATGCCAGTGTGATCCCTCACTAAAGCACAACTGCACTCATTTCACATGCTAGCAAAGTAATGCTCAAAATTCCCCAAGCTAGGCTTCAACAGTACGTGAACCAAGAACTTCCAGATGTCCAAGTTGGATTTAGAAAAGGCAAAGGAACCAAATACCAAATTGCCAACATCCATTGGTTCATAGAAAAAAAACAACATAATTTCAGAAAAACATCTATTTCTGCTTCATTGACTATGATAAAGCCTTTGACTGCGTGGATCACAATGAACTGTGGAAAACTGTGAGAGATGGGACTACCAGACCATTACCTGCCTCCTGAGAAACGTGTATGTATGCAACAGTTAGAACCAGACACGGAACAATGAACTGGTTCCAAGTTGGGAAAGGAGTACATCAAGGCTGTATATTGTCACCTAGTTTATTTAATTTATACACAGAGTATATCATGTGAAATGCAGGGCTGGATAAAACACAAGCTGGAATAAAGATTGCCAGGAGAAATATCAATAACCTCAGATATGCAGATGACACCACCCTTATGGCAGAAAGTGAAGAGGAGCTAAAGAGCCTCCTGAGGAAGGTGAAAGAGGAGAGTGAAAAAGTTGGCTTAAAATTCAACATTCAAAAAACTGAAATCATGGCATCCAGTCCCATCACTTCATAGCAAATAGATGGGAAAACAATGGAAATAGTGACAGACTTTATTTTGGGGGGCTCCAAAATCACTGCAGATGGTGACTGCTGCCATGAAATTAAAAGATACTTGCTCCATGAAAGAAAAGCTATGACAAACCTAGACAGTGTATTTAAAAAGCAGAATGGCACTGAAACATGTATAATGTCATATATGAAATAAATCACCAGTCCAGGTTGGATGCATGATACTGGATGCTTGGGGCTGGTGCACTGGGATGACCCAAAGGGTTGGTATGGGGAGGGAGGAGGAAGGGGGGTTCAGGATGGGGAACACATGTATACCTGTGGCGGATTCACGATGATGTATGGCAAAACCAATACAGTATTGTAAAGTAATTAACCTTCTATTAAAATAAATAAATTTATATTTAAAAAAAAAAAAAAGCAGAGACATTACTTTGCCAGGTCCATCTAATCAAAGCTATGTTTTTCCCAGTAGTCATGTACGGATGCAAGAGTTGGACTACAAAGAAGGCTGAGTGCCAAAGAATTGATGATTTTGACCTGTATTTCTGGAGAAGACTATTGAGAGTCCCTTGGAATGCAAGGAGACCAAAGCAGTCAATCCTAAAGGAAATCAGTCTTGAATATTCATTGGAAGATATGATGCTGAAGCTGAAACTCCACCTGATGGAAAGAGCTGACTCATCAGAAAAGACCCTGATGCTGGGAAAGTTTAAAGGCAAGAGGAGAAGGCGACAATAGAGGATGACATGGCTGGATGACATCACCAACTCAATGGACATGAGTTTGAGCAAACTCTGGGAGATGGTGAAGGACAGGGAAGCCTTCATTTTACAATGAAGATGAAGTCAGGGGGAAATAGATAGACAAAATGCATAGATGAGGTTTTGTAAAGTTGCCAGAACCAGCTACTGAATTTGCTCCCAACATCCCATATATCACAGAAAAGAAAGAAATATAACCAATGACATGATTTGGCATCTAGTTCAGTTCAGTTGCTCAGTCGTGTCCAACTCTTTGTGACCCCATGAATCGCAGCACGCCAGGCCTCTCTGACATTACTTTACCAACAAAGGTCTGTCTAGTCAAGGCTATGGTTTTTCCAGTGGTCATGTATGGATGTGAGAGTTGGACTGTGAAGAAGGCTGAGTGCCGAAGAATTGAGGCTTTTGAACTGCAGTGTTGAAGAAGACTCTTGAGAGTTCCTTGGACTGCAAGGAGATCCAACCAGTCCATTCTGAAGGAGATCAACCCTGGAATTTCTTTGGAAGGAATGATGCTAAAGCTGAAACTTCAGTACTTTGGCCACCTCATGCGAAGAGTTGACTCACTGGAAAAGACTCTGATGCTGGGAGGGATTGGGGGCAGGAGGAGAAGGGGACAACAGAGGATGAGATGGCTGGATGGCATCACTGACTCGATGGACGTGAGTCTGAGTGAACTCCGGGAGTTGGTAATGGACAGGGAGGCCTGGTGTGCTGCGATTCATGGGATTGCAAAGAGTTGGACACGACTGAGCAACTGAACTGAACTGAACCGACTAGACGGACCTTTGCTGGTAAAATAATGTCTCTGCTTTTGAATATGCTATCTAGGTTGGTCATAACTTTCCTTCCAAGGAGTAAGCGTCTTTTAATTTCATGGCTGCAATTACCATCTGCAGTGGGACACAATTAAGAAATATTTAAGACAAGGAAAATCTGCCCTAGAAATGTAATGACATTAATCATTATTAATTATATTTTAGATATGATAATTGTATTGTGGTTATGTTGTATAGACAGATCTGCAAACATTCAAATGATATCATTTCTGGAATTTACTTCAACTTAGAGATGAAACAAGATCGATCATGGATTAAGAATTGTTGAAACTGAGTAATGACTACATGTGGCTTATTATATTATCTCTACTTTTGAATATGTTTGACAATTTGCTAACACAAAACAAAGCATGTTTTGGTTGGAGGAAAATGTTGATTTCTGACTTCAGTCTTAGACTTTCTTATTTAATAGGTATTGGGTGAAATTCCTTTATTCTCCATTTTTAACAAGTGATCTCAGATCTCAGATTAATCTGATGCCAGTGGTCTCTAGATAACACTGAGTAAAGAAGACCAAGTAAACACTGTGTATATGGTTCAGAACAAAAGATGCTTTCCTAAAACAAGTGTGTCTTGGAGGCCTAAATAAGACAACACTGGGAAATTTAGTTAGACAATCAGGTCATGGAGGACTTGAAGCCTGCAGAGAAAGCTTGTAGGGAAAGTGTTAGTCCATGGTAGCTTGTAGGGAAAGTGATAATGTAATTAGATGGAGGAAACAGCCAAGACCAGACAGCTCTGATGATGCGATGCTAGGTGTTTCAGGGAACTGAATCAACGTGGAAAGACTGTACTAGAATAAACCCTAGAGGTCATCCAGAACAGCCTATCAGAATTCCTTCATCAACAATCCCTTCCATGTGACCATGAGGACTTCATTTGAATACATTATTTTCTGTATCTTTTTAAACTTACTTTGCAATTTTAAAAGGTCATAATGATAGCAATAATAAAATTGTTACATTAAAAAAATCAAGGAAGTCTGGAGTTATCCAGTGAAGGGGAACTTTGTCCCAGCAATACTTCAATAGCCCAGAGGGTTCTGATTGGTGACCTTTATATTGGATATGAAGTACATAATAGACATTAGGCTACAATTGGATGCTTTGGTGTTTAAAAAATTGAACCTAAGTTGTCTAGGAAATATGATCTTGCAGAGACCTTGCTCTTTAATACACTGTAGGGACCAAAGCACACTAGTTAGAAACACAAGTTCTAGAATCACACAGTCAAGGTCTGCAGCTCAACATCAGCTGTGCAACATAAGATAAATCTCTTGGCATCCTGTTTTTTCACAGTAACATTGGGATAATTATACCATTTACCCTCTAGTTAGAATAGGATATTGGCAGTCAATAAATGTAAGTTACTGGGTTTTTTTCCCCCTCCATGAGGTGTCTTAGGATGCAGCCACTCCATATCTAGACTTTTCTACCAAGAAGCGGTCACCATAGTTAATGAATAACAAGTCTTCCCACAGCTTTATGAAATGGGCTGGCAATAAGCAAACATTAGGCTCCAAATGGGGCTTATTGAGTTGAATTACTGAGAATAAGACAAGGAGATTCTATTGAGTACCTGATATTTGCTAAGGACAAAACCATAGATATAAAGTAAATAAGACTAGACCCTGCCCTCAAGGAATCACTGTTCCTTTCAATGCTATTTACAATTCAGAGTGCAACTGAAACCCAGAGGATATATAACCCAATCTGGGGTTCAGAAAAGGCTTCCCATAAAACAGGAGTGAACCAAGTCCTATTTATAATCCCTTCTCTTACATAAGGCAAAACCCAGGTCACTTGAGCAAGTGGTCAAAAGACTTCACCAGGGGCAAGGGAGAGCCAGGGCTTCTGAATATGGCCCCCAGGCTGCATAGGGCATAATTTGCTCAGCTGTGCAGGGAGGCCCTGGGAAAGCCTGGCACGTTGCAAGGGCTCTTGGACCAGCTTTGCCACCATTTACGTTTTGTGACCTTGGGCAATTCACTGCTCCTCTGTGGTCTTCCTCATCTGTCATAAAGGGCCTGAGCATGGCTCTTATATTCTATGGTTCTTGTGGACTTGCCAAATGACCTTGAGTTCATAGCAATATTTCTATATGGCGAAAGCCATTGTAATAATTCCTATTAGTGACCAGAAGTCAGTAAGTGCTCTCCACCTGGAGGCTATGTTTTAGGGCCTTTCTTGGTTTTCATTATTGCAGCTGACATGAGGTTGTCTTAGATCATGGAAAAATACTGGCTCCTAATGCAAACTTAGCTGGGTTGGGAATATCACCAGAAGTAGAACATAGCAACCCACTCCAGTACTCTCACCTGGAGAATCCCATACACAGAGGAGCCTGGTGGGCTACAGTCTATAGGGTCGCAAAGAGTCAGACAGCACTAAAATGACTTAGCATGCACGTACACAGTGCAAACTGCAAAGATTAAGGAGCATTAACTTGGACCTGCAAGGGCCATATCATTATTAAGGTATTGAACCAGGCTAACAGATCAGTCTAAGGCCTTAACTCTAAGAAGTCCAAGGACTGGTCAAATGAATTAGGGCATGGCAACAGGCAAACGGCATAACTGCATTTTCTTCTAATTGACATAAAGGGAGGAGCACAGAGGACTGTGTCTCTGGCCCTGTTGGGCTACACACCACAGGCCTGAGAGGTTTTGCCCCACAGACCTACCAGGCCTCTACCCCACAGGCCCACCAGGCCCACCAGGCCTCTACCCCACAGGCCCACCAGGCCTACCAGGCCTCTACCCCCACAGGCCCACCAGGCCTCTACCCCACAGGCCCACCAGGCCCACCAGGCCTCTACCCCACAGGCCCACCAGGCCCACCAGGCCTCTACCCCACAGGCCCACCAGGCCTCTACCCCCACAGGCCTACAATACATCTACCCCACAGACCTACCAGGCCTCTACCCCACAGGTGCACAAGGTCTCTACCCAACAGGCCCATCACGCCTCTACCCCACAGACCCACCAGGCCTCTACCCCACAGACCCACCAGGCCTCTACCCCACAGACCCACCAGGCCTCTACCCCACAGACCCACCAGGCCTCTACCTCACAAACCCACCATGCCTCTACCCTACAGGCCCACAAGATCTCTACCCCACAGGTCTACAAGACCTCTATCCTGCAGGCCTACCAGGCTTTTACTTGACCAGCATAAAGACTGAAGAAAAAGTCCTGAGTCAGCAACAGAAACATTTAGTGGTTTAACAGGTAAGGAGAACTTACATGTCTGAAGCAAGGTCCTGGAGCAACTCATTACTATGTGCAGCAGACGCAACAGGCCACGGCGGCAGTCTTCCCTCTGGAGGCTAGGTAAGCAGTTACAGGAGGAAATGACGTCAGGTCGGCTGATCAGTTACCCGGGAAACCAGCAGAGGGGCACGCCCCTTACCGCCCTTTTGATGATCTATTGGGAACAAGCATCAGCTGGGCCTGGGGCAAGTTTGTAGGATGGTCAGTTCTGTGAGTAGGGTGCAGATGGAGCAGGCACTGGTCCAGCAGGGGACGTACGGGAGGACAGTCATCTAGGGTGGTCTGAGCATACAAACCCTCGACCCCTTCCTCAGAAGGCCACCCAGGTGATTCTGCCTGTGTTAAGGGAGCAGTCGGCCTAAAATTAGCATTGAGAGAACACTTCCTGTTGCACCTTCTACTTAGAAAGTGCAGCGCCTCCTCGCACTGCCATCATCGCTCTGCCTTAGCCAGACGGGGCAGGGGCTACTCAGGTTACCTAGTGACCAGAACTGCAAACACTAAGAACCGCACTTTGGCTCTTGCATACAAAATCCCTTACCTTCCCGCTCCTTTTGCACCTGGGCCCCTGCTGTCTGCTTAACAGGAAGGCTCTGGAGCTATCCTCCAGGTTTGCTGCTGGGTTTCCATTCTCTCTTCATTTTCTACGGATATTATTTAATTGGGGGAAAAGTCCATGTAAGAAAATATTTTACCATCCACTGAGGCTTCACTGGAAGTGCTTCCAAAATCTACAGTGTTTTTTGCATTGTGGGATTCTGTCCTGTGCAGAGTAGACGAAAACATTCAGACGTGCCAAAATTCTTGAGAGATAACAGAAAACTGATGTGTAAGGTTTTAGATAATGGGGACTTTTTTTGCCTGAAAATAACACCATGAAACAAATGTTAAAAACATGTGGGGGTCGAGTACAGGCCCAGAAACATTACTTTGCCAACAAAGGTCCATATAGTTAAAGTTATGGTTTTTCCAGTAGTCATGTATGGATGCAAGAGTTGAATCATAAAGAAGGCTGAACGCCAAAGAATTGATGCTTTTGAACTGTGGTGTTAGAGAAGACTCTTGAGAGTCCCTTGGACAGCAAGGAGATCAAACAAATCAATCCTAAAGAAAGTCAATCCTAAAGAAAATCAATCCTGAATATTCATTGGAAGGACTGATGCTGAAGCTGAAGCTCCAAAACTTTGGCCACCTGATACGAAAAGCTGACTCATTAGAAAAGAACCTGATGCTGGGAAAGATTGAAGGCAAGACTAGAAGGGGATGACAGAGGACAAGATGGTTGGATGGCATCACCGACTCAATGGACATGAGTTTGAGCCAGCTCCAGGAGATAGTAAAGGATGGGGAAGCCTGGCATGCTGCACTCTATGGTGTCTCAAAGAATCAGATACTATTGAGCAACTGAACAACAACAACTACTACATATAGAGTGCAGTACTGTGTTATCAATTTAGGGGAAAGCTAGTATCAAGTATGAACTGTCTGGTTTTGTCTTGTTTTTCTTAAGCAGCAGAGACAAGTTGGAACTAACCTAGCAACTTGACTACTACCTTATGTTAACAAAGCATGTTGAAAAGTATTTCCACCCTGTGAATAGGGTAAGACAGACAACAGAGAGTATACTATGATGCCTGAAAGCAAGGGCTAAAGGGTCAATTTGCCTTGTTTAAAGGTTAACTTTGCCACCTGGTAGATACATAACTTTTAACAAGTGACTTAACATCTCCTGAATGCCATTTTCCCATCTGAATTTTTTTTTCCTATCTTAGATTTAAAGAAATCAATATAAAATTCACAGTGATAGTTGGAGATATTAATACCTCCAAGGCTCAGATACAACCTCTACATGAACCCCAACCCCAGAACATACCCCCAGTCAGGAGGGAACTCACAAGCCAGAACTTCTCCTTGAGCAGTGAAGGCTTTGTATCCCACTTCAAGCATCCCAACTTTTAAGACCTATACCCAAGAGATAAGCCCCCAACACATCTGGCTTTTAAAACCAACAGGGCTCATGTCCACAAGATTCAAAGGGCTATAGCAAACTAAGAAATGGCTCTTTAAAGGCTTGTGGGCAAACTCATCCACCTTTTGAAAAAGTACCCAGGCTTTATGTCAAAGAGTTTTCCCAAATTAAATAGGTGTGAAACCCAATCCCTACCTATCTACTCTGCAATTTTAGCCAAAATTATCTGAGTATTAGCCAAATCCATGTAAACTGGGGGTAATAACACCTCCCCCAATGCCTACATTATGTGATGTCCTGCATATAACCACAACAATGTCATACGTGACTATGACTCTGTCAGTTCTAACACTGTTTATGATTCCTCAGAGTAGGTTTTCACACACAAGAAAATCACCATTTTCAGAAGATATACAATGTGTTTAACTCTGTTGCAACATCTGGCTTTTCAGACTTTTCCGAAAGAAGCCACATCTCTGTTTTATGTCTCTGCTTCCAAGAAATGTGACTAAATGTGAATGTCAAGCAAGGCTAAGAAGTGAGAGAACCAGGGAGATGTCTCTGAAGATGGTTTATCAACTGATAAAAGCCTAAACACCTAGAATTCCCAATACAATTTACAAAGAATACATTTGAATCAGTTCTAATGAGGTGGATGAAACTGGAGCCTATTATACAGAGTGTAGTAAGCCAGAAAGAAAAACACCAATACAGTATACTAATGCATATATATGAAATTTAGAAAGCGGGTAATGATAACCCTGTATGCGAGACAGCAAAAGAGACACAGATGTATAGAACAGTCTTTTGGACTCTGTGGGAGAGAGCGAGGGTGGGATGATTTGGGAGAATGGCATTGAAACATGTATAATATCATATGTGAAATGAATCGCCAGTCCAGGTTCGATGAATGATACAGGATGCTCGGGGCTGGTGCATTGGGATGACCCAGAGGAACGGTATGGGAAGGGAGATGGGAGGGGAGGTTCAGGATGGGGAACACATGTACACCCGTGGCAGATTCCTGTTGACCTATGGCAAAACCAATATAATATTGTAAAATAATTAGACTCCAATTAAAATAAATAAATTTATATTAAAAAAAGAATAAGCTATGATAAACCTAGACCTTGTATTAAAAAGCAGAGACATCACTTTGCTGACAAAGGTCCATATAGTCAAAGTTATGGTTTTTCCAGCAGTCATGTATGGATGCAAAAGTTGGACCACAAAGACGTCTGAGCACTAAGGAATTGATGTTGTCGAACTATAGTACTGGAGAAGCCTCTTGAGAGTTCCTTGGACTGCAAGGAGATCAAACCAGCCAGTCTTTAAGGAAATCAACCCATTCATTGGAAGGACTGGTGCTGAAGCAGAAGCTCCAATCCTTTGGCCACTTGATGTGAAGAGCCAACTCATTGGAAAAGACCCTGATGCTAGGAAAGAGTAAAGGCAAAAGGAGAAGGGAGCCACAGAGGTTGACATGGTTAGACAGGATCACCGACTCAATGGGCGCGGATTTTGGCAAATTCCTGGAGACAGTAAAGAACAGGGAAGCCTGGTATGCTGTAGTCCATGGGATTGCCAAGAGTTGGAATGCAACTTAGCGACTGAACAATGTTTCACCCAATTCCCTTGACATTAACCACACACAGAAAGTACAATACTTCTAGTTCCATACAAGTCTCACATTTTTAAAATTTTGAAAAAGACTCTCAGTGCTGAGTCTCATGATACAGTCTCCAGTTATAATCGAAAGAGACAATAGTGATATCATTCCAGGAGGGCTGAGCAGGCTGAGTCAACAACTGCATGTTCAGAAGAGTTCTCCCTGATTGGACGTGCTACATATTCGGAGGCATGCCTTCACTTTCATTGAGGAAGGTCTTCCCCTGACTCTCTGGACTTAAACTTTAGATGCTTTCCCTGCTCAGCATGTAGGTAATTTCCTAAAGCCTGCCACTCCGTAACCAAGCCACAGAACCTGCCCATAACCAATCAAGAAAGAAGTGTGAGCATATTATATTATGGTGACTTTAAACTTTTTTAAGGATTTGAATATTTTTATCAATGTAAATCAACAAGATATATAAATCTTACATAAAATGGATTTTTAAGACATAATTCACTGCTCTGATTGAAAGTCCTCACATGCCTGTTAGACTGCATCCTATCCTCTGCTGCTCTGCTCCTCCACCAGCCCCTGATGTACCTGAAGAACTCTGGATTCTAAATCATAGTCCACACACAACTGGTAGAGAAAAAAACATCAAGGGTTTTGGAAGAGTCTTTGACCTGAAGTTTCCTCAACTGCAAAGTGAGGTTTGTCCCCTGAGATCTAACTTTAGGAAATTTATCAATGGATGCTCAATTCACAGTAGTCATTTGATTCATACTTTCTATTGTCTCATCTGTATGATATTCTCAAGATTTGTGCCATTTTCAGTAATCATGTCACTAGAAAAAAAACTCTCTTCTTGGCCAACACAATGAGTTTTGTTTCCATGTGTTAGGTAACTCTCACGGCTCAATGCCCAGATTTTGCCTCCATAAGAAGAGAAGCTGAGCTGACAGAAATATCATATCTTTCTGTTTTCATGCCCTATACTTCCACATCTGCAGCTCAGGTTTTCTGTGGACCCAGAAACATGAAGGGAGTTGGGCAGCAATTTTTTTAAAACATTTATTTTTACCCTGAAGTGTTTGGAAAGAAATACCTGACAGTAAAGAAATTATCAGGTCTCTCAGGTCAGAATTCAGAAACTTAGATGTATTTATGTTTTGGTGATCCTTAAAGAGAAGCAGAGGCATGTACAGAGAGAACAAGGGCTTAGAGATCAGGCAAACCTGAGTTTGAACCCAGCTTTGTAGGTTACTAACTCTGTGACCTTAATCAAGACACTGATCTCCCAAAAACTCAGTGTCTTCCCCTGTAAAACAAAAGGATGCATATTCAGCTCACCAAAGTGTTTTCTTATTAATAATATGATCAGAGATAAAATATATGAAATCACTTGGATAATTGTAAAATATACACACATATACATATTTATTCTTTGTATATAACATTATCTTCAGAAATAATACAAGGTGTAACTGTTAGTCTGTCTTAAGTTGTGTGAAGTTGGTGTATTATTTAGATAATTGAGATGAACCAAAATAATAGAGATATAGCAACCATTGTTCACTTACAACCTGAAGCACTATGGAATTGCAGAAACTTAATCAACAAAATATTTACTGAGTTTTACACTATGTCACTTCACAGAGTCGGACACGACTGAAGCGACTTAGCAGCAGCAGCAGCACACTATGTCACTTAGAGCAAGATACAAATAAATAGGATTCAGGCAATATTCTCAAAGGTGTTATATTCTAACGGGGGAAATGAACACTGAAATATAGTTATTAAAGGTCTTAAAAGATTCCAGTGAGCATTATGGGAGTTGAAAGAAGGAAAAAGGCATATTCAATTTGGATAAATTTTGGAAGCTCCCTAAAGGTAGCAGCATTTCTGAGGGACATTGTAAAGTAGGTAAGGTGCTAAAAGGTAGAGATGGGAAAATATTTTAAAGGAAAGGCACTACGGATCTTCAGAAGCCAGTGAGCTTTACCAGAATGCAGCTAAAAAAAAAAAATAGAACATTAAGAGTAGGCCATAACTTAAGGGTATTACATGTCAAGTAGGAGTTTGTGGTTGATTCAGAAGGCAATGGGGAGTCATGGAAGAGTCCTGAGGAGAGAAACGCTGAAATCAGAGAAGCACTTCCAGGTGATTTCTGAAAGAAATCATCTGCTCTGAGTGAGGGTCAGTCAGTGCCGGGGTTAGAGTTTGAGGGGATGTTCTTCTAATGTGGGGAAGTAGTTATAGATATTAGAACTCAAAAAAATATGATTGACAAGCAGTGAGGCCCCAGGGGCAGTTGACTTCATACCGTCGCCAACAGGCAGCTCCAGAGCGAGGCATAGAGAGGAGCAGGGGTGCTCACGGATGGAGAGCAACAAGGCAAAAGGCTTGCACGAGAGAGTGGGCTGTTGGGGCGCTTTTTTCAAAGGGCTGAGAAACATGAGAAGCCAAGAGGCTGAAGAGAGAGAAAACTAATGGGCCAAACAGATGAAGGCATAAAGAGGGAAAACAAGAGGGAGAGAAAAGGACAGACAGAGGTGAACCGAAGGGAATTTTAGACAGCAAAATGGTAATGGTACATGGAAGATATCTGTGCCTAAGTAGATATCATCTAGTGCTTTCAGACCTCTTAAAATCTCCTTGTGTTTCCATTTAATAGCATGAGCTTATATGAATCTCTGTCAAAAGCTAAACCATCTATTTTGAGGACTAAAACCTCCAGGATCAACTTGGCCTCCCTAGAACCCACTGGGCAAATCTTTGGTATGTCAGAACAATAAGATTTCTAAGCATTGGAATGGCCACTATTTCTCTCCTATACTTTCACCTCCCTGAAGCAGCTCCTTCTCCTTTTCCACTTACCTCTTCATTATTCCCAGAGATCCCCCAGTTTTCTAGAGAGTTCATTCTCTCCAAACCAGCCAATCTGCCTCAAGAGCACTGTCAAATGTGGAAGTACAGCAGCAGAAGACCCCTCCTAGACTTCGTCCTAGTGACCCCTTCAATCCTGTCCAGTCCCATTAAGAAGAAGAAACTGAAACTTGGGCATATATCCAGAGAAAAATTTGGCTCAAAAGTATTCATGCACCCCAATGTTCAGAGCATCACTGTTTACAATAGATAAGACATGAAAGCAAGCTAAATGTCTATCAACAGGCAAATGGGTCAGAAAATGTGGTACATATACACAATGGAGTATCACTCTGTCATTAAAAAGAGTGAAATAAAGCCATCTGCCGCAGCATGGAGGGACCTGGAGATTATCATACTAAGTGAAGTAAGTCAGACAGAAAAACACAAAGATCATATGCTATCACTTGCTGCTGCTGCTAAGTCACGTCAGTCATGTCCAACTCTGCAACCCCATAGACGCAGCCCACCATGCTCCTGTCCCGGGGATTCTCCAGGAAGAATACTGAAGTGGGTTGCCATTTCCTTCTCCAGTGCATTAAAGTGAAAAGTGAAAGTGAAAATGAAGTCGTGTCCGACTCTTCATGACCCATGGACTGTAGCCTACCAGGCTCCTCCATCCATAGGATTTCCCAGGCAAGAGTACTGGAGTGGGGTGCCAGTGCCTTCTCTGAATGATATCACTTACATGAAGAATATTTTTTTTAAAAAAATGGTACAAATAAACTTGATTAAAAAACAGCCTCACAGACTTAGAGAATGAATTTATGGTTACCAGTGGGGAAGAGTGAATTGGGGAAGGGATAGACTGGGAGTTTGGGATGGACATATAAACACTGCTATATTTAAAATAGATAACCAACAAGGACCTACTGTACAGCACAGGAAGTTAGTTCCATATTCTGTAATAACCTAAATAGGAGAAGAATTTGAAGAATAGAAAAGGAAGGAAGGAAGGAACACGAAAGGAAGAAATTTTATGTTAAAAAAAAGATGGTGGCTGGGCCAAGACCTCCAGGTCAGTTAAACGTAGACAGTGAAATTTCGGTACCCCAATATCCTATGCCTTGCTCCCCATTTTTCCCTGATAGTGAAGTGAAAGTGAGTGAAGTGAAGTCGTTCAGCCGTGTCTGACTCTTTGCGACCCCATAGACTGTAGCCTACCAGGTTCTTCTGTCCATGGGATTTTCCAGGCAATAGTGCTGGAGTGGATTGCCATTTCCTTCTCCAGGGGGTCTTCCCAACCCAGGGCTGGAACCCGGGTCTCCTGCATTGTAGACAGACGCTTTACCATCTGAGCCACCAGGGAAGTCCTTTCCCCTGATGGAATCATCTATTTCTCTTCCCAACACCCTTTCCTCCCCATCAGTCTCCTCAGGGCGTTTTTCACTTCAGCATTCCTGAATGAGTAAATGACGGGGTTTAAGAGAGGTGTGACCACCGTGTAAAACACGGCGACTATTTTGTCTGCAGGGAGAGTGACACAGGGCCTCATGTAGACAAAGGAAGAGGGGACGAAGACACGGGCCACGACCGCAAGGTGAGAGGCGCAGGTGGAGAGCGCCTTGCGCCGGCCTTCTGAGGTCTGGGTCCTCAGGGAGCGCAGGATGACCACGTGGGAAGCAAGCAGCCCCGTGAAGCTGACCACTGAGATGGAGCCGCCATTGGCAATGATCAGCAAGCTGACGAGGAAGGTGTCTGAGCAGGCCAGCTTCAGCACCGGGTGGACATCACAGAAGTAGTGGTCAAGGACCTTGGGGCCACATAAGGGCAGCTGGAAAGTGAGGAAGGTTTGCCCGACCGAATGCAGCAAGCCCCCAGCCCACGCCGCCCCCACCAGGAGGCCACACGCCCTGTGGTTCACGACGACCGTGTGGTGCAGGGCCTTGCAGGTGGCCACGCAGCGGTCGTAGGCCATCCGCGTCAGGAGAAAGATCTCGGTGCCACCAAAGAAATGGAGGGAAAATATCTGTGTGATGCAGCCCTTGAGGGAAACGACTTTCCTCTCCATAAAAGAGTCCAGGACGAGTTTGGGGGCTGTGACAGAACGGTAGCAGATCTCCACAAAGGACAAGTAGCTGAGGAATAAATACATGGGGGAGGTGAGCCCTTTGCCGGCCATGATGGCCACCACAATGAGGCCATTACCCAGCAGGACGGCCACGTACAAGAGGAGAAACAGCACGGAAATGACCTTCTGGGCATCCCGGTTCTGGGAGAATCCCAAGAAAATGATTTCAGTCACATTGCTTGTAGCAGCCATGTTGTAAAGCTCAGGAGCTGACACCTGAAATCACAGAAAGCAAAGACGTCTCTTCAATAGTTAGGAGCATCCTTTTCAGATCTTGAGAAGGCAATGGCACCCCACTCCAGTGCTCTTGCCTAGAAAATCCATGGACGGAGGAGCCGGGTAGGCTGCAGTCCATGGAGTCGCAAAGAGTCGGACACGACTGAGTGACTTCACTTTCCCTTTTCCTTTCAGACCTTGAAGAAAACTGCCCTTCTGCTCCTTCTTGATCCCCTCTGCCTTGAGCTTCTCCAAAACATGCTCTCTTTGAGACAAATAGATAAGACAATGGTCATAAAATCTTGATATTATTCCCAAAGCAGGAGCTGAGCTTGTAATAATGCTTCTTTGAAGTGTTTTCTCTGATTCCGTCACTTCATTAGCTAATGAATCTTCATGAGGAAATAGGAGAATATTTCACACAAAAAAAATTGAAGCTCAGAGAAATTCAGTCACTAATTCAATGACACATAGCTCATCTTTAAACTGAGGCCTGCATCTCTCAAAATGTAGCTGCTGCTGCTACATATTCTACTCCTGAAGTGTGCACCTTATATTTGGATCCATAATAAGCGTTTCAGTCAGTCCTGCCATACACGGTAACATGGAAGCAACTTTTGCAGTGGCTACTAGACGTTCTCAACCTCAATTACCCTGTAGTTATTGAATTGCAGGCTGGCTCCCTAAAATGCATAGGAGAGAGGCTGAAAGGGAAGAGACAGTCACCCTGCTTCATCTGCTGTCCTTGGAGGTGGCTATGGAGTGGAGGAAATGTGAGTAAGTCTTTAGAGGGCTCTACAAACTGACAAAGGGTGATCAGACACAGAAAATCTATAATCACATTTCTGAAGCCGTCATTCCCTCAAGGTAAACAAGCTCGGCCAGCATCCTAAGACCATATTCACACACTTCACAACCAGCCTGCAGTCCAGGTCAGTGTCTGTGTGTTGACCCAGAAACACAGGGCTTGGGGTCAGGAGATGAGTTTTCAATTCCAGCACAGCTATTTAGTAGCTCTGTGATATTAAACAAGTCTATGATTTTCTTCCATGCCTATAAATTTCATCTGAAAATCAGAAATAAAAGTACCTTTTCCATGGTGCTGTTTTTCGGGATTGAATGAGCTTACAAGTTTTAAAACAAACAGTAATTGTATAAGAGAATTATTGATAAGAATATCAGATATAATTTTTATTGGAGTTTAATTGCTTTACAATGTTGTGTTAGTTTCTATGAAAGCAAAAATTAAAAAAGTAGAACCTAATTAAACTTAAAAGCTTTTGTACAACAAAGTGAAAGTGATAATCTGTCAATCGTGTCTGACTCTTTGCAACCCTATGGACCATAGCCTGCCAGGCTCCTCTGTCCATGGGATTTCCCAGGCAAGAATACTGGAGTGGGTTGCCATTTCCTTCTCCAGGGGCTCTTCCTGGGTCTCCTGCATTGCAGGCAGATTCTTTACCTTCTGTGCCACTGGGGAATCCAAGCTTTTATACAGCAAAGGGAACCATAAACAAGACAAAAACAATCCTTAGAATGGGAGAAAATATTTGCAAGTGAAGCAACAGATGAAGGATTAATCTCAAAAATATACAAATAACTCATGTAGCTCAATATCAAAAAAAAGAGAAGAACTGGCAAAAGACCTGAATAGGTATTTCTTCAAAGAAGACATACAGATGGCCAAGAGTCACATGAAAAGATGCTCAATATCACTATTAGAGAAATGCGTATCAGTATAATCGATTTACGCTTTTACTCTGCCTTATCACCCTATTAGTGCAGAGTCTGATGGGGACTCAATGTTCCCCACTTCAGAAGGTGGGTCTGACACCCATCTGTGTGTGCAGCAGCCTCGGGATCTGACTTAAACATCTTAGAACTAGCTTATGGAATAGTGGGCTATGGAATAACACGGGACTGAACATGCTAAGTGACATGCTAAGTCAGTTCCAGGAAGAAAAATGCTGCATGAGACCACTTGTATGATGTCTGCAGGGTAGTAAAATTCAGAGAGACAAAAAGTAGAATGGTGGTTTCCAGAGGCCGGGGGCGGGGGTACATGGAGTTAGTGCTCGGTGTGTGCATGCCCAGAGTAGTTTGTGACAAGGAAAGACGTTCTTGAGATGGATGATGGTGATGGTTGCACAACAGTGTGTATGCTCTTTAATTCACTGAACTGTGCACGTCAAGGCTTCCCTGGTGGCTCAGAGGGTAAAACGTCTGCCTGCACTCCAGGAGACTCGGGTTCCATCCCTGGGTAGGGAAGATATCCTGGAGAAGGAAATGGCAACCCACTCCAGTACTGGTAGGCTACAGTCCATGGGGTTGCAAAGAGCTGGATACGACTGAGCGACTTCACTTCACTTGTGCGCATAAAAATGGTTAAAGTGGTAAATTTTATGTTATTTGTGTTCTACCACGGATAGATAGACAGACAGACAGAGATGAGAAAGAGACAGAGATAGATAAACACAAGAGACTCACATTTCCCCTTACCCATACCAACCTCCAAGAATAGAGGTTGAAGCTTGGCAACTTTGTCCTTCCCACTTGCCTTCCCTTTTCTCTCTTATATGTACTAGGGCACTTGGTTCATTTCAAAGGTTGCAGAGTAATTGAAAAACTAGCATTAGCTGTAGGAAGTCCACAGTATGACACTCTTGCTGCTGCTGCTGCTGCTGCTGCTAAGTCACTTCAGTTGTGTCCAACCCTGTGCGACCCCACAGACGGCAGCCCACCAGGCTCCCCCGTCCCTGGGATTCTCCAGGCAAGAACACTGGAGTGGGTTGCCATTTCCTTCTATGCAATCAATATTACACACTCTTCATTTTGGAAAATACAGATGTCTGTTCAAACTGAGCTTTGTGGTCTAGAGCAAGGGACTGGACCTCTCTGAGTCTCAGTTTCCTCAAGTGTAAAATAGGCATCATAAACTGTACTCATTTGCGCGCCCTTCCCTTACCTCCCCATCAGGCTCCTCTGGGTATCCAGCTGACTCCCTTGCTGTGTGCCAGTATTTCATCCTCAGGGCGTTTCTGTGAAGAGCAGGAATCATAGGTGGGCATGCTTCACCCTCATGGCAAAAATGGCTGTGTTAGAAATGGATAATTTTTTCACAAAAAATTAATTTCACAAATTATTTTTGTGAAATTTAGCTTTGAATGTAAATGCTACCTGTTTCTATAATTGCCATTGTTTGAGGGTGCCAGTGGGAGAGATTCTCTCAGAAGATTTGTAAGGACCACTTTAGTTTTCAAATTAAAAAAAAAAATTAGTTCTGCTTTTCTGTCTAACATCATTGAAGGTTAACAGAATAACATGTATATTTGGTGCAATCAAGTTTTCTCTAAAAAGTTAAATTTTAAAGTATTTAGATCGGAATAAAGAAAAATAAGTTGACATTTCAAAACATTTGAGAAAGAGTTGCATAAAGAGGTCATCAGACTGTATATTATTGACAGTGGCAGTGACATTTTACCTGTGGGGCAATTTTAATTTTAATTCTGACATTTTAACTGGCAGGACCAAAGAAGAGAGTCTGAAAGATAAGATAATGTACTCTTCTCAGTCAGTAAGTAACTGCACATTTCCAGGGTTTATGGTTAAGAAAACTGAAACAAGGATGAACACAGAAGCTTAAGATAGATTAGACCCAATAAACAACTTCTATGAAACTTCATTCTCATCCTCATCTATGATTTCTTATTATAATTTTCCTATCATAGAACTCTAGGTCCTGGGACTTCTGAAAAATAAGATTGGTGTGAACAGTCCCTCAGAGCTATCTGAGTAGCTGTATTCCAGGCTTAAGTCCTCAATAAGTCCAACAAATAAAGTATAATTTTAAACAAATTGGTCCAACTGACTTTTCCAGTACTCATTGCTCCTACTTTTTTCCAAAGATATTCTATCACCAGAGGAATCAGACGCCCAGCCTCTCCTCGCTAGTGTCCCTTACTGAGTAAAATAAACTGTTAGATTTGGAAGGAAGCTCATGGATTCCTCTTCTTACAGAAGACCCAGACTCGCACAGGGGGCTGGGGCAGAGCCTGGACTACGGTCGGTCTGCACAGCTTCCTGTCCAATACTTTCTCCCTCACCCAGCTCATCCACTGACTCCTCCTACTGGTGCCCACAGACAGCAGGCTTCCACACTGAATAGAGAGCATGGAGATAGAAGAGTCCTGTTGACAGCAAAAGGCAAAGCAAAGCTAAAGAGTAAGCTCTAAAAAAAATAACAGTAACGATGTGAACAATAATGGGCTCCTACTTCAGTTTTCCATCTTTACAGATTTCTACTGTTACACCTCACATACGGTAGGGAACTCAGCAGAGTTAACAAATATTGGAGGTTTGACCCCTGGACTCTACATTGGCTCCTACACCTATTTCAAAACTAAGATATCATTGCACGTATCTTATAAATATACATATAAGTATAATGAAGGTGAAGTGAAGTCGCTCAGTCGTGTCCGACTCTTTGCGACCCCATGGACTGTAGCCCACCAGGCTCCTCCGTCCATGGGATTCTCCAGGCAAGAATCCTGGAGTGGGGTGCCATTTCCTTCTCCAGGGGATCTTCCCGACCCAGGGATCGAACCTAGGTTTCCTGCATTGCAGGCAGACGCTTTAACCTCTGAGCCACCAGGGAAGGTATGTAGTATAAAAAGTAAGCTTTTTGAAAATAATTCCAAAGTATGCCCCTATAGAGATTAAGTGAATAAGCTTACCTTGAATATTGCTTATTGCCTTGATTCTTAACTTTATCTCTGAAACTTCAGTAGCCAGAAAACTGATTCACTTGCACAAGCCACTCCAGGCAGAGATTTTTGTTTCACAGACACAAGGAAATATAAACAGTATGTTAGTTTGCACTGATCTAAAACTTGGGAATCTTGGGCCAAGATTGGTCCTCAGCAATATTTAGGTTCTGTGTAGTTCTATCCCCAGGTCTGAAAGAAGCTAACGCCTTCATTTTCACCAGAGACTTTCAGGCATGAAAATGTTTTAGCCAGCCCCCTTGAATTTTTCAAAAGGATATTCGTACATGACTCAGCAGAGATCAAAACTAGCTTTAACACCCCTCACAGTGACCACTTTACAAGTGATTCTGGGGAGGCTGACTGTCATGTCTGCTCTAAGTCAAGCTACAGAGTCACTTTCTCCTGCTGTCATTGAAGGTGGCAGAGGAGACTTTAATAGGATGATACCTAAAGTGTGACCCATCTGCTGAAAGAGTGGACAAATCTAAGAAAGACTGCCCATGATTGAAATACATGGAAGCTAGAGTAACAAAAATGAAGGGTGCAATGTGTGTGAAGACCCTGCCTGAGTCAGAATCTGTTCTCCCCAAAAAAGCACCAGCTAATGCTTACCTTCTTCAATGGACTCACAAGGCACCACCCATGCCAATATTTGCACGTGCCAATTTCAGCACTTAATGACTTTCTCATGAAGAAAGTTATAGACGAACAGAACAAGATCCGTCTATCCTAAAACCCAGTAAAATGAAGATTTAGAAAAATATTTTCTGGGCAGTGAAACTGTATGTATTTAAGTGAATGAGATGGAAAACTGAGACAAGACAATTGAATTCCCTGAACTTTTCTGGCATCCTCCGTCTGGGGAATTTCTGAGAAGAGCAAAAGTCAACTTCCCAATTGTTTCCTTTCAGAGGTTAAGGAACTTTTCTCTAATTAATCCAATTACAATGTTGGGACTTCTACTTGCCCCAGTATAATTAACAACCTCTTGCCCTGGCCCCTAGAGGTTTCCATCTGCATTTCAAGCAAATGATGGAGGAGAATCCAGGATCACATCATCCTTCTGTCCCACCCCAGACACCCACAAGAGGCTTTTGCCAGCCGATTCTGACCTCAGCCCTCACTAGCTCAGTGAAGTCAGTGAGTGCCAGGGAGACTGTAACCAAGAGGACCAGGACCACTTCCCGCACACTGTCCACATGTGACAGTTGAATCGCAGAATGCTAGTCACCGAAGGGCCTTCAGGATCATTTTGCCCAGCTCATTCATTTTAAAGATGCCCAAACAGTCCAAGAGGGACAATCACTGTGCCAAGCCACCCTGTGCATTGATAGCATGGCTAAACTCTTTTCCTAACTCACAGTACAGAGGTCTCACTACGACTCATTCTTAAAGTTCTAAGCATTTTACCGCTGTGAGCACATGGTTTTCACGTGCAAGGGCTTCAGAAAGACTACAGTTCCCTAACTTCTGGGCATAGTCTCGTAAGTAACAGCACAGTACATTTGTGTCCTTCAGCTCCTCTGACATCTCACACACAGTCACAGTAACACTCTACTACAGAAAGTAGCATTCCCACCAGACAGATCATGTCACTGGGGTTCAGAAGGATGATAAGAATGGTTCAGACCTATAAAAATAATACACTTCCCCGTTGTGTCAGATGACTCCGTGTAGCATCTCCCATCCACACAGAATACGTCACCAGCAGCCGGTGCCTCACTATGAACCAAAAAAGGCCAGAAGGAAATAAAACCAGAATTTGCCCCCAGTCTGCGGCCATGCTACTTCTTCGGAGCTTTGTATGTTTGGCCAAATAAATTATGAAACAGTGGTGTATGCGTGTGGCCTCTTCCTGTAACTCATCTTAAATACTTCAAGAACAGAAACTCTATTTTTACCATGCCAGGATTTCTCACTACTTAAAGGAACCCATGTTAAACCTTTCTCCATCAATGCCTATCTCCATAACTTTTTTTTTAACTAAACAGCATTGGCCACTGTAATAGGCTCAGGATTTCTTACCTTCTCACCATTATAACTCTGAAAAAGAAACAAATGTAGTAAAACCACTGTATGTTTAACAGCTTTTTTACATCCAGAACCTGGGAAGGTCTTCTAGGAACAACATAGGCTGATGGAATGAAGTGAAGTGATATAAACCGTGGTCCACAGTGTGCGTTTCTGTGGCCAAAGATGTGGGAAGACAGAGTTTCCTTTCTGCCTTACCTCACTCCTTTTAGTCAGAGACCCATGCGTATGCATGCACATGCATGTGAACACACACACGTGCGCACACACACACACGTGTGTGTGACAGTGTGTGTGTGAAAGCGTGGAGTCCTAACCACAAGATTGCCAGGGAGTTCCCCAAAAGATGTTCAACCTCATTCCAAATAAGAGAAATGAACGTTAAAATTATTTGACTTCCCATTTTTTCAATTATTGCATTAGCAAAATCCCAAAATTCACCTAAACATTTTACAAGAAAGACAAAGTTGTTGGTGAGAGTAGAAATAGGTGAAGGACAGTTTGGTAATATCTGAAGCAGTTCTCTTTCTAGAACTACACAGTAGTTCTGTTGCACATATTTAAATCGAAGTTATTCTCTGCAACACTTCAAAACAATCCAAACATTTATCAGTGGAAAACTGGACAAGCAATGACAGTATACCCGCTCACTGAACGTGGAAACTACAAGGAAGAGGGAGTTTCCCTTGTACTGACACCCAAAAACTTCCAAGAGATATTGTTCAGTAAATAAAGCAAATTTCAGATTCATTTACATAGTATGTCTGTGTAAAACACAGAGATAAAAGATGTATATATATACCCACTAGAGAAATAATTTTCTTAGCTTGCTTTCTTTCTTTTAGGGTTTATTTAAGCAAATACTAAAATATATATATAA
>SJYQ01004409.1:247033-259356 GCA_006410935.1 Redunca redunca
TATTACTCAGCCATTAAAAAAAATACATTTGAATCAGTTCTAAGGAGATGGATGGAACTGGAGCCGATTATACAGAGTGAAGTAAGCCAGAAAGAAAAACACCAATACAGTATACTAACGCATATATATGGAATTTAGAAAGATGGGGATGATGACCCTGTATGCGAGACAACAAAAGAGACTCAGATCTATAGAGTGAACTGTTGGACTCTGGGGGAGAGAGGGAGGGAGAGGGTGGGATGAGAAGGGAGAATGGCATTGAAACATGTATACTATCAAGCAAGAAACGAATCACCAGTTGATGTCAGATGCAGAATGCAGGATGCTTGGGACTGGTGCAAGGAGAGGACCCAGAGGGATGGCATGGGGTGGGAGGTGGGAGGGGATTCATGTTTGGGAACGCTTGTACACTCGTGGTGAATTCATGTCAATGTTTGGCAAAACCAACAGTAATGTAAAGTAAACTAAAGTTAAAATAAAAATTTTAAAAGTAAAAAAAAAAAAAAAGAAAGAAAAAAAATAAAATAAAAGTATACTCTAGAAGCTTAGGATTGGATGCCTGAGGCCATAGGACATTCTTTATTCTTCACATCACTGTGTATGAACCTTGACACCAGAGTTTGCATACTATTCACATATTCTGTGATCCATTAATCTATTTAATTTTGTATTCATTTATTCAACTTTGCTGAGGATATAGTATGTGCATAAAATTACGCTAACACTGAAGTAGAGCATAAAGGTAAGTAATATTCAGCCCTCAAGTAGACTTCAAGGTATACACATCCAGAAATAGCAAGAGTATAAAATACACAGGCTTAAATACCCAAAAAGCTGTCCATATAAGCAAAGGGCAATTAGTTTTCAGAGGAAGTCAAGTCTTCCCAACTCAAAGGAAACTGGCACAGGTTTTATGAAAAGAATGGTATCTGAAAGAAGTTTGAGGCCCAGTGCTGACCAGACTGAGATAGTGAAGGCTTAGACGGGTTTAGACAGAGCAGGAGCCAAGGTCTCCTGGAACTGCCAGGGAAGTCTGAGGCCACATAGGCTGATAAAAGGGTGCCTTTATGCCATCACTCAAAGGAGACAGACACGCTTGGTTGGATTCTCAGGAACAAGTCAGTTACTATTTTGGAAACAAGCTTTTTCAGTCATTCTGTAAATTTATCAGCAGTACCTAGGTCTTCATTTGAGCTTCCCAGGTGGGTAGGCGGTAAAGAATCCACCTGCCAATGCAGGTGACATGACTTCAATCCCTGGGTCAGGAAGACCCCTGGAGAAGGAAATGGCAATCCACTCCAGTATTCTTGACTGGGAAATCCCATGGACGGAGGAGCCTGGCAGGCTACAGCCCACAGAGTTGCAGAAAAGTCAGACACCACTTAGCAACTAAACCATCAACAACAAATCTTTATTTCTAAAATAAGCTTTATAGAAATTAAACAACCACATATATCTAGAGTACCTAAATAATTATATATTTTCTTGTTTAATGACAATGAAGATAGAATAAAAGAAAGCTGCCACAAATTTACAAGCGTGAATTCTGTGCGGAATTTGGGTTTAATGATGCCAACACTGAAGTACAAGGGAAGTTTGGAATTTTCTGGTGGTGTCTAAAGGAAAAGGAAAATTAAATTCTCATCATCATAGGGCAGTGTTGTAAACTTAATAAAATAAAATACAACAAAAAATATGAACAGGTTAACTTTTCCTCTCTTGCTCATATTCACTAAAGTCAGAATGCATATTTGGTCACCCTATACATACTAAATTTTTAATATTTTCATTTTTATTGCAACCCTGAGTTTACTTTCCTGCCCCACAACCTCCTCATGGCAGCTTTCACCTCTGCATTTCTGAGTGTGTAGATGATGGGGTTCAGCATGGGGGTGACCACCGTGTAGAACACAGCCACCAGCTTGTCCTCAGTGAAGGTGGAGGGGGGCCGCATGTAGAGGAAGATGGCGGGTCCAAAGAACAAGATGACCACCGTGACGTGAGAGGCACAGGTGGAGAGGGCTTTGCGTCTCCCCTCTGCTGAATGGTTCCTCAAGTTGACCAGGATGACAATGTAGGAGGACACCAAGAGGAGGAAGGAGAAGATGGAGAATAATCCACTGTTGGCCAACACAACGACCCCCTCCACAGAGGTGTCAGTGCAGGCAAGCTTGAACAAGGGATGGAGGTCACAGAAGTAATGGTCGATCACGTTGGGGCCACAGAAGGATAACTGGAGAGTAATAATTATCTGAACCATGGAGTGAACAAACCCCCCCAGCCAGGAAGCAGCCACCAGACGGTGACACAGAGACCGGCTCATGATGGTTGTGTAGTGAAGGGGCTTGCAGATGGCCACGTAGCGGTCATAGGCCATTACCGTGAGCAGGAAGATCTCAGTAACTCCAAAGAAGTGAAAGAAGAATATCTGAGCCACACAGCCCTCCAGGGAGATGGTCTTAATCTTGGAAAGTAAGTCAGTGATGAATTTAGGGACAACAGTGGAGGAGTAACTGATCTCTACCAGCGACAGGTGACTAAGGAAGAAGTACATGGGGGAACGCAGGCTCTTACTGACTCTAACCGTCAGAACAATGAGGCCATTGCCCACCACCGTGGCCAAGTACACAGGCAGAAACACCACAAAGCACGCTCTCTGCACCTCTGGATCCTGGAAAAGGCCGCTGATAATTAACTCAGTCACATTATTGGTCCTCGCCATGGAGCTGATTCATACGTACTGGACTGGAGATAATCAGACATCTGCAATAAAATAAACACTGATTACAACAAATTCACCTCATTTATAGCAACTTGGACAGTGTAAATCAGTTTACAACAAAAATTTATCATGAACTCATTTATTTAGGCAATATGTGCTCACTGAGCATTGAATATGACCAATCTAACAATAGTTTATATATTAGAAAATGAGGGCTCAGGGAAATGGCTGTCTACCCAGGATCACACAGAAAATAGCCCACTGTAGGACTCAGAATCAGGTTGAATTCATAGGGTTTCTTCTAACCCACCACAAGATATTCTGAATTTAGGGAGTCATTCAAGTTCAGCTCTTATATTTTTAGCATCTTCATTGCATTTTGATGGATCTGTCTTATTGGGAAATCCCCATGACACACGGCTACTCCTAAATTCTGAACTCCTTCTACCCCTCATCTACTCTTCAGGGAACTATCTTCCCATTATTAACCCTTCCCTTTCCAAAAGTTCCTCTGGATCATTTTCTTCACTCCATTCTAATCCTCAGCTCACTCAGGTCAGAGTGCTTCACCAGCCTTGCAGCTTCAATAACTGTGCCTATAGAACAAGTGCTCAAACACTTTGTAGAGAGTTCCGCTCAGTGGTGTGTCTCCGTCATTTCACTCTCACAACTCTTGGCACACTGCTCCGATGGCCCACAGATCCTGAACTCGCAGAGCTGGTCCTCTGAGGGCACTGTTGTGCTTGACCAGACCACCTGTCCCGGTTCCTGGTTGGTAGCCAGCAGCAAAGTTTATGATAACAAGATGAAGATTTCTCTGCGAGTTATTTCCCTGAGCAGATACTTAACCGAGCACCTTTTATGCATCTATACACCCTCAGAGTGGGCTTCCTGGGTGGTACAATAGTAAAGAATCCACCCGCCAAAATAAGACCTGCAAGAGACATGGGTTTGATCCCTGGATCTCGAAGATCCCCTGAAGAAGGGAATGGCAACCCACTTCAGTATTCGTGCCCAGAAAATTCCATGGACAGAGGAGCCTGACGGCCTACAGTCCATTGGGTCACAAAGAGTAGACACTGCGGAGTGACAGAGCACGCGCGCGCGCACACACACACATACACACACACACACACACACACACACACACTCCCTCAGAGAATACAAGAGAAACATGGATCGCAACATCGGATTCAAAACCACCCTCTCTAGATTAATGTGCCATGTTAGGCGTATTTTTGCCACATAGGATCCACGAGAAATAAGGAAGAACCAGTATGAAGACCTTGATTCTCTGCTTTAAATTTTACCCATTGCTTTTCCCCTTATCTCTGACTTCACACTGAAATTTTCAAGAAATATACTTTTGGAAAAGTAAAACTGCACCTGATCAATAAGGACTAGAAACAACAGAGAAAACAGAAGTCAGTGATATAGACAGATGGAAACAAAGTCATAGTGTCAGAATTCCTCACATCAGGATGTGTTGAACTTCAAACTTTCCTGAGAGCAGATTACAAGTTTTCTCGCTGACACCCACATACACCAAGAGTAACCACAGGAGGAGATGAATATGTTAATTGGCTTAGCAGTTGTCATCATCTCATTATGTAGATGACCATCAAATACCAAGTTATAAANTCCCCCCAAATTCTTACATATTATATTTAAATAATAAAAGTTAACATAATAATTTTGACTATTCCTAACTTTATATACAAATTTAGGCATCCTCAATTAAAATCCAATGAAATTTTTTCTTTGTCATTTATATGACAAAACTCCTAAACTCTAAACTCCTAAACTAAACTAAACTCCTTCTGCATGGGTTAAAAAAGGGGGGGGGGGGGCTCAGCCACTTATGGAAACAAAAAGAAATTTCCTAGTCAAGAGACAGTTTCCTGGAAGATATTGATGCACGCAGTATAGAAGTGGCATTGGTACTCGTGACCAAATGCAAGCAATATTGATAAGTTCATCATAGGACAGCGCCCTTTCCATTGGTAGCAGTGTTGTGGACGTGAGGCTCTCACAACACTGGAAAATCCAGTCGCTGAATGGTTAAAGGATAAGATTGTGAGACATCACAGAAATCTCCTTTTACCACATCCTCACTTGAAACAAAGGAAAAGATTGGGACAGTGATAGATTGGAGCTGGTAGGACTAAGCTATGGAATAACAGGGGACCCTCACGCGACTGTGATGACACCATCAGCCTCCAGGACGCCCAGGCTTGTAGCTTTGATGTCTACGTGATTCGCGCCTCTCATTCCCATATCCAGCCAGTCAGCACAGTCCATTAATTTTCTCTTTAATCATCTCTCCTGCGCACTTCTCTCCAACCTTGCCGCCTCACCTTCACACCTGCTGTCAGCTGATGCCGAAGTCAGCAAGGCCTCTTAGTCTCTACAGCCTCCCCCTCCATCCATCCCACAGGCTACAGCCAGAAAATTGTTTCCTGGACCCTTCCTTCCTCAGATCATCCACTGCTTGGGAATAACCAGGGAAAACCCTGGACACCTCTGGCTCACTTTCAAAGTCTTTCACAGCCTGAGCCATCTCAACCGTCACCTTCTTAGCCAACGAAACTTCAGCTCACCTCTGTTCAACTCAGGGTCCTCTCCTCCTCCCACAAGCCCACATTGTTCATTCCCACCACAAAGCCACCTTCATCCAAAATGCCCTCTCCTTGTCCCTTCCCTTTTTTTTTTTACTTTATTTTATTTTACAATACTGTATTGGTTTTGCCATGCATCAGCATGAATCCGCCACGGGTGTACATGTGTTCCCAATCCTACCCACCTTCTAACCTTAATTCCAGTCCTGTGCATTCAATGAATCTTGTGATTAATGTGTGTGTGTATGCTCAGTCATTCAGTCATGTCCGACTCTTTGTGACCTCATGGACTGTAGCCTTCCAGATTCCTCTGTCCATGGGATTTTCCAGGCAAGAACACTGCAGTGAGTTGCCATGCCCTCCTCCAAGGGATCTTCCCAACCTAGAGATGGAAGCCAAGTCTCTGCATCTCCTGCATTGGCAGGCAGAGTCTTTACCACTGAGCCACTGGGAAGCCCTCTCATGATTAACACTCCAACTCATATGTATCTTCTCTGAGCACTGAAAGAATACTTTGGTGATTTTTCTTAAATGCATAGCAAATCAGGCTACTACTCTACCTAAAATATATCAACACCTCCACATTGCCTACAGCACAAATTCCAATATTCTTAGCATGGATTCCAGGTTCTTCTTGAACTGGCCATTGCCTATTTTTGCAACTGTCATCCCCAAAATGAACATTATACAGCTACTTCCTAATCCAAATATCCTTTCTTCCTTCACAGTGTTTAGTATTCCCTTCCTTTTAGGTTGCGTGAAGAAACTGATTACTATAGAAATAATATAGTCCTACCTTTGCGCTCTTACAGTAAGTAGTTCATCGTACGGCTTTTTTTTTTTTAAGCAGTTAATAAATTCTTTACAATTATAATACTGTTTCTTTATCTCTACCAAGAAATTCATATCCTAGTATTCAAAATTATGTTTAATGTTTTTATTATATTTTTATTATTAATTGCATTTGTGTTGACAATAATAGCTAGTATTTCAATGTCACACATGTCACAGTTTTTTTTTAGTTGTAATTAACATACAATATTATATTGGTTTTAGGTATACAGTATAGTGACTCAATATACAATAAGAACAGCTACCATCAGTCATCATACAAAGTTGTCACAATATTACTGATTATATTCCCTATGTACACATTACATGCCTATGCCTTATTTATTTTGTAGCTAGAAGTTTGTATCTCCTAATCCCTCTCACCTATTTCATCCTTCCCCCAACACCCTTCCTCTCTGGCAACCAACATTTTGTTCTCTGTATCTACTAGTCTGTTTGTGTTTGGGCTTTTTATTCTATATATGTTAATTAATTCAGTTTCCAGAACAAACCCGTGATGTGCTTATTTTTATCACCCCATTTTTCACATATCGGGGGGGGGGGGGAAGAGGCACAGGTAAGTGAATTAACTGACCTAGGTTTACACAGGAGTGGAGCCAGGATTTCAACCCAAGCAATTTAACTCCAGATCATATGTTCTTTAATTTCTACCCTATACGATTTCTAGGCACATAAACACATACTGAAGAGTTAAAATTAAATGTTCTCTTCTATAAGAAATCCAATGCATACTGATTCCCCAACACAAATATCTCTTGTTTGAGCATGAACTCAATGTTTTTATTCACTAGAGAAACTAAGGACAGTATTGCAGGGCCAATCTGAGAGCTCACTCAGAGACAGGAGAGAAATCAAGGAGGGCCCAGTTTTTCCAGTCTTCATCCCTAGTAGAAGGAACAACTGGTAACTTGGAAAACTACGTTTTCCTTTTCTGTCATCTTTGCCTTTCAGTATCTATTCCTGCCTCTGCTACCCACCCCTCAGCCACCTCCACCATCTCCCCCACTGAGCTGGTAAAACATACCTCCTCTCTGAATGCAATGTTGCCTCACCTAGAAGCATGAGGGGTCGGGGGGAGTGGTCAGCATAAAAAAAGCCCAAATCAGTCTTTGAACACATAGACTCTACATCAGGTAAATTGCTGGACTCTGGACCAGAGCGGAATGATAGAATGGAGACAATGCCTGAAGGAAATATAACAGAAATCTCCATGTGCCAGTGGGGCTGATCGCAGAGTGACGTAATAGAAGCTCCACCCCAATCACAGTTTCCCACTTCATAATTCCCGAATGGTACCTCACAGAATCCCAAAATTGTAAAGGACTTAAAATTCATCAGATTTATGTTTTGTATAATTTACCACAATAAAAATAAATTAAATAGATTGAATTCACTACCCCCACCAAAAAAAGCAAATACTGTAAACCCAACCAGCTCATTTTGAGTAAGCTCTGGGAGCTGGTGATGGACAGGGAGGCCTGGCGTGCTGCAGTCCCTGGGGTCACAAAGAGCTGGACACAGCTGAGCGGCTGAGCTGAACTGAGCTCATTTAGCAAGTGGACACTGAGGCTCTAAGAGAGAAGCTGACTCACCCAACACCCTATGGCTGTTTAGAGACTCTGCACTTCCAGCCATATCACCTACCTTCAAGTCAAAATAGCTGGTGTAGTTAGTCCCATCTCAGAACAAAGGATTGAGTCAGATGGATCTCAAATGCACCTGAGCACATCCAAGTCATCATGAAGTTGGCCACTCTGCTAGAATCGATCGCTACTCAAGGAGATGGTCTGGTTTGGAGAAACTAGAATAGGATAGAGAATTGAAATCCCCCCTTGGAATCCTAAATCCTGACAGGACAGGTGCCTTTGCTAATACCACCAGCTCATTCGCTTTTTCACTCAAGTCCCCCTGAACAAAGTTCGGTTCATACCCAGCTCAGTCACTCTTACTAGAGCTGAAAACATTTAGAGACCTTTTACTCTAACCTCTTCTGTTTATAGATGAGGTGAATGAAGCGGAGAGAGGGTAACTGGATTCCCAAGCAGCACACCAGTTATTTCCCAGGTATTTCAGAAGTCAGTGAGGATTGGAGGGTGGCTGTTATTGCTACTCAAGGATCAAACCTTGCGTGAAGAAAAGCACCAGTGTCCCTGGGAGCTTTTAAAACACAAAGCAGATGATGTCTAAGATGAATCACCAAAAAAAAGGGGAGGGGGAATTCAAGGGATCTGGATTGGAGTTGATTTATAATAGCTAGGAAATAAACAAATGCCGCAGAAAGCAGAAAAGAGGTTTTAAGACCTTGGTTTTCATGAAGAAAACTTACACACCCACCAAAACCCCAATGGTTGTAATTAGTTCCTTGCATAAGTTAAGATCCTTCAAATAAGTTAATCCACACACTCTCATCAAGGGAACAACTTCCCCATGGAATTTCTTTTCTCTCAGGTGAAACTTTGTCAACTAACATTGACTTAAGAGAGATTCAAAATCTTTTCAATTAGCTTAGGTAGACGTCCATAAAGTTTGCACCCAAAAACAAAGCAATAAAAGAATAAAACTGAAGGTAAGACATCAGGGGAATACTTTTCAAGACTGAACTGCTGAGAATGAAAAGGACAACTGAATAGAGGAACAGTGAGGACTGGACAGGGAACCAGGACAGCTGGGCACTGGCTGAGGCTCGGCAACTGATTCACTTCTATTTTAACCAGGTCACTTCACCTTCAACCTCTCACTCTCCCTGTTTCCACTTCTAAATAAAATGACAGAATTGGGCTAGATTATCCTCCTCGTACCTCCCAGTACTAAGATGTCTATATAAGCCACTTGGAGAAGGGAATGGCAAGCCACTCCAGTTTTCTTGCCTGGAGAATCCCACGGACAGAGGAGCCTGTTGGGCTACAGTCTGTGGGGTTCAAAGAGCCGGACACAACTGAGCGACTGACACACACATATAAGCCACTTAGACTTGCTGTGTTTCAGCCTCTCCAGTGACGGTGATAACCATGTAGCAGAATTTCCTCAGCAAGAGATGTCACTCATCCATCCAGTCATGCATGCATTTATTCAAGAAATAACATTGTGTCCTTTAATGCGTCAAGCATGGGTGCTAAAGATTTGGCCATGAGGAAACAACGTCCCTAACTCAAAGCAGTTATATCTGTCATATTCCCAGCAAGGGGAAGTGGGAAATATGAGGAAACCAATTAGGTGAATATCAATTGCAATAATCCAGCCAATAGTCGCTTGTCTTTACCAGGATGGTAGCACTGAAGGTTTTAGGAAGTGGTCAGAGTCTAGACATCGTAAAGATAGAAGAAAAGATTTGCTGAGGTTTTGAGGAGAGGAGAGAAACAATTTAAGGATACCTGAAAGGTAGATTTGAGCGAGGAAAATGGAGTTACCATTATTGAGATTGGAGTTACTGTAAGAAATGCATAGAAGCAGATCCAGAGTGTGGATCTGGACATGTTAACAAGGCAGAGTAAAGAAGAATGAGTCCAGGATGGTGGTTAGACAAAGTGGCACCTAGAAGGTGAATAAAGAAAAAGCCCTTGAAAAGAGAAAGAGAGGAAAAATATCTGCAGCTGGAATGAAATCCTTCAGTGGGAAAAACCTACCCGCTTCCCAGTGCCTCTGGTAAGCACCCATCTGCTTTCTCTATGAATTCAGTTCTTGGGTTGGTTGGTTCGTTCGTTCATTTTTAGATTCCACATATAAATAAGATCATATGATATTTGTCATCCTCTGATATTTGTCATCCTCTGTATGATTTATTTCATTTAGTATAATGTCCTTTAGGTCCATCCACATTATTACAAATGGCAAGATTTCCTTCCTTTTTACAGCTGTACAATATCCCATTGTATACATCTACCACATTTTCTTTATCCACTCGCCCATCAACAGACACTGAAGTCAACTCTACGGCTTAGCTCTTGTGAATAATTCTGCAATGAACATTGAGGTGTATGTATATTTTTGAGTTAATGTTTGGTTTCCTTCAGTAAATGTCCACAAATGAAATTGCTGAATCATATGGTAGCTTTGTTTTCAATTTTCTGAGGAACCTCTATACTATTTTCCATAGTGGCGGTAACAATTTACCACCAACAGTTTACAAAGGTTAACTTGTTTTCACATTCTTACTGATGTTTTTATTTTTCTTGTCATTTTTTTTATAAAATGTGTGAGGAATATCTCATGGTAGTTTTGATTGGCATTTCCTCGATAATTAGTTATGTTGAGCATCCCTTCATGTACCTGTTGACCATTTATATGTTTTCTTTGAGGCGGGAAATGTGTAATCAGATCTATCCATTTTTATTCTAGTTTTGGGGGGGTTTGCTACTGAGTTGTATGAATTCTTGATATATTTTAGAATTAACGCCTTATCGGATATATGATCTGTAAACATTTTCTCTCATTCAGTGACTGCCTTTTCATTTTGTTTGTGGTTTCCTTCGATGCGCATAGGCTTTCTAGTTTGAAATCCATTTTGAGTTAATTTTGTGTCTGATGTAAGAGTCATCTAGTTCCTCAAATGTTAGGCAGAATGTACCAGTGGGGTTACCTGGTCCCGGGCTTTTGTTTGTTTGGGGAAGTTCTTGATCACAAACTTAGCCTTCCAACTAGTAATCTGTCTGTTCAAGTTTCTTGCTTCTTACCAGTTCAGTGTGTTGGGTTGTATATCTCTTAGAATTAATTCATTTCTTCTAGATTATCCAGTTTGTTAACATACAATTGTTTATGGTAGTCTGTTATGATCCTATTAGTTAATACCACAGAATGTGGTAATGAGGTAATATCTCCTCTTTGATTTCTTTCATTTATTTGAGTCCTTTTTTTTTTCCCATGCTCTTTATTTTTTATTTATTTTTTTTACTTACAATACTGTATTGCTTTTGCCATACATTGACATGAATCCACCACGGGTGTACATGAGTTCCCAATCCTGAACCCCCTTCCAACCACCTTCCGCATATCATCTCTCTGGGTCATCCCAGTGCACCAGCACCAAGCATCCTGTATCCTGTATCAAACCTAGACTGGTGATTCATTTCTCTGTGGGAGAGAGAGAGGGTGGGATGACTGGGGAGAATGGCATGAGTCCTCTTTTTTTTCTTGGTGAGTTTAGCTAAAAGATTTTTGGTTTTGTTTTATCAATGTTTTCTAGTCCCCTCTTAGTCTCTAGTCACTTATTTCTGCTCTTTCTTATTTCATTCTTTCTACTAATTCTGGGCTTCATTTGTTCTTCTTCTAGTTTCTTTAGGCATAGGATTAGTTTTTCTATTTGAGATCTTTCGTGTTTCTTGATGTAGGCATCTATTGTTATGAACGTCCCTCTTAGAATTCCTGCATCCCACGGGTTTTGAAATTACAAAACAAACTGTATACACATAGAATGCCTCAGACAATATGCCAATCCTTACATCCATTCTCTCTTTCTTCTTTAGGAGAAGAACACGATAAAACCTTGATATTTTTTAACAGAACACAATTTCACATAGAAAAAAAACCAGATTATACATTCTAGAAGGGTGACCATGCATATTTCTGTTGAACAAATGAAAGCAAAAGTGTTTGGTGGCACTTTTGAAACAGCTCCTAAATGGAACGATATCAGCTTATCCTCCCCTATTCTCCTTTATGGTCTCCTAAAATACAAATTTAATACTAGAGCTGTACTGTCTAATATCACATCCACAAGCCACATTTCAGTTCAATTCAGTCGCTCAGTCGTGTCCGACTCTTTGCCACCCCATGAATCGCAGCATGCCAGGCCTCCCTGTCCATCATCATCTCCCGGAGTTCACTCAGACTCACGTCCATCAAGTCTGTGATGCCATCCAGCCATCTCATCCTGGGTCGTCCCCTTCTCCTCCTGCCCCCAATCCCTCCCAGCATCAGAGTCTTTTCCAGTGAGTCAACTCTTCACATGAGGTGGCCAAAGTACTGGAGTTTCAGCTTCAGCATCATTCCTTCCAAAGAAATCCTAGGGCTGATCTCCTTCAGAATGGACTGGTTGGATCTCCTTGCAGTCCAAGGGACTCTCAAGAGTCTTCTCCAACACTACAGTTCAAAAGCATCAATTCTTTGGCGCTCAGCCTTCTTCACATTCCAACTCT
>SJYQ01004409.1:259659-290444 GCA_006410935.1 Redunca redunca
TCCAGGCAAGAGTACTGGAGTGGGTTGCCATTTCCCTCTCCAGGGGATCTTCCCAACCCAGGGATCGAACCCAGGTCTCCCGCATTAGAGGCAGACGCTTTAACCTCTGAGCCACCAGGGAATACATAACTACTGGAAAAACCATAGCCTTGACTAGACAGACCTTAGTTGGCAAAGTAATTTCTCTGCTTTTCATAAGGGATTTGATTTAGGTCATACCTGAATGGTCTAGCGGTTTTCCCTACTTTCTTCAATTTAAGTCTGAATTTGGCAATAAGGAGTTCATGATCTGAGCCACAGTCAGCTCCTGGTCTTGTTTTTGTTGACTGTATAAAGCTTCTCCATCTTTGGCTACAAAGAATATAATCAATCTGATTTCGGTGTTGACCATCTGGTGATGTCCATGTGTAGAGTCTTCTCTTGTGTTGTTGGAAGAGGGTGTTTGCTCTGACCAGTGCATTTTCTTGGCAAAACTCTATTAGTCTTTGCCCTGCTTCATTCTGCATTCCAAGGCCAAATTTGCCCATTACTCCAGGTGTTTCTTGACTTCCTACTTTTGCATACCAGTCCCCTATAATGAAAAGGACATCTTTTGGGGGTGTTAGTTCTAAAAAGTCTTGTAGGTCTTCATAAAACCGTTCAACTTCAGCTTCTTCAGCGTTACTGGTTGGGGCATAGACTTGGATTACCGTGATATTGAATGGTTTGCTTCGGAGACGAACAGAGATCATTCTGTCATTTTTGACATTGCATCCAAGTACTGCATTTTGGCCTCTTTTGTTGACCATGATGGCTACTCCATTTCTTCTGAGGGATTCCTGCCTGCGGTAGTAGATATAATGGTCATCTGAGTTAAATTCACCCATTTCAGTCCATTTTAGTTCGCTGATTCCTAGAATGTCGATGTTCACTCTTGCCATCTCCTGTTTGACCACTTCCAATTTGCCTTGATTCATGGACCTGACATTCCAGGTCCCTATNATATTGCTCTTTACAGCATCAGACCTTGCTTCTATCACCAGTCACATCCACAGCTGGGTATTGTTTTTGCTTTGGCTCCATCCCTTCATTCTTTCTAGAGTTATTTTTCCACTGACCTCCAGTAGCATATTGGGCGCCTAATGACCTGGGGAGTTCGTCTTTCGGTATCCTATCATTTTGCCTTTTCCTATTGTTCATGGGGTTCTCAAGGCAAGAATACTGAAGTGGTTTGCCATTCCCTTCTCCAGTGGACCACATTCTGTCAGACCTTCCACCATGACCCGCCTGTCTTGGGTTGCCCCACAGGCATGGCTTAGTTTCATTGAGTTAGACAAGGCTGTGGTCCTAGTGTGATTAGATTGACTAGTTTTCTGTAAGTATGGTTTCATTGTGTCTGCCCTCTGATGCCTTCTTGCAACACCTACCATCTTACTTGGGTTTCTCTTACTTTGGGCGTGGGATATCTCTTCACAGCTGCTCCATCAAAGTGCAGCTGCTGCTCCTTAAGTTTAAATATGCAGTCAAACCCATAACTAAAACATATATAAATAATAAAAAGGAAAAGAATACAAAATTGTATATGCAAAGTAGTTGGCAGCCCTGTACCAATTTGTCCTGAATGAAATTTTCTATTTATTATCTAAAAAATATATATTTGGGAACTTTTTTTCTTTCTTGATGTTGCAGCAGAATCAATAACTGAGAATTAACTGCATGGTCTCCAAAGCTGAGTGGTATAATTATAGACTGCCGCTACTTCTGTGAATTTAGTAAGCATTTTCTAAATGTCACAACATAGTCGGCTCTTAACACAATTGAAAAGATGCTGTCCTTTGTCTCCTATGATTTTTCCAGTGAGATCAAAACAAAGGGAGTAACCAGCCCTCAGTAGACTTACCCTCAGTAGGTAAGGTAGTCCCCTAGAAAACTGACAATCCAGTTAGAGGAGATATTATCTGTACATGAGTATCCAATGACTCAGAGTGTACTGATGATGTTCTTTCTGTAGCTCTTAGTGAGGAAACCAAAGATATACATGAGTAAAAGAATTCTTTCATAGCCTACATCCTGAAGTCCTTGTCTACCACAATACAAGCAAGGCATTAAGAGAAAGGGAGGGTAGCCCCACTGACTTTGGTTCTGAAACAAATGCTTTAAAATATACATTAACAAAATATAGTTTCTGGTCTTACATTTAGATCTTTAATCCATTTTGAGTTTATTTTTGTGTATGGTGTTAGAAAGTGTTCTAGTTTCATTCTTTTACAAGTGGTTGACCAGTTTTCGCAGCACCACTTGTTAAAGAGATTGTCTTTAATCCATTGTATATTCTTGCCTCCTTTGTCGAAGATAAGGTGTCCATAGGTGTGTGGATTTATCTCTGAGCTTTCTATTTTGTTCCATTGATCTATATTTCTGTCTTTGTGCCAGTACCATACTGTCTTGATGACTGTGGTTTTGTAGTAGAGCCTGAAGTCAGGCAGGTTGATTCCTCCAGTTCCATTCTTCTTTCTCAAGATTGCTTTGGCTATTTAAGGTTTTTTGTATTTCCATACGAATTGTGAAATTATTTGTTCTAGCTCTGTGAAAAATACTGCTGGTAGCTTGATAGGGATTGCATTGAATCTGTAGATTGCTTTGTGTAGTATACTCATTTTCACTATATTGATTATTCCGATCCATGAACATGGTATATTTCTCCATCTATTAGTGTCTTCTTTGATTTCTTTCACCAGGGTTTTATAGTTTCCTATATATAGGTCTTTAGTTTCTTTAGGTAGATATATTCTTATTTTATTCTTTTCGTTGCAATGGTGAATGAAATATAAATGCATTTAGCATAAAAGATAATGAGGCCATGTGGTAGTTAACATTTATTTAACAAATATTTATTGAACACCTACAATGTACAAGGGACCGTGCTATATACTCAAAAGTGATTAAACAACAGGGAACATTTAGCCCAAAGAAGCTGTAAAACAAAAGCATTTAACGGCTCTCAAATGCCTAAAATGTTTTTAGGATGAAATCAAAGACTATTTGAGTAGATTCCCAGGAAAGAAATCCAATTTGTGAATAGTCATGTAGTCATCAAACAAATAAAATTAATGACCAGCACTAATTATAATAACGATTATGATAGCTAATATTTACTGAGTCTATAGTATAAATCTATACCATGTTCTTTTCTAAAACTTTGATGTATACTGAAAACTTCCCTGGTGACCCAGTGGTTAAGAATCCACCTGCCAATGCAGGGGACACGGGTTCAATCCCTGGTCCAGGAAGATTCCACATGCCAAGGAGCAACCAAGCCCATGAGCCATCACTACTGAGCCCACGTGCTGCAACTACTGAAGCCTGAATGCTCTAGAGCCCATGGTCTGCAACAAGAGAAGCCACCACAGTGAGAATCCCAAGCACCACAACCAGAGCAAGCCCAGGCGCAGAAGCAAAGGCACAGCACAGCCAAAAATAAACAAATAAATAGGGACGGAGGGGGTATATGTATAATCATGGCTGATTTGCTTTGTTGTGTGGCAGAAACCAACATGATATTGCAGATTTTTTTTTATTTAAATTTTTTAATGGGGAAAAATTAAATAACTTTAATTTAATGTATATTAACTATTTTAATATTCAAAATACTTCTGAAGTTCATATTATTGTTAATCTTCTTGTATTTATGAAAAACAGGTGGTGATGAAGTAGTAGTTGAATCATGAGTCATGAGAGGGGGGCACTTGAAAGAGCCTGACAGATTTCAGAGCCTGAGCCCTTCCAATTTTAGCAGGAAGAGCGAGGCACCCCACTATGAGACATGCCCATTAAAAATTCCTTAATGGATCTGGAGTTTGTTTTCTAGGTGTTGAAATGTTCTGCAATTAGTGGTGATAGTTGCAAAATGTACTAAAAATGACCAAATTGTCCAACTTTAAATGGTCAGATTGGCAAAGTTTATGTTCTATAAAGTTTGTGTCAATAAAATATTGTGTAAATAGTAAATGTATACAACTGTTACTTAAAACTATTGTTGTTGTTCAGCTGCTAAGTTATGTCTGACTCATTGTGACTTCAAGGACTGTAGCCTGACAGGCTCTTCTGTCCATGGGATTTCCCAGGCAAGAATACTGGAGTGGGTTGCCATCCTTCTCCAGGGGATCTTCTTGACCCAGGGATCAAACCCGCATCTCTTAGGTCTCATTCATTGGCAGGCATATTCTTTACCACTGAGCCAGTGGGGAAGCCCACCTTAAACTACTAAATAAACGCAAAAGAAAACTCTAAAAAAATAATCTGCAAAATATGATCTAGAAAGGATTGTTCCTGGGCCTAAATGGGTTTTTTTTTCTTCTTCTTCAATAAGCACTGACAAAGCACCAGCTAACACATGATATTTAGAGTTGCAAAGAAGTATAGTGAATAGCCCTGCCCCTGAGAACTTACATTCTAATCAGAGAGAAAAACATATAAAATAATACCTCCAAAGTGATAAGGACAATGATAGAATTATGTAAAAATAACTATGGATGGAAAACACAAGTTCAACTCAAGGAGGAGCAAGGTGAGACAAGAACTCATAGGAAAGTGGTTTTAACATAGGTCTTAAAGGATATATAGGAGTTTGTCATGTGGAAAAGGGGGGTAAAGTCATTCCAGAAAGAAGTGGTATTTCCTCAGGGATTATGAATAGTCATCCCTGTCAATGATTAGTGAGGATGACAAGCAAGTGGGGAAGATTTCCTGGTACCTTTAAAATCACTGTTCATCTGCATGCCTAACCAGCTTCTAAGGAGAAAGGGAAAAACCTTTAAGGCCTATAACATAATATGATGGATGCGCTATCCCTCTGCAAGGAAGCTGCCTGCATTACTTCCCCTGATCCACAAGGAGAGCTGGAAGGATGGAGGGCAAATGCAAGAAAATCCATGTTGTTCCAAAGCCAATAGAAACAAATTTTATTACATTCTCTCTATATTCACAATGATAAGAGTCGGTTGAGTTAAAGGAGTTTCTGAGAGATGAACCAATAATGCAAACACAAACTCTCTCATCCTGCTCCAAGAAACACTAATAGGCTTGACAAGAAATGGACTTGGCTGATCAGTTAGAATGAAGGACAGAGTGCAGAGCAGAAACAGGCTTGGACATTATTTCCCTCTCCTTCATTCTTCAACTTAGGCCCAAGAAGTTTTTTATATTCTGTATTGATTTACATCTGTATAAAGCTAAAAGTGATCTTTTTTGCTAAAATTTGTGTCTTGATCTTTCCCTACTGGCAGCCAGGATCTATGCCATGTTTGATCTTCTTTAAAATTTTGGATACAGGACGTTATGAGAAGAGATTTAAGGACTATCTTTTGTGTCAACATATCACAAGAACTGAAACTGTTCCAGGGTCTTTTCTAGTACTTGTGCTCAAAAAGTCTATGGTACAAGGTGCTAAAACAAGCAGAAGGATAGAAAAATCCCTGGGTGCAATTTTCAAAAACACAATTGTCCATGCTGGAAGAGTAGATCAGAGTACGCTTCTCCCCAAATATCCCATGATAATTCCTCTGTTTGGTTTCCTTTCTAATGAAATATGGGTTGTTATCATTAAGGAGGTTAAACAAAGAGGGAAGCATGAAGAAGAAATGAAGAAAAGGGGGAAAGAAGGAATGTGGAAGGAAGTGTAGGAAGGGAGTGACAGAATCACCTTAACATACAGAATATTTGTCCAAGAGTTCTCCTTTGCATTCGTACTTAATTTGAGTCTCAGTGTTAACCAAACCCATGAAACCGCTGAATATCACAGAGCCAATTAAGTTGTCTAAGATCAACAAGACTATCTGACCTCAGTCCTTGGAACATGACACTAGAGTACTACAAAGACTTTGGTTGCTAAGGAGAGTCGAAGTACAGTAACGCTAAGTCCTTGCATTTGTTTCTGCCATTCCTGTATGTCCCACTAAAATTAAAATCCATTTCAAGATAATAATCAGGCACACTTTTATAAATCACTTTCCCATTTTCACTCCATCCCTGAGTTCTTCTTTTTGCCCCACAACCTCCTCATGGCAATTTTCATCTCTGCATTTCTGAGTGTGTAGATGATGGGGTTCAGCATGGGGGTGACCACCGTGTAGAACACAGCCACCAGCTTGTCCTCAGTGAAGGTGGAGGGGGGTCGCATGTAGAGGAAGATGGCGGGTCCAAAGAACAAGATGACCACTGTGATGTGAGAAGCACAGGTGGAGAGGGCTTTGCGTCTCCCCTCTGCTGAATGGTTCCTCAAGTTGACCAGGATGACAACGTATGAGGAAACCAAGAGGAGGAAGGAGAAGACAGAGATTAATCCACTGTTGGCCAACACAATGACCCCCTCCACGAATGTGTCAGTGCAGGCAAGCTTGAACAAGGGATGGAGGTCACAGAAGTAGTGATCAATCACATTGGGGCCGCAGAAGGGCAATTGGATTGTGATGAGAATCTGAATTATGGAGTGAAAAAAGCCTCCAAGCCAAGAACTAGCCACCAGCGTATGACACAGTCGATGGCTCATAATATTCATATAATGAAGAGGTTTGCAGATGGCTACATAGCGATCATAAGCCATCACCACAAGCAAAAAGATCTCAGTGACCCCCAAAAAATGGGAGAAGAATATCTGAGCCAGACAACCTTTCAGAGAGATGGTCTTAATCTTGACAAGTAAGTCTGTGATGAATTTAGGGACAATAGTAGAGGAGTAACTGATCTCCACCAGCGACAGGTGACTAAGGAAGAAGTACATGGGGGAATGCAGGCTCTTACTGACTCTAACTGTCAGAACAATGAGGCCATTGCCCACCACCGTGGCCAAGTACACGGGCAGAAACACCACAAAGCACGCTCTCTGCACCTCTGGATCCTGGAAAAGACCAGTGATAATTAGCTCAGTCACATTATCAGTCCTTGCCATGGAATCCAGTCCTGCAATAAAACAAACACTGATTGTAACTAGTTTGCCTCATTTATGGCAAGTTAGCATAAACCACTTTACAATACAAACTTATTATGAACTCACTCATTCAGTCAATATGTATTCATTCAATTTTAAATATGGTCAATCTAATAACACTTTATATAAACAAAATTTAGACTCATAGAAATGGTTATTTACCTAGGATCACACAGAAAGCTACCCTGGTGACTCAGTGAGTAAAGAATCCATCTGCAATGAGGGAGACCTGGGTTCAATCCCTAGGTTGGGAAGATTTCCCTGGAGGAGGGCACGGCAACCCACTCCAGGGTTCTTGCCTGGAGAATCCCATGGACAGAGGAGGCTGGTGGGCTACAGTCCATGAGGTTGCAGAGACAGACATGACTGAAGTGACTACACACACAGAAAGTAGTGAATTCTGGAACTCAGGATCAGACTTTCTGAAAGGAGTCCAGGGTTCTTTCTAACTCACCTTAAGATATTCTGGATTTTGGCAGCCAGTCAGGTTCAGCACCTACGTTTTAACCATGTTCACTGCATTTTCATCACCCTGTCTTATTGGGGAATCCCCAAGACGGACTACTATCCTGAACCCTTCTTTCCTTCATCTCTGTGGCAGGGAATCGTCTTCCCACGGATAATCCTTCCCTTTCCAAAATGTCCTCCGTATTGTTCTCTTCACTCTGCTAGTCTTCAACCTACTCAGGTCAGAGTCCTTCACCAGACTTGCAGCTTCAATATCTGTGCTTATATGGCAAATGTTCAAACACTCTAGAGAGAATTCCACCTACTAGTTTGTCTCCATCATTTCACTATTCCTTTCTTACCTCTTGCCCCACTGCTCACACTACTGACAGATCCTAAAATCAAAGAGCTTATCCTCTGAGATAAGCTGTTGTGGCTGACCAGCCTTGCTTGTCCTGGTTCCAGGCTGGTGGGTGCATGCTAAGTCATTTCAGTCATGTCCGTCTCTTTGCAACCCCACGGACTATAGTCTATCAGGCTTTTCTGTCCATGGAATTCTCCAGGCAAGAATACTGGAGTGGGTTGCCATGCCCTCCTCCAGGGGAGCTTCCCAACCCAGGAATCAAATGCACGTTTCTTCTATCTCCCTGTATTGGCAAGGAGATTCTTTACCACTAGTGCCACCCGGGACTTTCCTGGTGGCTCAAACAGTAAAGAATCCACCTGCAGTACAGGAGACCCAAGGTTGATCCCTGGATGGGGAAGATCTCCTGGAGGAGGAAATGGCAACCCACTCCAGAATTCGTGCCTGGAGAACCCCATGGACAGAGGAGCCTGGTGGGCTATAGTCCATGGGGTCGCAAAGAACTGGACAGGCTGGTAGCCAGCAGCCGTTTATGATAACTAATGTGAAGATTGCTCCATGAGTTACTCCTCTGGAGAAGATACTTACCGACACCTCTTACACATTTATACAGTCTCGGACTAGACCAAAGAAATACAGATTATGATACACCCCTCACGCTAACAATGTCATAATCAGGAAGCCGCAGAGGATAACCACTCCTTGCCCCATCCTTCCACAGGGGAGGTGGAGAGAATTGGGAAGGAGAAATCAGAAACACAGTGATTGGCCCTTCCTCTCTCTTTCTGCAAGATGCTGTAGAGAGCACAGTGTCTATAATGCCCTGGGGCAACCTCTGTCTCTATGGGGTAGAAACAGGTTACTATATGGGCTCACTCAGTCATGTTCTACTCTTTGCAACCCCATGGACTGTAGCCCACCAGGCTCCTCTGTTCATGGGATTCTCCAGGCAAGAATACTCAAATGGGTTGTCATTTCCTACTCCAGGGGATCTTCCCAACCCAGGGATCAAACCTGTGTCTCTTGCAACTTCTGCATTGGCAGACAGATTCTTTAGCTACCTGGGAATTCCAGGCTACTCTGTAGGGTAGATCCAAGGCTGCCATGGCTGGGTATGGACTTTTACCTAAATCTAGAGCTCAGTTTGAGAAAGGCCACTTGGTACCAAATCTTAAACCTCAGTCTCTGTCATCACCTTTTCTAATAGCAATGGTAACATTTTCCCCAAATTCCTTCTTTCTTTGCTTTGTTTCTGAATCAGTTCAACCTTCATAGAGGGAAAATATAGATCAAGCTTTGTCAAAGTTCCAAATGATATCTGACAATCAGTTTATAAGACAGAAAAAAAAAACCTGTTACAACCTAAATATCTGTCAAAGCCACAGTAGAACTGACTGTCTATCCAAATAGGAGCTACAGCTATCAAATTTCTTGGAAAGAATTACTGCTATGAGACAAAAGAAGGGGAATGGCCATTTGCAGAAGAAAAAGGGATCAGCCATCCATGGAAAGAGAAACTGTCTACCCAAGAAATAAAGGTTTCCAGGATGATAGTTGTGGCAGAGAAATTACAATGATACTCATGTCAAACACAAGCAATATTAATAAATTAATCATAATGGGGTCCTTTTTCAGTAAGAACAGTGATGTGAACACAAAGTACTCAGAATATTAAGAATATCTGGCATCATCTCAGGACTTTGGAAAACCAAGTAGCTGAAGTGTTACAAAATAAGATTGTGAAACTCCTCAAGAAGTTCCCTATTAACACATTCTCATTCAGGAGCTCAAGAAAGGATTTGAACAGATTAGAGTTGAAGTTGAGGACACTAAGCTGTAGAATAACAGTGTGACCCAAAAGATACTTCAATGCCAGCCTCAGCCTCCAAGATGCCCTGGCTTTTCACTGTGATGTTCTATGTGACCCATGCCTCCCTTTCATTCCCGTACCCAGTCAGCCACCACATCCCATTAATTTTACCTTCAATCCATCTTTCCTGTGCACTTTCTCTCCAAGTTCGCTCCCACCTTGGAGAAGACACAGACAAGGAGATGGGTCTGTGTCTATGAGGGTGGGCCCCATCACCTGCATACTCGCTGTCAGCTGATACTTAAGTCACCAAAGCCTCTTAGTCTCTACAGCCTCCCACCCCATCCATCCTGCACACTGCAACCAGAAGACTGGTTCCTAGACTCCTCCTACCTTGGATCCTCCTCTGCTTGGGAATAACCAGTGAAAGCCTGAGTGCCTGGACTTACTTAAGATTTTCATAGATGAAGTCATCTCAAAGGTCACTGCTTTACCCACTAAACTTCAACTCATCTCTGCTAACTCAGGGTCACCTCTCTCTCCCACAAGCCCACTCTGCTCACTCCCACCACAGAGATCCCTTCACCAGAAATGCCCTCTCCATGTCCGTCCCAAACTTACCCACCTTCCAGTCCCAATTCCTGTCCTGTGTGTTCAATGAATCTTGCAATTAACACTCCAACTTATATGTATCTCCTTTGAGCACTGCAAATCCTTTGACGATTATCCTTAGATGTAAATCTGATCATGTTCCTTCTCTACCTAGAATCTAGTATCACCTCTCCGTTGCCCAGAGAAGGAAATGACAACCTACTCCAGTATTCTTGCCTGGAAAATCCCATGTTCAGAGGAGCCTGGTGGGCTGCAGTCAATAGAACTGCAAAGACTCAGGCATGACTGAAGAGCTAAACCACCACCAACAAAACCTGAGCACAGACTCTATACTCTAACCAACACCCTTACAATTTCTGGGCACATAACACATAAATAAAATGTGAAATTTAAATATTCTAGGACCAATCTGAGAGATCACTCAGAACTGTTTAGAGCCCAATATTTCCAGTCTTTGTTGCTTAGAAAAGGAATACCTGATAGTTTCTTTTTGGAAAACCACCATTTCCTATCCCGTAGTCTATGCCTTTTCTGTAGTTATCCTCTCTTGGCTATCCTCTCCTGTCCATTTCCACCTTCTTTCTGCAAATCAAAGATTAGGCTCTTCTCCAACAACAAATCACCAATATACCTGTGAGCTTTTAGAAAGCAAAGTCAATGATGTCTAAGACGAACCATCAAAAAGAGAGGAAAATTCAGGAGCTCTGGGTCCAGGTTGATAATTGTATTATAATATATAGGAAATGAACAAATGTCACAGAAAGCATCAGACTCAGAGATTTTTAAGATCCTGCTTTTTGTAAAGAAAAGCTACCCAACCACTGAAAGTCCAAGAGTTCTGAATAAATGGTTAGATCTTTGGACTATTTTAGATAATTTAAGCCATACACAATAATCAAGGGGAAATCTTCCCAGTGGAATTTCCTTTCTCTTGGGTGAAACTTTGTCAAGTAAACTATGACTGAGGAAAGGTTTGGGATCTGTTTCACTTAGTTTGATGATGTTTCTGTAAAACTTCTGTACCCAAGAATAAGGTAGTAAGAGAAGAAACTTGTATACAAATTACTGATCACTTCATTGTTCAGTAGAAACCAGCACGACATTGCAAAGCTTTTTCAAGCCAATAAAACTTTTTATTGTAAAGCCAATAAAACATATTTTAAAAGGGAACTTGATGGTAAGTCATAAAAGCAACGTTTTTCCAGACTGGACTTCTGAGAATGAAAAAGAGAATAAATAGAGAAGAAAGAGGGCTGGACATGGAGTCAAGACACCTGGGCACTAGCTTCAGTTCAGAAATTAACTGCCTAAAGTAAGCCATGCCATCTCACCCTCCATGTCTCACTCTCCCCTGTTTCTACTTCTATACAAATTTACAAAATTGGACTAGACAGTCTCCACTGTACCTCCCAATTCTAACATTTATGGATTCAGGTCTAAGTCTCTTAGTCTCCTTGTGCTAAGCCTCCTCATTGATTAAATAGCACTAATAATAATGTAATATGATGAGAATTTCCTCAGGAAAAAATGCATCGTTCATTCATCCATTTATTTAACAAATAGTATCTAGTCTTATTATGTGCTAAACACTCTTCTTCTGCTGCTGCTGCTAAGTCGCTTCAGTCGTGTCCGACTCTGTGCGACCCCAGAGACGGCAGCCCACCAGGCTCCGCCTAAGTGGTGTCCAACTCTGAGATCCCATGGATTGTACACCAGGCTCCTCTGTCCACTGGATTTTCCAGTCAAGAATACTGGAGTGGGTTGCCATTTCCTGCTCCAGTGGATCTTCCTGACCCAAGGACTGAGAATGCATCTTTTGCATTGGCAGGCAGATTCTTTACCACTGAGACACAAGGAAACCCCCTTCATTGAGGTAATATCTTTCATATACATATCAGGATAATGAAAACAGAGACAGATGATACATAAATAAAACTTGATATGAAAACTAGATAGCAGCAGTCCCATCAAAACCATCCCCAAGAAAATGAAATGCAAAAAGGAAGAATGGCTGTCTGAGGAGGCCCTACAAATAGCTGAGAAAAGAAGAGAAGTGAAAGGCAAAGGAGAAAAAAAAGATACTTATCTGAATGCAGAGTTCCAAAGGATACCAAGAAGAGATAAGAAAGCCTTCTTCAGTGATCAATGCAAAGAAATAGAGGAAAACAATAGAATGGGAAAGACTAAAGATCTCTTCAAGAAAATTAGAGATACCAAGGGACCATTTCATGCAAAGATGGGAACAATAAAGGGCAGAATGTTAGGGACCTAACAGAAGCAGAAGATATTAAGAAGAGGTAGCAAGAATACACAGAAGAATTGTACAAAAAAGAGCTTAATGACTCAGATGATAACCACGATGGTGTGATCACTCACCTAGAGCCAGACATCCTGGGGTGCAAAGTCAAGTGGGCCTCAGGAAGCATCACTACGAACAAAGCTAGTGGAGGTGATGGAATTCCAGCTGAGCTGTTTCAAGCCCTAAACGATAATGCTGTGAAAGTGCTGCACTCAGTATGCCAATAAATTTGGAAAACTCAGCAGTGGCCACAGAACTGGAAAAGGTCAGTTTTCATTCAAATCCCAAAAAAGGCAATGACAAAGAATATTCAAACTACCACACAGTTGCACTCATTTCATATGCTAGCAAAGTAACGTTCAAAATTCTCCAAGCTAGGCTTCAATAGTACATGAACTGAGAACTTCCAGATGTTCGAGTTGGATTTAGAAAAGGCAGAGGAACCAGATATCAAAGTGCCAACATCCACTGGATCATAGAAAAAGCAAGGGAATTCCAGAAAAACATCTACTTCTGCTTCATTGACTACACTAAAGCCTTTGACTCTGTGGATCACAACAAACTTAAGAATTTAAGAAAATTCTTAAAGAGATGGGAATACCAGCTCATCTCACCTGCCTCCAGAGAAACCTGTATGCAGGTGAGGAAACAACAGTTAGAACCGGACATGGAACAACAGACTGGTTCCTAATAGAAAAAGGAGTACGTCAAGGCTGTATATTGTCACCCTGCTTATTTAACTTATATGCAGAGCACATTATGCAAAATGCCAGCCTGGATGAAGCACAAGCTAGAATCAAGATTGCTAGGAGAAATATCAATAACCTCAGATATGCAGATGACACCACTTTTATGGGAGAAAGTAAAGAGGAACTAAAGAGCCTCTTCATGAAGGTGAAAGAGGAGAGTGAAAAAGCTGGCTTTAAATTCAACATTCAAAAAACTAAGATCATGGCATCTGGTCCCATGGCAAATAGACGGGGAAACAACAGAAACAGTGACAGACTTTATTTTGGGGGGCTCCAAAATCACTGTGGTCTGGGATTACAGCCATGAAATTAAAAGACATGTGTTCCTTTTTATAGGCAGAAAAGCTATAAGAAACCTAGACAGCATATTAAAAAGCAGAGACATTATTTTGCCAACAAAGATCCATTTAGTTAAAGCTATGATTTTTCCAATAGTTATGTATGGATGTAAGAATTGAACCATAAAGAAGGCTGAGCACCAAAGATTTGATGCTTTTGAACTGTGGTATTGGAAAAGACTTCTGAGAGTCCCCTGGACTGCAAAGAGATCCAACCAGTCCATCCTAAAGGAAATCAATCCTGAATATTCATTGGAAAGACTGATGCTGAAACTGAAGCTCCAATACTTTGACTACGTGATGCAAAGAACCAACCCATTGGAAAAGACCCTGATGCTGGGAAGATTGAAGGCAGGAGGAGAAGGGGACAACAGAGGATGAGATGGTTGGATGGTATCACCGGCTCAAGGGACATGAGTTTGAGCAAGCTCCAGGAGATGGTGAAGGACAGGGCAGCCTGGAGCGCTGCAGTCCATGGGGTCTCAAAGAGTCAGACACGACTGAATGAACAGCAACAACGAAGTCCTATCAAGAAAAATAAAACAGGGTAAGGGTGATAGGAAAGCTGGTGGTTATTATTGTATTACTCTAGCTAGTGAGGAAAGGGCATCTCTTGCCAAGACCTCTGTCTGCTATCTTGAGAAGAGGAGTGGGAAATATAGGAGCGAGAAAACCAAGGAAACCTGTCAGGAAAACATCACAGTAACCTGGCCAAAGATGCTTGTGTTTCGGGCCAGGACAGTAGCAGTAAAGGTTTTAGAAAGTTTTTGGATTCTGCACATATTTTGAAGGTACAACTCATAAGATCTGCTGATTTTTTGATTTGGGAAAGCAAAGAAGTAGAGCAATCTCAGATACCTCTAAGGGTTTAGACTGGAGCAAGCAGAGTGAAATAAGTCAGAAAATGATAAATACCACGTGCTCTCACATATATGTGGAATCTCAAACAAAACAAACAAAACCGAGCTCACGGATATAGAGAACAGATTAGCAGTTGCCTGAGGCTGGGGTGAGGAGGAGGCAAAAATGGATGGAGGGGGTCAAAGGTACAAATGCGCAGGAGTCACCACACACCTATCAGGTTAGTGGGCCCAGGAGCAATTTTGCCCTGATTCAGAAAAATAGGTACAAGTTTGCAGCGAAGTAAGCGCTGAAGTGTGTAGACTCGCGTATCCCACGTGGTAGTCACCAGCCACATGTAACTATTTAAATTCTAGTTCACTACAATTAAATAAAATTTAAAATTCAATTCTCCCATCATTAAAGTCGTATTTAAGATGCTGACTAGCCACATGGCTAGGCGCTACCATGCATTAGCACAGGTTTAGAACGTTTCCATCATCACTGAGCCTTCTCATAGAACACGGATCTAGACCACAGCTGCTTCAGAAAAAAAACAAAATATTTTCCAAGAACGTAAGCTCCATGCAGGCAAGACCTTCTCCCTCCTGTGTATCGTTATACACCTCCAGCACTTAGACCAATATCTGGCACATAGTACATGGTCTTTCAGTCTTGTTGAATAAATTCTTAAATGAATCTAAAAGCCCTGAAACAATAGCCTATTGAGTAAATTGTGCTACAATTAGACTTTGTGATATTACCAACCCACCATAAATAATTTTTATGAAAAAATTTTAATTGCTTGGGAAATTGATGTGTAACTGAGTACGTGAGAATATGGGCTAATCCTGGTATCCATTCTCTTCTTCCTCTTTGAAACTAGAACAGAATGCTAATTTTAGCTAAAAGCAGTTTCACACAGAATAAAAGATTATAGTTTCCAGGCTTCCTGGCAATCACCATGTGATTAATGTCAGTGGAATAAGAGGAAAGCAAAAATTCTGTGTGGGACTTTTGGAAAATCTCCCAAAAGAGAAAACGATCTTTTAATTTTGTGGCTGCAGTCACCATCCACAGTGATTCTGGAGCCCAAGAAAATAAAATCTGTCACTGCCAGGGTCAGTCTCTAGCCAGGGAACTGGCTGCTGCATGCCACAGTGAAGACCTGGTGCAGCCAAATAAGTAAGTAAAAATACCTTTTAAAAGCAAGAAATTACTATCATATTAGACAGGACCAACAGAAGGCATCACCACATAGCATGAGTTCTACTGAACTGCACACGTATGGGGTCTCAGCAGTCCATCCAGGTCACAGGCTGAAGCTACCTGCTCAAGGAATACATTCAGAATAGGTAAATACTCAGTCTCAATTTCTGATAATATTGTTGGACCACCACAATCAAGCTGGATTTTCTCCCTCTGTACTTCTGTAGTTCTGTCTCATAAGTTGCCCTTACTTTCTATTATATGTAGTCAAACCTATACCCAAAATAACACAAATCATAAATGGGGGAAATGTAGTACTTGCAAAGTGGTTTGCAGGATGCTATCAAATTTTCTTTAGTAATTCTTTTTATATTTATTGTCTTTAAAATATTTTTTAATGCTGAGACAGCATCAACAATTGAGAACTAATGATATGATCATTGACACTAAGTGGTACAATTAGACTGTTGCTTCTGTGAATTGAGTAGGCATCTGTAAACTTTACAACGCTCTCCGTCTCTTCAAACAGTGAAAACAATGCTCTTCTTTGCTTCTTGTGCTTTTCCAGTGAGACCAGAACAAAGCGAGTAATTAAGTCTCAGTGGACCCACCAAGTCTCAACCCTCAATAGGTGAGGTAGTCTCTGAGAATCACGGCAACACGTGTGGAGTAGACGCTATCTGCCCGTGTGGAATGCACTGCTGCTGTTTTCTGTAGCCCCCAGTGAGGACGCTAAAGCTGCATGTGAGTAAGACGCTCCCATCACAGCCTGCGCCCTACACTCCTAGCCGGGCAGCAAGGGGAAGGGGGCTTCTCTAGGTTTAGCTCTGCATCAGATGCTTTCACATACACATTAAATGAAGTGCACCAGCATCAAAGATGAATGGGGAAGCCATGCGACAGTCAACATCCACTGAGCAAATATTTATTGAGCGTCTGCCATGTGCAGTTACTGTGCTGGGTACCCAAAGCAATTAAGCAACAGAGGATGCTTACCCCAAAGAAGCTGCAACACAAAAATCAGAATAAAGGACAGAGTATGCAGTAGAAACATATGTGAAACATATAGTAGAAAGCATAGTAGAAACATACTTGCCTCTCACTTATTCAAGTTAGAATTAATAAGAAATTTCTACATTCTATATTTATTTACTGTGGATAAAGCTTTGTTGAAATGTTTGACTTGACCGTTCTCTGTTGACAGCTAGAATCTATGACATTTTGATTTTTTTTTAATTTATTGATGGTAAACACTGTGAGAGCCGATTTAGGGACTATCTTTTGTGTCAACGCATCACAGGAACTGAAATTTCTCCAGGGACTTTTCTGATACTTGCGCTCAAATGATCTATGGTTCAGTTCAGTTCAGTCACTCAGTTGTGTCCAGCTCTTTGCAACCCCACGAATCAAAGCATGCCAGGCCTCCCTGTCCATCACCAACTCCCGGAGTTCACTCAAACTCATGTCCATCGAGTCGGTGATGCCATCCAGCCATCTCATCCTCTGTCTTCCCCTTCTCCTCCTGCCCCCAATCCCTCCCAGCATCAGGGTCTTTTCCAATGAGTCAGCTCTTCGCATGAGGTGGCCAAAGTATTGGAGTTTCAGCTTTGGAATCAGTCCTTCCAATGAACACCCAGGACTGATCTCCTTTAGAATGGACTGGTTGGATCTCCTTGCAGTCCAAGGGACTCTCAAGAGTCTTCTCCAACACCACAGTTCAAAAGCATCGCGTTCAGCTTTCTTCACAGTCCAACTCTCACATCCATACATGACCACTGGAAAAACCATAGCCTTAACTAGACAGACCTTTGTTGGCAAAGTAATGTCTCTGCTTTTCAATATGCTACCTAGGTTGGTCATAACTTTCCTTCCAAGGAGTAAGTGTCTTCTAATTTCATGGCTGCAATCACCATCTGCAGTGATTTTGAAGCCCAAAAAATAAAGTCTGACACTGTTTCCACTGTTTTCCCATTTATTTCCCATGAAGTAATGGGACCGGATGCCATGATCTTCGTTTTCTGAATGTTGAGCTTCAAGCCAGCTTCTTCACTCTCCTCTTTCACTTTCATTAAGAGGCTTTTTAGCTCCTCTTCACTTTCTGCCATAAGAGTGGTGTCATCTGCATATCTGAGGTTATTGATATTTCTCCCGGCAATCTTGATTCCAGCTTGTGCTTCTTCCAGTCCAGCGTTTCTCATGATGTACTCTGCATATGAAACTCCAGTACTTTGGCCACCTCATGCGAAGAGTTGATTCATTGGAAAAGACTCTGATGCTGGGAGGGATTGGGGGCAGGAGGGGAAGGGGACGACAGAGGATGAGATGGCTGGATGGCATCATGGACACTATGGACGTGAGTCTGAGTGAACTCCGGGAGATGGTGATGGACAGGGAGGCCTGGCATGCTGCGATTCATGGGGTCGCAAAGAGTCAGACATGACTGAGTGACTGAACTGAACTGAACTGAACTCTGCATATAAGTTAAATAAGCAGGGTGACAATATACAGCCTTGACGTACTCCTTTTCCTATTTGAAACCAGTCTGTTCTTCCATGTCCAGTTCTAACTGTTGCTTCCTGACTTGCATACAGGTTTCTCAAGAGGCAGGTCAGGTGGTCTGGTAATGATCTATGGTACAAGACGCTAAAACAACCAGAAGAACAGAAAAATCCCTGCATGCAATTTTCAAAGACACACTTATCCATGTTGGGCTTCCCAGGCGGCCCAGCAGGTAAAGAATCCACCTGCCAATGGGGAAGATGCAGGAGTCAAGGGTTCAATCCCTGGGTTGGGAAGGTCCCGTGGAGAAGGAAATGGCAACCCACTCCAATATTCTTGCCTGGTAAATCCCATGGACAGAAGAGCCTGGCAGACTACAATCCATGGGGTCACAAGGAGTTGGACACGATTGAGTAACTTAGCAGACATCCATGTCAGAGGAGTAGATCAGATTTTTACTCTCCTCCCCAAATAGCCCGTGATAATTCGTCTACTTTGTGTCCATATTTAACTAAATGTTGGTTGTCATCACTAGGGAGGTTGAACCAAGAGGGGAAAATGAAGAAGGAAGGAGGGGGGGGGGGGAATGAAGGAAAGGAAGAAGTGAGGCAAAGAGTGATGAAGAAGAGAAAGAAGGAAGGTGATCATAGAATAAGTGATTTATCCCCTAAAACACTTGTTAAAGTATTCTCCTTTGCATTTACACTTAGTTTGAGTCAATATTCTCCAATCTCATGATGTTATTGGATATCATGAAGTCAATCTAACCTCTGCCTTTTGATCATTACACTGGATTAGTGGGGAATCTTTGCTTACTTGCAACCCCATGGACTATACAGTCCATGGAATTCTCCAGGCCAGAATACTGCTGGAGTGAGCAGCTGTTCCCTTCTGCAGGGGATCTTCCCAACCCAGGGCTTGAACCCATGTCTCCCACATTGCAGGGGGATTCTTTACCAGCTGAGCCATCGGGGAAGCTCTTGCTTACTTAGGGAGAATCACAGTAGCACTAACATTAAGTCCTTACATTTGTTTCTGCCATTTGTGTATGTCCCACTAAAATCAGAATCCATATCAAGAAAAGACAATAATCGGGCACACTTTTATAAATCACTTTCCCATTTTTGCTCCATCCCTGAGTTCTCCTTTTTGCCCCACAACCTCCTCATAGCAGCTTTCATCTCTGCATTTCTGAGTGTGTAGACGATGGGGTTCAGCATGGGGGTGACCACCGTGTAGAACACGGCCACCAGCCTGTCCTCAGTGAAGGTGGAGGGGGGGCGCATGTAGAGGAAGATGGCGGGTCCAAAGAACAAGACGACCACCGTGACGTGAGAGGCACAGGTGGAGAGGGCTTTGCGTCTTCCCTCCGCAGAATGGTTCCTCAAGTTGACCAGGATGACAACATATGAGGACACCAAGAGGAGGAAGGAACACAGAGCAATTAAGCCACTATTGGCCAACACAACGACCCCCTCCACAGAGGTGTCAGTGCAGGCAAGCTTGAACAAGGGATGGAGGTCACAGAAGTAGTGATCAATCACATTGGGACCACAGAAAGGCAATTGGATGGTGATGAGAATCTGAATTATGGAGTGAAAAAAGCCCCCAAACCAGGAACCAGCTACTAGTATGTGACACAGTTGACGGTTCATAATGCTCATATAATGAAGCGGTTTGCAGATGGCGACATAGCGGTCATAAGCCATCACCACGAGTAAGAGGATCTCAGCGACCCCAAAGAAGTGCAAGAAGAATATCTGAGCCACACAGCCCTCCAGGGAGATGGTTTTAATCTTGGAAAGTAAGTCGGTGATGAATTTAGGGACAACAGTGGAGGAGTAACTGAGCTCCACCAGGGACAGGTGACTAAGGAAGAAGTACATGGGGGAACGCAGGCTCTTACTGATGCTGACAGTCAGAACAGTGAGGCCATTGCCCACCACCGTGGCCAAGTACACGGGCAGAAACACCGCAAAGCACGCTCTCTGCACCTCTGGATCCTGGAAAAGGCCGCTGATAATTAACTCAGTCACATTATTGGTCCTCGCCATGGAATCCGCTTGAAGAAGACGGATTTAAGAGAAGAGACCTGTGATAAAACAAACAGTCATAACACCCAGTCCTTCATGCTTACTTAGCACTTGCCTGTTGATGGAACTCTCTCACACATAATATCTGACCGGTTAATTTATTTGATCACTAATAGAATAAATGTTTGTTCAGCAGCCCACTTTATGCAAAACATGATTCAATATACCTCACAAAAACTCTATAATCTCCATATCCTAAGTGAGAATACTGAGGCTCAGAGAGGTGGAGAATTAACCAACACTTCCAGCAAGAAATGGATTCAGAACAAGAACCAGATTACTTTATTCTAATATGTTATTTCAAGAAACCACATTGAAAAAAATAATTACTATCTTCAGCATTAATAGCCATCTATATATATATATATTAATAGCTAACAATTATCCCATTCTTATCATACCTTTGTGTTAGAAATTCTGAAGTGAACTTCTGCTCCTGAATCTCTTGTTTTCTCCTTTTATTCCCCAGGAATACCAATCCAATTGATAATCCTCCCTTTCTAAAGAATGCCTTTGATATTTTCTTTGTATAAATTAGACACGTTTCTGAATTATTTCAGAGCTATGGCTTCACTCAATCCCACAGCTTCACAAATTTTTACAAACATTTTTTGAAATTTTTGACACTGGAGACCAAGGTAAAAATCTAGGAGCTGTTGAGAATATAGCTCACTATCAAAGACAGTTTAAATATAACACATGGAGATTTACCAGTTTGCTATTTTCTGTCTTCCAGTTTCCCTGCCATTGAGAAATATTTTTTGCCAGCAGGAGGTAAGGATTTATTTTAATTCAATTCTTTGACCAAATATTTTATTAAGGACCTCCCATGTGCCACAGAGATCCAGGATGTATGAAAGAAGAAAGGAGGTTGTCACCCTTAGGAAGCTTGCAACTTCATGCAGTTAAATGGCACATTTATTAACGAGACAGAGAAAACCGTCAAGACTTCCTCTGCTTTTAAAACTACTTTGAAATATCTCATTCCTCTTATTTTTTCCTTCTGTCTCTTGTGCATCCATAGTTAAATACATTAATCATCTCCTTTCTCCCCAGTTTTTCTCTTGATGAGAATTTGAAGACATATACAAGGTGAAAATATGCTAAGAGAATCCTCAGTAAGTTACTCAGCTAAAGCTGGGGAAGAAATGGGGCATTGAAAGGTTAAAAAGGGGGGGCACCCAGAAAACACAACTGAGCAGGAGAGATGAAGCAAGATGGAGTTCCCTTAGTCAAGCCCGGGGCTCTGCGATGACATAAAAGGGTGGGATGAGGGAGGGGAGGGAGGGGATATGTGTACAATTATGGCTGATTCGTGTTGTCATCTGGCAGAAACCAACACAACATTGCAAAGAAATTTTCCTCCAAATAAAAGAAATAAATTTAAACAAAAAATGATGAGCCTCCCTTACTGATTCAGGGAAATAGTAAGAAGAAGAAAGGTATTAAAAACAACCCAAAAAAGCTGTGAAATAGTTTGGTGCCTTAAGGAGACTAAAGCACGTGGCTACCGGATGTTCACCATTTTCATCGCCAAGCTACAGCATCAGATGCTATTGCCCTTTATTCAGCTTCTGCTGTGTGCGGGACTGTGGTAAACATGTTACAGTCCTCTCCTCATGTAACTCTTCCTACCATTTTGAGGTAGTGAATGGAAAGTGAGGAAACTGTGACTCAGAGAGGTTAAGTTACTTACCCAAAGAAACTCAGCTTATGAGTGGTTAAGTTAAGGCTGAAACCCAGGTCAATCTAGAAGAGGGAGGAAGAGCCTCCTTCACCATGGGCAACGGATGAACCTGAGGGATGAGAGCGAACAAGGAAAGAGCATAATACATGAATGACGCTTTTCTAGTGAAGATAAAAGTACTATAGTACCCTCCCTCTTGTGGCTCAAAGAAAAACATAGCAACCTAGATGTTCATCAACAGATGAATGGACAAGAAAGCTGTGGTACATATACACAATGGAGTATTATGCAATTAAAAAGAATACATTTGAATCAGTTCTCATGAAGTGGATGAAACTGGAGCCTATTATACAGAGCAAAATAAGCCAGAAAGAAAAACACCAATACAGTATACTAATGCATATATATGGAATTTAGAAAGATGGTAACGATAACCCTGTATGCGAAACAGCAAAAGAGACACAGATGTATAGAACAGTCTCTTGGACTCTGTGGGAGAGGGAGAGGGTGGGATGATTTGGGAGAATGGGATTGAAACATGTATAATATCATATATGAAATGAATCGCCAGTCCAGTTTCGATGCATGATACTGGATACTTGGGGCTGGTGCACTGAGACGACCCAGAGGGATGGTACAGGGAGGGAGGAGGGAGGGGAGTTCAGGATGGGGAACACGTGTATACCTGTGATGGATTCATACTGATGTATGGCAAAACCAATACAATATTGAGCCAGGGTCCAGCCCTGGTGGAACCAGGGTGATTCGAAGGAGAGACGGAGTAGTCGAGGAAAAAACTTATATAGAAATATAAAAGAGATTAGAAAGAAATAGTATAGTAGGAAAATTAAGTGGAGAAAAGAGGCTGAATAACTTGGTTTACGGGGAAGGCCAATAAAGCTCCAGACAAGGAGCTTGCACCATCTACGTGGGGCCGCCGGCGCCTGCTTGAATAGCAGAGAGTGCCCCTCCTTGGGCACTCTCTCTTACGGATCTTAGGGCCAGGGCAAGTAAGTAGACTTGGAGAGCCGCTCCGTTCCAGATGGGAATTCAGCCTGAAGTTAAAGTAAAGAGGAGAAGGAAGGAGAGGAGAAAGGGGTGAGAGAAAGAGACATGGGGGGAGCCAGATTCCCAAGAAACCAGGCCAAGACACTAGTCTGGAAAACTGGTCCCATCCGTTTATTGTTCAAGGGGCTATTTATATGTTTGATAATACATGGAGATCAATGGGTAACACAAAGTTATGCAGTGTTAGCAGTTTAGACTCTTAGCAAAAGCAGGCTTTTCTCTCTGCATACCTGACTGCAAACACAAGTCTTAGGTAATTTACATCATCTTCCGCCAAAAGGGCCAATTAACATTTTACAGCCTTTTTTCTGATAAGGGTTTGTCAACCAGAAGACTTATTTGTGTTGATCCTCCCAAAGTTTGGTGCCACTCTCAGAAAGCACTAAATAAAGTTACATTCTTACATAGCAAAGATACAACAATTTATAACAAGCAAAAGGAGTACAGTGATTTATAACAAAAGAAAAGTAATTAACTCAAAAGTCTAGTGTTGCTAACATCAAAACTACTATATATCTTTTTCCATACCCCGTTTACATTGATTAACATCTTCCCAGGTGCCTAAAAGATAAAGAATATGGAGGCCTGGCAGCAATCATTGAATCAACAGTGAAAACCCGTCACCAATATCATTTTTAACTCTTTAGAAAAGGTTCTGTATCTTTAAGATGCTTTCAAGCTTTGTGCCTCTCCCGGTTGGGGGCTGCAAGCAATTCACAAGCTTTAAGAGGTCCGGGAAACTTGTTAGGCAAGCAAGAGAACTACTAGAGGAGGTTTAACTGAAACATCCCTTTCAAATGCAGAAGACCAAAGCTTAGAGATGACTTTTTCCGGAGTGTATGAGAAGAGTAGAGAAGCAGAGAACAAAAGCCGGCAGATTCTTAATTTTTGGGGGTTTGGATGCTCAGGAAATTCCAGGGGGAAAACCTGAAGCTGTCACGTCCTTGCGTTTGTCAGGCTTCCTCCCACATGACCTTGTCACGGGTGGAATTCCTCACCCTGGCTCCCAGCAATATTGTAAAGTAATTAACCTCCAATTAAATAAATTTATATTCAAAGTTAAAAAAAAAGAAAAACATAGCCTTAGCTATTGGTTCAGTCTCTGATGCCACATATTCTTACAGGAGTACCTGATCCTTAGGTGAAGAAATATGTCTATATACCTTAGAGTCCAGAGTGGACATCAGAGTCTGGTGTAGTGAGCTCTGAAACAGGACAAGGTCGTCAAAAGGGGCATGTATTCAACAAAGTTGGAGGAGCAGATAGAAAGGCAATATTAATACCTCAGGGGGAACTCCTGGAGCCTCTTATTCATGGGCAACAAATAAAAAATTGTAAAATAAGCAACATCAATCATCTTACTTGCCCCCAGGAGTAAAGAAAGCCAACTTTTAAGAGAGAAAAGCAACACTCAGGTTTGTACAAAGTAATACATTCCCAGGTGCCTTGTATGTCTGTTTAACCTAGTCCAAGCTACCACTATCTCCAGGCTGGATTACTACCATATGCCCCTAACTGCTCTTGCTGCATCCACTTTCTCTCCTAAAGTTTTTTCTCTAGCTAGCAGAGCCAGAAAGACCCTCTTAAAAGATCAGTCAGATTGCGTGTCACACATACATCCTCAAAAAAGGAAAAACAACATCCCTACCAAAGTCTTTCCTGGCTCCCACAGGAAAGAAAAGCTGCGGAGTCCCTCCCACAGTCTGTTATGTGGTTCCCACTCTTTCCCTGGCCACTGATCCCACAACCCTTCCATTTTCTCAGTGTTTTTCAACCACAGGATGTAGGACACGGTACGGACTGTCCAGACTCACTCTAGGGTCCTGACCGGCATGTAATGTCATGGCATAGCACAGAACTGTCAGTAAACCACAGCTAAAAGTGAGCAACTTCTTGCTGTATGGTTTGACTTGATATCTCTGTTTTGATAGCTAGGATTTATGCCATTGTGATCTTTTGGTGGAGGGAATAGTTCCGGGTTCGTGGATCGCTGGACAGAAGGAAAGAAAATGCAGTAACGATGCCTGGTTGAACGGACTTTCACTCTCCTCCCAGATCGGTCCAGAGAAGTGGTCATAAGAGCAAATATTGCGGCTGGCAGCCAATTCTCAGCTCTGTCACGACATATCACGTGTCTTTGGGAACAGCTTTTCTCATTTTCTTAGAATGGGGTAACCATTCCTATGTGACATATTTGTTGCATGAATTATATATGAGATAAAACATATAAAGCACTTAAGAGGGTTGCCTGGCAAATAGGAAGTTCTCAATCAATAGGAGCTATTATTAGCTCAGACTTCCTGGTATTTACTTACATTTCTCTCTGGTTTCTCTTTCCCCTGGCCCAAGAAAAAGTCCGTAACTAATTACCTCTTCTCCCCTCTGTCATTTCTCCAAATAAAACGCTTACTGTGGAATTTAGCATTACAAAATAATCCATGGGTTGCCTGTAAAAACCTAGATAGGTAAATGATGGTCTAGACCCTAACTAGTTAGAACTTTCTCCTCTAACTTTGGGGCTTCCCAGGTGGCTCAGGGGTAAAGAAACTGCCTGTCAATGCGGGAGACACCAGAGCCGTGGGTTTGATCCCTGTGTCAGGAAGATCTCTAGAAGGAAACTGTAACCCACTGCAGCATTCATGCCGGGATAATCCCATGGACAGAGGAGCCTGGCTGGCCACAGCCATGGGGTCATAAAGAGTCGGACACGGCCGAACACACACACAAGAATGATCATAGAGTCCCGATGAGAGAAATCTAATAAGGACACAATAACAAAGTGATAGGCTGAAGACTTATTGCTATGAGCTCAAATCACATCATGAGAGCCTCCTTCCCACTTTGGACCTCCAAGTGGTATTTCATGGAATCCCATGATGTGAAAGCCAAAAACAAAAACCTTTAGGAAACATCCAGTCCAGTCCTCTCTTTTTTATTGGAGAAACCAAGATCCAGAGAGGAAGACTGACTCATCCCAGATCACACAGGGATTCGGAGCCTCTCACATTCCGTCAACCTGTGAAAACCTCCAGGCATGCCATTACCTACCTGTATGGTTAATGTTCAGTCTTAGAGCAAGGACTTGAACATGAAGGGTTTTCTTCTTGGGCACAGAAAATATTTCTCCTTCTGTTGCAAGAACTCTTCACTCAAACAGATGTCCTGGACTGAGAGAAGGCTCTCTTAACAGCAAAACCCTTCCACTGGGCTTCTTTCTCTGCACTGAAGGCCCCTAGTGAGTTAATCCACTTCATCTCAGCCAAGGCGCCAGGTGAAACTGATGAAACGTTAGAGCTGAAAGGAAATCTGTAGACTGTTAACTCAACCTTCTCAATCTACCCACAGAGCAACAGGGGGCCAGAGAGTTTAACTGACTTCTCAAAGTCAGATAGCTATTTTTTGGTCAAGCTACTGAGGCACTGTTTCTGAAATACTGGGATTGTGTCTAGCGATTTTGGTTTTGTGATTGTTATTGCCAGTTAACAGTGTCAGTTTTGCTACCATCTGACCACACCCCACAGCCCTGTGATCTTTTAGAAAATGAACAGCCTATGATGATGTGGATAAATCACAAAGGGAAGGATTTAGGAAACTGGTCCCTTAGCCAATCTTTAGATCAACTATTTAGAAACAGGAAAATAGCTACCAAAAACAGCTAACCAGTAAGTTTTAGGTCCTGCTGTTGGTTTAGGAAACCTACTTGCTCTCCAGAAAACCAAAGATGGTTTTGCAATATGGAGATGCTTGAACTATTTAAAATAAATTGAGCCGCGTGCTGTGATCAAAGAACCAAATTTCCCCATGGCTTTTTGTCTCTAGTGTGAAACTTTTCCAAGAAATGGAGTTAAGAAAAAGTTCAAAATGTGTGTCAATTAATTTAGAGAACTTCGAGAAGCTAACAAACATCCAGTAATTATGCTCTGAGAGAGAGAAACTAAAAACACGACATTAGGAGAGTTTTTGTCCCAACTTTCTGAGCTACCATGGGAGTATGAGTCTGCAGGGAGAAAAGAGGACTGGCCCAGGGGAAGGGACTACAAACTGGATGACTTTCGGCAAGTTCCTTCATCTCTATGGGTTGCAGTTCTACAGACACAAAATGACAGAACTGGACTAGATTTCTTTCATGTCCCTTCTCACTCTAACAATCTGTGCTTCAAGGTCACTTAGACTTAAATACCACACAAGCAATGATGACGATCATGATCAAAATAATAATAATAATTGCCATTTGTTGAGTACCTACCATGTACCAGGCACTATACCAGACATTTTGTAACCTTTATCTCTTATAGTCACAGCAGTCCTACAGGGCAAATTTTCTTTCTTTTTTTCTTTTTTTAGTGTACAGATGGACACTTCTTTTTTTAAAACTTTTATTGGAATATAGTTGATTTATATTGCTGTGCTGGTTTCAACAGCAAAGTGAATGAGTTGCATATATACATGCAGCCACTCGTTTTAGGGTTGTTTGTTTTTTCAGTTCTTTTCCCATCTGGCCTATGGGAATATTGAGTAGAGTTCCCTGTGCTATAAAAGAGGTTCTTATCAGTTATCTTTTTTATATAAAGCAGTGAGTATATGGGGCTTCTCTGATAGTTCAGCTGGTAAAAAATCTGCCTGCAATGCAGGAGACCCTGGTTCAATTCCTGGGTAGGAAAGATCCCCAGAGAAACCCACTCCATTATTCTTGGGCTTCCCTGGTGGCTCAGATGGTAAAGAATCTGCCTGCAATGTGGAAGACCTGGGTTCAATCCCCAGGATGGGAAGACCCACTGGAGGAGGACATGGCAACCCACTCCAGTATTCTTGCCTGGAGAATCCCCATGGACAGAGGAGCCTAGTGAGCTACAATCCATGGGGCCACAAAGAGTCGGATACAACTTAAGCAACTAGGTATATATGTATACCATTATATATAATCTTATGGTAATCACAAAACAAAAATCTATAATAGGCTTACACTTAAAAAGAGAATGTAATTCAAACATAACACTATAGTCATCAAATCAGAAGAGCACAAAAGAAAGAAAAAGGAATGAAAAATAACTATAAAAAAAAAAACCACAAGACAATTAACAAAATGGTAATAAGTACATGCTGCTGCTGCTCCTGCTAAGTCGCTTCAGTCATGTCCGACTCTGTGCAACCCCATAGATGGCAGCCCACCAGGCTCCCCCATCCCTGGGATTCTCCAGGCAAGAACACTGGAGTGGGTTGCCATTTCCTTCTCCAGTGCATGAAAGTGAAAAGTGAAAGTGAAGTCACTCAGTTGTGTCCAACTTTGCAACCCCATGGACTGCAGCCTATTAGGCTCCTCCACCCATGGGATTTTCCAGGCAAGAGTACTGGAGTGGGTTGCCATTGCCTTCTCTGATAAATACATAACTATCAATAATTACTTTAATATAAATGGACTGAATGTTTCAATCTAAAGGTATAAAGTGGTTAAGTAAATAGAAAAAGCAAGATAATATACAGGCTGCTGATAGGAGATTCCCTTCAGATCTAAAGACACACAGACTGAAAGTGAGGGGATGGAAAAAAATATTCTATGAAAATGGAAATCAAAAGAAAATGTGTATAGCAATGCTCATATCGGATGAAATATGCTTTAAAGACTGTAGTAAGAGACAAAAAAGGAAAATACACAATGGTGAGAGGTCAACCCAAGAAGAAGGTATGACATCATAAGTATATACGCACCCAACAGAGGAGCACCTAAATCCATAAAGCAAATGCTAACAGACAAGGAGGGGGTGGAGGCCTGCTCTCAGCCTCCCTCGCCTGTCTCCTTCTCCTCCTCCTCACCTCTCCCCTCGGGCGACCATCGGTCTGTTCCCTGCGCCTATGACTCTGCTTCTGTTTTGCTATGCCTGATCACCTGTCTTGTTTATTATTTTGTTCTATAAGAGAGGGGGGTCGGTTTGAGGGCTTGTGCTTTTGCCACATGCTTCCTATTCTCCTCATCCAGGCTTATATCTTCAGTTTCCTGCCCTGTAAGACTGGGTAACTTACAAATAACAGAAACCTTACAGATCTGAAGGCTGGAAAGTCCAAGATGAAGGCACCAAAGGATTCAGTGTCTGGAAGACCCACTTCTTGACCCCCAGAAAGCCTTTTGCTGTGTCTCCACATGGTGGAAGGGATAAGTGAGTTCTCTGGAGTCTCTCAGAGGAGCTCCACCATCATGCCCAATCACATCTCGGAGGAACCACCTCCAATACCATCACATTGGGGGCTAAGATTTTATATGAACTTTGAAGGACAAAAAAATATTCAGTTCATAACAACCATCATTATAGGAAATATCAAATTATATTATGTTAAAATAAGAACTTCTATTCCTCAAGAAATACCATTCAAAGAAAAAACAAGTTACAAAGTTGGGAGAGGAAATTATATAAACGTGAAGATAGAGACAGAAACCCAGATACAGGTAGGGCGAGGGAATTCTACAGAGATTATATAAAACCCAGATTACATAAGAAGGACTTCTACAGATCAATTATAAAAGATAACTAACCTAAAAATGAAAAATAAAATGTAGGGGCCTTTTACAAAACTATCAAAATGGCATGATAGTCAAGAAACAGCATTCAAGCTTAAAATGTTCTAAATCAAAACAGTGAAAGACATAGATTTTAAAATAAAGTTACTCCTTGGAGTTCAAGGATAGACAATGGGATAGGCTAGTGAGTAAGCATGCAGATTTGTTATTCATAATGCTCAACACTTGGATTACATTATGGCTTACAGGTATTTACTTATTAAAATAATACTGAACATGTTGTGCATGGTACAATGATGATTGTGATCCTCAATACAACAATCCTGATTCCATTGATTCAGTTCAGCTGAGGCCCTAAACACAAAATAAGAAGCCACGTGGTGCCTACAAAGTGCTTGTCACAAGGCAGAACACATAGTAAGTACCTAACCCATGGAATCCATTACAGTTAAATTAAAGGATGGGTATCCGTGGCGATCCACATCCAGGGACCGTAAAAGGCAGTCATCTCCCAAGAGGGTTCCCACCCTGACCAATGCAGTGGGAAAGTCTTGTGTACCTTTCATCAGAATTTTCAAAAGGGAAAGCAGCTTGGAAGGCTCAAGGGAGCTCCTTACTCAGGATAGTGACAGCACAGCATTCTCTAGGTAAAAGGAGGCTTTTCTTTCTCCTTCTCAAGCCATAGCATTTGGATTTGAAAGAGCCTTAAACCAGGACCCTTGACCAAATTTACACTGAGGTGACAAGCAACTCTGGATCTCGAAGAGAAAGTAAGTTAACTTTAGAATGTTCTCAGTCACATATTCCTATTCTACACTTATCCTCTGTCCTTCCTGTTTACTGAAAACCTGCCAAGATCTTAGTTCAGTTCAGTTCATTTCAGTCGCTCAGTCGTGTCTGACTCCTTGCGACCCCATGAATCACAGCACCCCAGGCCTCCCTGTCCATCACCATCTCCCGGAGTTCACTCAGACTCACGTCCATCGTGTCCGTGATGCCATCCAGCCATCTCATCATCTGTCGTCCCCTTCTCCTCCTGCCCCCAATCCCTCCCAGCATCAGAGTCTTTTCCAATGAGTCAACTCTTCCCATGAGGTGGCCAAAGTACTGGAGTTTCAGCTTCAGCATCATTCCTTCCAAAGAAATCCCAGGATTGATCTCCTTCAGAATGGACGGGTTGGATCTCCTTGCAGTCCAAGGGACTCTCAAGAGTCTTCTCCAACACCACAGTTCAAAAGCATCAATTCTTTGGCGCTCAGCCTTCTTCACAGTCTGACTCTCACATCCATACATGA
>SJYQ01004409.1:292174-340178 GCA_006410935.1 Redunca redunca
CAAGAAAATGCACTGGTCAGAGCAAACACCCTCTTCCAACAACACAAGAGAAGACTCTACACATGGACATCACCAGATGGTCAACACCGAAATCAGATTGATTATATTCTATGCAGCCAAAGATGGAGAAGCTCTATACAGTCAGCAAAAACAAGACTGGGAGCTGACTGTGGCTCAGATCATGAACTCCTTATTGCCAAATTCAGACTTAAATTGAAGAAAGTAGGGAAAACCGCTAGACCATTCAGGTATGACCTAAATCAAATCCCTTATGATTATACAGTGGAAGTGAGAAATAGATTTAAGGGCCTAGATCTGATAGATAGAGCGCCTTATGAACTATGGAATGAGGTTCATGACATTGTACAGGAGACAGGGATCAAGATCATCCCCATGGAAAAGAAATGCAAAAAAGCAAAATGGCTGTCTGGGGAGGCCTTGCAAATAGCTGTGAAAAGAAGAGAGGTGAAAAGCAAAGGAGAAAAGGAAAGATATAAGCCAAGATCTTAACACTGTAAAAACTTAGCTTTGCTCTAGCCATCAAAACAAATGACCTTGCTTTGTGACCAAGGCAGCAATTCTAAGGAATAAATGGGGGACTATTTTTCAGGAGACACCAAGTAATCTCAGAGATGATGGCTTTATGTATTAAGATCAAAGTAAACAGAAGATACCTAAAGGGGTCAAAAATGCATCTACACCAGACTTTTGGAAAGCCACCTCTTTCGGGACAAGTGTGATGATAGGTTTCTCAGGGATTGAACATCCAGTCAGGCTGTAGAATTTAGCATTTGGAAAAGCCTGAAGTCTCATTCGTTAGATTTTGCCTCGATCCACGTTCAGCTACTGATTGAAAGCTTCTGGCATCTTCTGTGGAAAACTCCACGCCTGGTTGCAGCACCACATGGCAGTTAATGGTGTGGGGAGGCAAGATGGGTAGAAGGGTCTTGCTGAGCCCCAGACTCTGGCAGGATCATGGGGGAGCCTGACTATGCTTCTGCATGAGCAGAACCCTTTTCTAAGGCTGCCTGTCCTTCAGTCAGAACGACTGTGTAGTTATAAGCCAGTGGGTCTACCGAGGGCACAGATATCAGGACTCCACTAACTTATCACAGAGCGCTCGTGTCCATCTTGGTTAATTACCTTTTTTTAAGTTAATTAAAGTGGCAGTTCTCTCCCAGAGACCCTAGAAGAATAAAGAAGACCTCAAAAGTGAAAGTTGCCCAGTCGTGTCTGACTCTTTAAAACCCCATGGACTAGACAGTCCATGGAATTCTCCAGGTAAGAATACTGGGGTGTGTAGCCTTTCCCTTCTCCAGCAGATCTTCCCGACCCAGGAATCAAACTGGGGTCTTCTGCATTGCAGGCGGATTCTTTCCCAAGCTGGCTACTGGGGAAGCCCAAGAAGCCCTCCACCGTGACCATAACATCTAATTTAATGGTAGTGGCGCTGTGAAGTATGTGGAACCTGTCCCACTGTTCACATAAGAAATCAAACCCAGTAAGGAAAACCCAGTCTATCCACACTCATAGCTGGTCATTGGCAGAACAAAGATTGAATTGTTATAAAATATTGTCTTAGCCTGTGCTACATTATATCACTTAAATGTAAATTTTCCATTGGCCTTTAAAAAATATCAACCTTCCTCTTAAGAAGACCTCAAACCTATTTTCACTTTCATGCACTGGAGAAGGAAATGGCAACCCACTCCAGTGTTCTGGCCTGGAGAATCCCAGGGACGGGGGAGCCCAGTGGGCTGCCATCTGTGGGGTTGCACAGAGAGTCGGACACGACTGAAGTGAGTTAGCAGCAGCAACGGCAAACCTATTATTAGTTCTACATACTTCAGAGTGTTACAACAACTAAATTAGATATTATGGTCACATACTGAGACCAGAGCCTAATCCTCAGTACAGCACTGTGGAAAAGAAACAGAATACAAGCCACATTGTCATTTTAAATACTTTTGTAACCACATAATAAAAGCAAAAGAAATAGATAGAATTTATTTTTGTAATTTGATAGAGTGCCTGAAGAACTATGGACAAAGGTTCGTGATATTGTACAGGAGGAAGTGATCAAGGCCATCCCAAAGAAAAAGAAATGCAAGAAGGCAAAATGGTTGTCTGAGGGGGGCTTACAAATAGCTGAGAAAAGAAAAGAAGTGAAAGACAAGGGAGAAAAGGAAAGATATACCCATCTGAATGCAGAGTTCCAAAGAATAGCAAGAAGAGAAAAGAAAGCCTTCTTTGGTGATCAATGCAAAGAAATAGAGGAAACCAAAAGAATCGGAAAGACCAAAGAATAGGAAAGAGATCTCTACTCTTCCAGAAAATTAGAGATGCCAAGGGACCATTTCATGCAAAGATGGGCTCAATAAAGGACAGAAATGGTATAGAGTTAACAGAAGCAGAAGATATTAAGAAAAAGTGGCAAGAATACACAGAAGAACTATACAAAAAAGACCTTAAAGGGAGGTAGGAGGGGGGTTCAGGATTGGGAACACGTGTACACCCGTGGCGGATTCATGTTGATGTATGGCAAAACCAATACAGTATTGTAAAGTAAAATGAAAAAATAAAAATTAAAAAAAAAGAACTTAATGACCCAGATGTCACTCACCTAGATCCAGACAACCTGAAGTGCAAAGCCAAGTGGGTCTTCATAAAGTCGCTCAGTCGTGTCCGACTCTTTACGACCCCATGGATCCTCTGTCCATGGGATTTTCCAGGCAATAGTACTGGAGTGGATTGCCATTTCCTTCTCCAGTGAATCTTCCAAACCCAGGGATCGAACCCAGGTCTCCTGCATTGTAGACAGACGCTTTACTGTCTGGGCCACCAGGGAAGTCCAGAGAAGTGGGTCTTAGGAAGCATCAATAGAATCACAAAGCTATTGGAGGTGATGGAATTCCAGTTGAGCTATTTCAAGTCTTCAGAGATGATGCTTTTAAGGTGCTGCACTTAATATGCCAGCAAATTTGGAAAACTCAGCAGTGGGCACAGGACTGAAAAAGGTTAAGTTTTCATTCCAATCCCAAAGAAAGACAATGACAAAGGATGTTCAAACTACCACATAATTGCACTCGTCACACAACGTTAACAAAGTAATGAATACTCAAAATTCTCCAAGAGAGGCTTCAACAGTACATGAACTGAGAACTTCCAGATGTTCAAGCTGGATTTAGAAAAGTCAGAGGAACCAGAAATCAAATTACCAACATCCACTGGATCATAGAAAAAGCAAGAAAGGTCCAGAAAAACATCGACTTCTGGTTTATTGAGTATGCCAAATCCTTTGACTGTGTGGATCACAACAAACTGTGGAAAATTCTGAAAGAGATGGGAATACCAGGCCATCTCACTTGCCTCCTGAGAAACGTATACACAGGTAAAGAAACAACAGTTAGAACCAGACATGGAACAACAGACTGGTTCCAAATTGGGAAAGGAGTACGTCAAGGCTATATGTTGCCACCCTGCTTATTTAACTTATATGCAGAGCACATCATGCAAAATGCTGGACTGGATGAAGCATAAGCTGGAATCAAGATTGCTGGGAGAAATATCAATAACCGCAGATATGCAGATGACACCACCCTTATGGCAGAAATTGAAGAAGAACTAAAGAGCCCCTTGATAAAAGTAAAAGAGGAGAGTGAAAAACCTGGCTTAAAACTCAACACTCAAAAAACTGAGATCATGGCATCCAGTCCCATCCCTTCATGGCAAATAGACGGGGAAACAATGGAAACAGTGACAGATTTCATTTTCTTGGGCTCCAAAATCACTGCAGATGGTGATTGCAGCCATGAAATTAAAAGACGCTTACTTCTTAGAAGAAAAGCTATGACCAACCTAGAGAGCATATTAAAAAGCAGAGACATTACTTTGCAGACAAAGGTCCATCTAGTCAAAGCTATGGTTTTTCCAGTAGTCAGGTATGGATGTGAGAGTTGGGCCATGAAGAAAGCTGAGCACCAAAGAACTGATGCTTTTTAACTGTGGTGTGGGAGAAGACTCTTGAGAGTCCCTTGGACTGTAAGGAAATCCAACCAGTCCATCTTAAAGGAAATCGGTCTAGAATATTCATTGGAAGGACTGATGCTAAAACTGAAACTCCAATACTTTGGCCACCTGATGTGAAGAACTGACTCACTGGAAAAGACCCTGATGCTGGGAAAGATTGAAGGCAGGAGGAGAAAGGGATGACAGAAGATGAGATGGTTGGATGGCATCACCGACTCAATGCAGATGAGTTTGAGTCAGACACGACTGAGCAACTGAACTGAACTGAAGCTCTGGGAGTTGGTGATGGACAGGGAGGCCTGGCATGCTGCAGTCCATGGGGCTGCAAAGAGTCGGACATGACTGAGTGACCGAACTATACTGAACTGATTTTTGTACTATTAAAATCTTGTTTAACTCAATTATACAAAATTTTATGATGTCAAGCATTTTATATGACTTTACTTTTAAAAATTAAATTTAAATAAAATTAAAAGTTCCATTTTTGAATCACACCGTTCATACGGCAGGTACTCAGTTACTCATAGTGAGTGACCCTACTCCACACAGCAGGCAAAGTTGGCGCTCAGCTAATTACTACAGGGAGAGGTGGGAAGAAAATATGGCTGCAGCAGACCAGACCCTGGAAACTACTGGCAATATTGTTAGATGTGGTTAAGGCCTCATGCTTGTTTTTTTAACGCCTTAATTTCAGAGACATGGATACTGAAGCTGAAATGACAGATTTCCACTAAAATAATTTGGAACAAAAAAGTAAGGAAAAAGAGAGACCCCTGAAGCAAATGTGTTAAAATAATTTTGCCACAGAATTATTGTGGTAAAAATGGTAAGATCATTTTTTAATCTGAGTAATGAGATGGTTAGATAGCATCACTGACTCGGTGGACACGAGACTGAGCAAAGCTCTGAGAGACACTGGAGAACAGGGAAGCCTGGGGTGCCACAGGTCACAGGGTTACGAAGAGTCAGACATGACCTAGTGACTAAGCCGCAGGTATATAAGCACTTATTATCTCTGTTCTGTGTATATTTGAAAAGTTTCATAACAAAATGTAATGGAAATCGAGTTGGAAAATCGAAAGGCATAATTCAGTGAGCACTTCCAGTATGCTGGACTAGGTTTGGTACTTGAAACAATTCTCTGAAGTAGTCAGCAGCTTTCCACTTGAAAGGTGAAGTTTAAAAAAGCTTAAATGACTTGGCAAACTAATAAACCAACACAAAAATAAATACACATTGTCCCCACCTTTATTCATCTTTAGTTCAAAGGGACACAAAAACAGTAAAAGAAAGAAATCATATTCAGTGACAATGATTCTTTGTATTGGGGAGATAACCCTAAATTTCATGATATAACATTAACTTGAGGAGACCCTGGTGTTCTCTAGACGGATTGACCTTCTAGAGTCAGTCCTTTGACCAAAGAAATTAGGTCTCGGTGAAGACAAATCATTTTCCCCAGATCTCACAGTTGGGCATTGTCAGAGGCACTACTAACCCTAACTGAGAACTGGTACCTCCCCAAATCCTGTAACAATTAATGTCAAGTGGAATCTGAAGATTAGAGTATCTTGCAAATGGTATTCCCGTTTTGTGAAGCCTCTATGCACTTTCTCCAACTTCTAAACAGATGAAAAGAGACAAAAAGTGAAGTCCCAGAATAATATAATAATCTAATGTTATCAAAATTCATCATTCAAAAAGCTGGCCAGCTTAAAACTCAGCATTCAGAAAACTGAGATGATGGCATCCGGTCACATCCCTTCATGGCAAATAGATGGGGAAACAACGGAAACAGTGACAGACTTCATTTTCTTGGGCTCCAAAATCACTGCAGATGGTGGTTGCAGCCATGAAATTAAAAGACGCTTGCTCCTTGGAAGAAAAGATATGACCAACCTAGACAGCATATTATAAAGCAGAGACATTACTTTGCTGACAAAGGTCCGTCTAGTCAAAGCTATGGTTTTCCCAGTAGTCATGTATGGATGTGAGAGTTGGACCATAAAGAAAGCTGAGGACTTAAGAATTGATGCTTTAAAAAAAAAAAAAAAAAAGAATTGATGCTTTTGAACTGTGGTGTTGGAGAAGGCTCTTGAGAGTTCCTTGGACTGCAAGGAGATCCAACCAGTTCATCCTAAGAGAAATCAGTCCTGAATATTCATTGGAAAGACTGATGCTGAAGCTGAAACTCCAGTACTTTGGCCATCTGATGTGATGAACTGACTCATTAGAAAAGACCTTGATTCTGGAAAAGATTGAAGATGGGAGGAGAGGGGGACAGAGGATGAGATGGTTGGATGGCATCACAGACTCAACGGATATGAATTTGAGCAAGCTCTGGGAGTTGGTGATGGTCAGGGAAGCCTGGTGTGCTGCAGTCCATGGGGTCGCAAAGAGTCGGACATGACTGAGTGACTGAACTGAACTAAATGTGATAAAGAGAATCAGGTTGAAAGTAATTTTGGAGGCCAAAGATCTACACAGAAGGCTCATTACATCCCAGGTCTGGCTCAAAGTTGTACATTTGAAGACATGTATCAATACTTATGATCACAAATGTGTGTGTATATTTACATAGATTCCATATTTCCCTTGTGGCTCAGCTGGTAAAGAATCCACCTGGAATGCAGGAGACCTGGGTTCAATCCCTGGGCTAGGAAGATCCCCTGGAGAAGAAAAAGTCTACCCACTCCAGTATTCTGGCCTAGAGAATTCCATGGACTTTATAGTCCATGGGATTGCAGAGTCGGATACAACTGAGCAGCTTTCACTTCACTTCACATTCCACGTATCATAGGGGAACATAGGGAAAAAGCATCCTGGAATAGGAGAGTGGACTTTATCACTTGGAAACTTGATTTAAAAAGAAGATATAATTTAAATTCTCAAGCAACTATGATTCAGACAACTGACAAGTGGAGAACCTAGACTCCATGCCTAAATATATTTAAAACCCACCAGCTTTTCTTTTCTCTCCTCTTGCTCCCTCTGTCCCACCCTTAGTCTCACGTAATTTTAAGAAACGGAGTATAATGAAACCAAAACCTTTAAGGGAGGAACTTTGTGAATAACTGCTAAAAAATAAAAACAATAATGTTATATCATGTGCCCCAATCAAATTGTCCTTTATCCTTTTTCCAACAGGTAAACCACAAAGCATTTCTCTCTTGTGAACTTCCAGGTTTCATGGGAAATGATGTTACTGAATTGATCCTCGTGGGTCTTTCCCAAAATAAGGAAGGACAGCAACTATGCCTCATTTTGTTCCCACTCTTTTATATAATCCTGATGACAGGAAATTTTTTCATTATAATGACTGTTCTAAGGAGCCCAAATGTCAGCTCTCCGATGTTCTTCTTCCTCAGCTTCCTATCCTTTGATGACATCTGCTCTTCCTCTGTCACAGTCCCCAAGCTGATTATCGACTTTCAAGTCAAGGACAAAAGAATCTCTTTTGTTGGCTGTGTCTCCAGCTCTTTTTCTCCCACCTGCTTGGCTGCACAGAAATCTTTATCCTCACAGTGATGGCCTATGACAGGTACGTGGCCATCTGTAAGCCTCTGCACTATTTGGCCATCATGGACTGGAAACTCTGCTCCATCTTGCTGGTGTTCTGCTGGTTCGGAGGGTCTGTGCATACTCTGGTCCAGACCATGCTCACTGTACACGCTTCCTGTGGCCCCAACCTGATCGACCGCTACTTCCGTGACGTCCACCCTTTACTGAAGCTGGCTTGCACAGGCTCGTGTGTGGTGGGGCTCGTTAAGGTGGCCAGCAGTGGCATGATTTCACTGAGCTCCTTGGCCATTCTTGTCGGTTCTTGCACTGTCGTCTTGCTTTCTTTCAAGACCCGCTCATCAGAGGGGAGGCGCGAGGCCCTGTCCACATGTGCTCCCCATATCATTGCAGTCATCTTGCTTTTCGTCCCCTGCCTCTTCATGTACCTGAGACCTTCCACCGCTTTCCCCGAGGACAAGATACTGGCTGTATTTTACACCATCATCATACCCAAGTTGAACCCTCTGACCTACACCCTGAGAAACACAGAGGTGGAAAATGCCCTGATGAGACTGTGGATCAAGAGGTTGTTGGGCAGAAACAGGAGAGATTCTGATAGGAAGTTCAGTGGTACTGGAACAGCCTCAGTTGTACCAGTTTCCAAAAATGGTTGCTGAGAATAGTCAGTAATCAGCCCTTAATCTCATCACACAAATAACCAATTTAATATTAATCCAATATAAGGAGTCTTGGATTTGAAGTCTAAAGACCTAGTTTGGAGGACCCACCTTACTAGTCACTGGTGGTTTGACTTTAGGGATATTCAAATATCTGATAAGAGATATTCGTGTACACCCGTGGTGGATTCATGTTGATGTATGGCAAAACCAATACAACATTGTAAAGTAATTAGCCTCCAATTAAGAAAAATAAATTTATATTAAAAAAGAGAGAGAGAGATTCCCTACTGGGAGTCCTGAGTGAATTAAACATTTGTACAGAGAATTCTGACACCAAATATAGTCTGTTTCATAGCAGATGGTATTGTTGTCTCTGGGCAATGACTCTAAGTCATGAGACATGTCAGGTATGTCAGGTCTGAACAAGCTTGGGGAGCTGGTGATGGACAGGGAAGCCTGGCGTGCTGCAGTCCATGGGGTCACAAAGAGTCAGACATGACTGAGTGATTGAACTGAGCTGATGTCAGGTATATCAGTTCAGTCATTCAGTCATGTCTGACTCTTTACAACCCCATGGACTGCAGCACACCAGGCTTCCCTGACCACCACCAATTCCCAGAGCTTGCTCAGACTCATGTCCATAGAGTTAGTGATGCCATCCAACCATCTCATCCTCTGTCCCCTTCTCCTCCTGCCTTCAATTTTTCCCAGCATCAGGGCCTTTTCAAATGAGTCAGTTCTTCACATCAGGTGGCCAAAGTATTGGAGTTTCAGCTTCATCATCAGTCCTTCCAATGAATATTCAGGACTGGTTTCCTTTAGGATGGACTGGTTGAATCTCCTTGCTGTCCAAGGGACTCTCAAGAGTCTTCTCCAACATCACAGTTCAAAAGCATCAATTCTTCGGTCCTCAGCTTTCTTTATGGTCCAACTCTCACATCCATATATGACTACTGGAAAAACCATAGCCTTGACTAGACGGACCTTTGTCGGCAAAGGAACGTCTCTGCTTTTTAATACGCTGTCTAGGTTTTCTAATAAAGGGATGATACCAAAACCAAATGCTGAAGTGGATTTCACTCTCCTTTGCCTTGGAGGTTTCTCGATTTGTTAAATGGATTGACGCTACAGTTCCAACCACTTCCCAGGGTTATACAGAGAATCAAATGGGATGGAACTGCAGGTGAAAGCAATTTTTCTGTGATAGGAGCTGCATTCGTGGACCTTATTGTTCTTACCATTAACTTGGCAACTCCAGACACCTAGGCAACTCTCATTTTAAGAATTTGATTTGAGGTTAAGGAGTTTCTCTCACATAGCTTTATTTAAACAATTCATCGATGGGAATTGTTTCTGCGGATGCTACAGTACAAGCGATACTGGATTCAGAATGTTTAAAAACATGCTCACCATTGGACTACCTGAGTCAAGGAAAGGGGTTTTAGTGGATGCTGTGCTGAGCCACCCATGGGCCCCTTCATTCCCTCAGCTGCCCGGAGGGATGGCTGCTCGTGTCTGAGTCCTCATTCCTCTCTAGACACTGCCTTTCCCCCAGGCCAGCACCAGAATCACACCCTCGTCCTCCGCAGACTGCATGCAAGAACGGTCAGTGGGTGGTGAGAAGACCTGGGCCTCCTGCCTCAACTTGTGACAACTCCAAAGAGCCATCCCAGCTCTAAGGCTCCTTCGGGGAACCCCCCAGATCTTTTTGTCCCATTATCATGGTTTGACTTCCCCCTCTGCCCAATTCTGCCCTCTCCATTGTTATACAGAAGTTAATACTGGGAGCATGTCTCAATAAATGTTTACACACAAACTCAACCTGAGAGATATTGCCTAGGGAGTTCAACTATTGACATAGGTTTACAGTAAAAGGGGAAATATATACAAATATTAAAATAATTTAAATTCAGTTTGCATGTCTTGAAGAGAAGAGAGTTCTACTTTCTGAGCAGGTTTACTAACTTGTTTAAACAATAGCCAGAACAGATCAAAATGTAAAGCTTAAATCTTGTAGTAGTGCAATCAGAGAAGGCAATGGCACCCCCTCCAGTACTCTTGCCTGGAAAATCCCATGGACGGAAGAGCCTGGTAGGCTGCAGTCCATGGGGTCACAAACACTCGGACATGACTGAGCAACTTCACTTTCACTTTTCTCTTTCATGCATTGGAGAAGGAAATGGCAACCCACTCCAGTGTTCTTGCCTGGAGAATCCCAGGGACGGGGGAGCCTGATGGGCTGCCGTCTATGGGGTCATGCAGAATCGGACATGCCTGAAGCGACTTAGCAGCAGCAGCAGCAGTGCAGTAAACAGCATGTGATTTTTACATGACGGCCTAGCACCTTCAGCCTCTCATCACTGAAACCCAAGAAGTTTGAACAGTTCTGAGTAGTGAGCTTCTTTATCTTTCAGGAGATTAAAAAATCTCCTGCGGGATAAGGAAGTATCCTTATCCCAGATACTTTTCCATTTAGTGCTATCCATTGAGCACTAAATGGAGACTTTATATATATATATATTTATGTATTTTAATTGGAGGTTAATTACTTTACAATATTATATTGGTTTTGCCATACATCAACATGAATCTGCCATAGGAATACACGTGTTCCCCATCCTGAACCCCCCTCCCTCCTCCCTCCCCATACCACCCCTCTGGGTTTTCCCAGTGCACCAGACCCGAGCATCCAGTATCATGCATCGAACCTGGACTGGCGACTCAAGAAAGGTGCTCTGAAAAGCTGATCTCCTGCGGCATAGCACCTGGTGTTGGGATCCCACACGCCTGTGTCTAAGGGCAGTACAGGCTATGGGCCGGTCGATGACTACTGACTGGCTACAGAAGCAGGAACTATAGCAGTTGTTGTATGCTAACTGTTGTATGTATGCATGTAGTAATTGTTGTGGGCTGCTGCTGCTGCTGCCAGGCTTCCTAGTCGTGTCCGACTCTGTGCGACCCCATAGACGGCAGCCCAAGGCTCCCCTGTCCCTGGGATTCTCCAGGTAAGAACACTGGAGTGGGTTGCCATTTCCTTCTCCAATTGTTATATGCTATCCTTCCTTTGCAGAGTACATCATGAGAAACGCTGGACCAGAAGAAGCACAAACTGGAATCAAGATTGCCGGGAGAAATATCAATAACCTCAGATATGCAGATGACACCACCCCTATGGCAGAAAGTGAACAGGAGCTAAAAAGCCTCTTGATGAAAGTGAAAGAGGAGAGTGAAAAAGTTGGCTTAAAGCTCAACATTCAGAAAATGAAGATCATGGCATTTGGTCCCATCACTTCATGGGAAATAGATGGGAAAACAGTGGAAACAATGTCAGACTTTATTTTTGGGGGCTCCAAAATCACTGCAGATGGTGACTGCAGCCATGAAATTAAAAGACACTTACTCCTTAGAAGGAAAGTTATGAGCAACCTAGACAGCATATTGAAAAGCAGAGACATTACTTTGCCAACAAAGGTCCATCTAGTCAAGGCTACGGTTTTTCCAGTGGTCATGTACGGATGTGAGAATTGGACTGTGAAGAAAGCTGAGCGCCAAAGAATTGATGCTTTTGAACTGTGGTATTGGACAAGACTCTTGCGAGTCCCTTGGACTGCAAGGAGATCCAACCAGTCCATTCTAAAGGAGATCAGCCGTGGGTGTTCTTTGGAGGGAATGATGCTGAAGCTGAAACTCCAGTACTCTGGCCACCTCATGCAAAGAGTTGACTCATTGGAAAAGACTCTGATGCTGAGATGGATTGGGAGCAGGAGGAGAAGGGGACAACAGAGGATGAGATGGCTGGATGACATCACCGACTCGATGGACGTGAATCTGAGTGAACTCCGGGAGATGGTGATGGACAGGGAGGCCTGGCGTGCTGCGATTCATGGGGTCACAAAGAGTCGGACACGACTGAGTGACTGAACTGAACTGAACTGGTCCTTCCTTTTTTCCCTTACCTTATATCAAGAGCACAGTAGTAGCCAACACTTTAGGATTCGGATGAGATCATGATTGAACTGATAGCATCCCACAGAACTATGACTACTTTCCTTTGCAGAGAACATAAACCGTAGACCAGACGAGGTTGAGAGCAGGTGCTGAGAGCCCTGGGGGGCCCCGAGCCCTTCTGTTTTGCTCCAGAACCTCTCTCCACTCCAAGTCACTGCAGTGAGGGTGCTCCGCAGTGACTTCATGGACCGCTTCACTGAGCTTTTCTACTGTAATAAATAAAAAGAAAACTGAGAAGAGATATAACTCCCCAGATCTTCCTGTCACACTTTTCATTTCTCTGCTGAACTGTCGCTTGCCTCAAAAAAGTCTCAGGACCTCAGGAGAGATGCAACGCTGAGTGTCTCTGATTTTTAGTCACTGAGACCACTATCGCTTTCCACAATGGCCTTGCACCTGAAATCGTCTTCACTCTGCTCCAAATAAACAGCCAGCCCTCTCTAGAAGCGTAGATCCCTGTCCTTGCAGACTGATGCTCCGCCCCAGTAGAACGTCTGCACCATGTAACTAGTAGGGGAGTGGATGGGGACAGCCTCAAAATAAAATGCCCAAAGATTCCCACTCTTCTTTCCAAGGTTGGGTAAGTTTTCTTGAATAAGCACTTCCTGGTTTGTTGTATGCTTCTGGTCAATATCCAGGGGTTTTGAATCATTATTTTTGACAGTTTTGTCCAGTTTTGTTGTTGCTTCTTAGAGATAGGTTTTGTGAGCTGCTTAATCATCTATTCTGAAAGTCACACCTTCACAAACCTTATTTTTAGTGGTTAAACATTATACACAAATATCAAAACATACTGAAACTTTAAATAATTAAATTAGGAAATCTTTGGTACATGGATAAGCATAAGGTACAGCAAAATAAAAATTTTAATGTATAGATCTTTCATGTGGCATGAAAATGTAGGGGTTCCTGCTAGTCCCATGAAGGAGGTGAAAGGTGGCTGGAAGTCAGGGGATCTACTCTGGGGGCTTCAATGAGGAGATAACCCTACAACAGGGGCTGCAGGAACAATAGCCTTACACAGAAGCCATCTGGAGGAGATGGCTGCGATTCAGATGAGCCAAGATGAGCCCAGAGCTGCAAAGGAGAGTGCGAAATCACTACCCATACTATATAATATCTCATAAATCAGTAGGAAATGTCTCTCATTGATCTGCTCTTCCCTCCCATAGGCACACAGCTAGCTCACACTGCTGACCACTGCTGTAGTCAGGAGTGAACGTAAACAAGATCTCTCCAGTAGAAGGTGAGGAGTGACATGGACCACTTTCAGCCCTGACCACAGGAAGCCTCCCATGAACATGCTCCACACTCTTTCCTCTGCCGCTGCCTGGATGCAGACAGTGCTGAGCCTCAGTAGATGTCTCTGATGATTAATTGTGTGTGTCAGCTTGACTGGGCCACACGATGCCGAATATCTGGTTAAACATTATTTCTGGGCGTGCCCATGAAGATGTTTCTGGAAAAGATTAGCATTTGACTCAGTAGACTGAGTGAAGCACATTCCCCTCCCCCATGACAATATATCATCCAATCCACTGAGGTCCTGTTCAGTTCAGTTCAGTCACTCAGTCGTGTCCGACTCTTTGTGATCCCATGAACTGCAGCACGCCAGGCCTCCCTGTCCATCACCAACTCCCAGAGTCCACTCCAACTCATGTCCATTGAGTCGGTGATGCCATCCAACCATCTCATCCTCTGTCATCCCCTTCTCCTCCTGCCCTCAATCTTTCCCAGCATCAGGGTCTTTTCAAATGAGCTCTTCGCATCAGGTGGCCAAAGTATTGGAGTTTCAGCTTCAACATCAGTCCTTCCAATGAACACCCAAGTCCTGAATAGCCAATAAATAAATAAACAATTTTTTTTTACAGGTTGGTTTAATAAAGATTTTTATTTCTCATCAAAATGATGTTCACAAAAGCACTTAAATTCACAGAAATATTATTTGGTCTTCATTTTACAGTTAAAGAATTAAATTTACGAAAAAGAAATGACAGCTGAAAATTTCCCTGACCTGGAGAAAGAAACAGATAGATATCCAGATCTAAGAAGCCCAGGAAGTTACACATAAGATGAGTACAAAGAGCCTCACACCAAGACATATTACCATTCAACTGGCGAAGTTAAAGCCAAGGAGGGAATCTTTAAAAGCAATAAGAGAAAAACAACTTCTTATGTAAAAGGGAACCCCCATCAGACTATCAGCAGGTTTCTCAGCAGAAGCTTTGTGGCCCAGAGGAGACAATGTGCAAAGGGGGAAGCACCGCCCAAGCACACTCTACCCAGCAAAGCTGTCATCCAGAACTGAAGGCGAGAGCGAGAGTGTCCCAGACAAGCAAAAGGTGAAGGAACTGATCACCACTGGACCAGTCCTATAAGACATGTTAAAGGAAACTGTTCAAGCTAAAGTGAAAGGACTCTAATTAGTAACAGCAAAACATATGAAAAGATAAATCTCACTGTTAAAGTTAAATACATAGTTGAATTCTAAATATTCCAGTGTTGTAACAGTTAGAACTGGACATGGAACAACAGACTGGTTCCAAATAGGAAAAGGAGTCCATCAAGGCTGTATATTGTCACCCTGCTTATTTAACTTCTATGCAGAGTACATCATGAGAAACACTGGACTAGAAGAAACACAAGCTGGAGTCAAGATTGCCGGGAGAAATATCAATAACCTCAGATGTGCAGATGACACCACCCTTATGGCAGAAAGTGAAGAGGAGCTAAAAGGCCTCTTGATGAAACTGAAAGAGGAGAGCAGAAAAGTTGGCTTAAAGCTCAACATTCAGAAAACGAAGATCATGGCATCTGGTCCCATCACTTCATGGGAAATAGATGGGGAAACAGTGGAAACAGTGTCAGACTTTATTTCTGGGGGCTCCAAAATCACTGCAGATGGTGACTGCAGCCATGAAATTAAAAGACACTTACTCTTTGGAAGAAAAGTTATGACCAACCTAGATAATATATTCAAAAGCAGAGACATTACTTTGCTGACTAAAGTCCATCGAGTCAAGGCTATGGTTTTTCTAGTAGTCATGTATGGATGTGAGAGTTGGACTGTGAAGAAGGCCAAGTGCCGAAGAATTGATGCTTTTGAACTGTGGTGTTGGAGAAGACTCTTGAGAGTCCCTTGGACTGCAAGGAGATCCAACCAGTCCATTCTGAAGGAGATCAATCCTGGGATTTCTTTGGAAGGAATGATGCTTAAGCTGAGGCTCCAGTACTTTGGCCACCTCATGTGAAGAGTTGACTCATTGGAAAAGACTCTGATGCTGGGAGGGATTGGGAGCAGGAGGAGAAGGGGACGACAGAGGATGAGATGGCTGGATGGCATCACGGACACGATGGACGTGAGTCTGAGCGAACTCTGGGAGATGGTGATGGACAGGGAGGCCTGGCGTGCTGAGGTTCATGGGGTCGCAAAGAGTTGGACACGACTGAGCGACTGAACTGAACTGAACTGAACAGTGGTGAGTAAATGACTTATAGCTCTAGTTTTATGGCTAAACATTAAAAGTATAAAAATAACTATAACTATAATAGACACACATAGTAAAAAGACATAAGTTGTGGCATCAAAAACATAAACGTTTGGGGTAGTAAAAATGTGGAGCTTTAGTATGCCTTTGAACTTAAGTTGTCATCAGCTTAAAATAGACTATTATAAATATGTTTCATGTAACCCTTAAGGTAAACTCAAACAAAAAGCCATAGTGGGTTGCCATTTCCTTTTCCAGCGCATGAAAGTGAAAAGTGGAAGTGAAGTTGCTCAGTCGTGTCCGACACAATGACCCCATGGACTGCAGCCTACCAGGCTCCTCCATCCATGGGATTTTCCAGGCAAGAGTACTGGAGTGGGTCGCCATTGCCTTGTCCGAGTAGATACCCAAAAGATAAAAAAAGAAAGGAATCTAGGCATCAGTTCAGTTCAGTTCAGTTCAGTCGCTTAGTCATGTCCGACTCTTTGTGACCCCATGAACCTCAGCACACCAGGCCTCCCTGTCCATCACCAACTCCCAGAGTTCACTCAAACTCACGTCCATCAAGTCAGTGATGCCATCCAGCCATCTCATCCTCTGTCGTCCTCTTCTCCTCCTGCCCCCAATCCCTCCCAGCATACTACTACAGAAAATCATCAAATCACAAAGGAAGACACCAAGAGGAAGAAAGAAACAAAGGAATTCTAAAACAGCTGGAAAACAATTAAATTAAAATGGCAATAGTAAGTCCATACCGATTAACAATTACTTTAAATGTGAATGAATAAATTCTCCAATCAAAAGACACAGAGTATCTCAGTGAATTAAAAAGATAAGATCCAACTATATGCTGCCTATAACCCCTTCAACTTTAAGGCATAGACAGAAAGTAAAGTAATGAAGAAAGATATTCCATGCAAATAGAAACCAAAAGAGAGCAGGAGTTGGTGCCCTTATATGAGAAAAAAATAGACTTTTTGTCAAAGAATGTAATAAGAGGGACTGCCCTGGTGGCCCAGTGGTTAAGAATCTGCCTTCTGAAGCAAGGGACTCAGGTTCGATCCCTGGTCAAGGACCTAAGATCCCACATGCCACCGAGCAACTAAGCCCACACACCGCAACTACTGAGCGACCCCACATGCTGCAACTAAGGCCTGTTGCAGCCAAATAAACAGATTTTTTTAAAAAGAATGTAACAAGAGAAAGAGCACACCATGATATAGTAATAAAGAGGTTAATATGTGGAATCTAAAATAAAAGTTCAAACTCAGAAAGAGAGAGTAGAAAAGTAGTTTCTAGGCACCGGAGAGTGGGGGAAATAGGGAAAGTTGGTGAAAGGGCACAAACTTTCAGCTACAAGATGAATACGGTCAGAGGATTTAATGTACAGCATGGTGACTAAAGCTGACAACACCATACTGTATACTTGAAATTCACTGAAAGAGTAGACCTTAGATATTCTCACCAAAAAAGATAAATATGTGAGTTTGCAGAGTGATGGGAGTGCCTTTACTAGATGGGGGAGTCCTTTTACAACGTATGTGCATATATGTATCAAATCACTACCACATATACTTTAATTTCCTCATGATTTCATTTGTTAATCCCTCAACAAAGCTGAAATTAAAAATAAAATAAAAACAGAGGGATGGTACGGGGAGGGAGGTGGGAGGGGGCTCAGGATGGGGAACACGTGTATACCCGTGGCAGATTTATGTTGATGTATGGCAAAACCAATACAATATTGTAAAGTAATTAGCCTCCAATTGAAACAAATAAATAAAATAGAAAACAGAAAATAAAGAACGGTGCTATGGACTACCTGGTGGCGGTGCTTCCGTCGCTCAGTCACATCCGACTCTTGGGAGACCCCATGGACGGTAGCCCACCAGGCTCCTCTGTCCACGGGATTCTCTAGGCAAGAATACTAGAGTAGTTGTCACTTCCTTCTCCAGGGGATCTTCCCAACCCAGGGATCGAACCCAGGTCTCCTGCGTTGCAAGCAGATTCTTTACCATCTGAGCTATGAGGGAAGCCCATGGACTAATTGTGTCTGCCAAATGTGCTGAAGTTCTAACCCTTATTGTGATAGTATTTGAGATGGAGTCTTTGGGAAGTAATTAGACTTACAGGAGGCAATGAGGGTAGAACCTTGGTGATGGAATTAGCAGAAGAACCCGTTCTCTCTCTCTCTTTCTCTCTACCATGTCAGGACACAGCCGGAAGGCAGACTCTGCAAGCCAGGAAGCATGTCCTTACCAGGGGACCAAATCCACCAGCACCTTGATCTTGGGCTGCTGGTCTCCAGAACTATGAGAATTACATTCCCGTTGCTTAAGCCACCCCATCTGATATTTTGCTATGGCAACTAGGCCTAATACAGGTAAGCATATCTACATACACTGATATTGAAAGAGCTCCAAAATGTATCATGAAACTTTTTTAAAAGTTGAAAAAACGTATGTGTAATACAATGTAAATGTAAAAAAGAACATTGTTGATCAAATCCATGTATTCTCAGCAGTTTCCACTAATACTCCACAACTCAAATGTTAACCTCTTCGCATTTAACAGAAAAAGCTCTCTGCTGCTACAAGGATCCTCAAGGGAAGAAAAAGAGCCAATTAGTTTTCCAGTCTGTGAGGACAGTGATCAGTTACTCCTCCACTTTCTGGAGGCCACACTTGGGTTTTCTGGCATGATGACAACTTCAGGCAATTAATTATGCCCTCAGGAGCTGAGGCAAAGAGTTAGGAAAAGTTTGCGAAGGAGCAAATTAAAGCCATCCCTTGGGGGTTCTTCAGAACGAAGAAGTTTTCTTTCCCTCCTTCAGATCCCCAGCTTCAGGTAAGTAATTAAAGGCGTGGTTGGAAGCTTCAAGAGCACATCCCCACTGAAGGTGCAAGTCACTAATGAGCTCACAGTTCCGACACCTGCAAATGTCCTGTGGACCTCAACCAGGACACGGCACCTCCCAGTCTGCCCGTTAGGTCCACGAACCACACATTTTAGAAGCAGCTGGGTTGCCACGCCAACGCAGAACAGAAGCCGTTTCTTTCCCATCGACTTCTTCCCCAGACAGGTGGCTCTGAAAGGGAAGAAGAGACCACCATTTATGGAATCCCTGTGAGGTGCCAGGCACTGTGCTGAGCACTTTATCCACTGGTCTGACATCAGTGGCACGGGACGCACATGCTCACCAGGACCCTCAGGCTTTCCCAGCATCAGGGTCTCTTCTTCCAGGTACCCGGTCAAACGCTGTTCCCCACCGACGGAAGGTGGATGACGTGGTACTTGTCGCTCACAAACCTGGCCCATAGAAACCTCCCTCGAATTGACTCCCGAGTTCTCTCCCTCATCTGCCAGCTGGATGGTGACCCCTGGATGACCTCGACAAGCTTGGGTTAAAGCTGGGAGGCCTGTACCAGTCTATGTCCTTGAATAGTGCCAGCCACATTAAACTGTGACATAGGCATCAAACCATTGAGATCTGGGCGTTATTCCTTATAAAACCAGTTCGTTTAGCTAACTCATTCAAGCTATTTCACCATCTGGTGAAATCTCACCATTCAAGCTATTTCACCATTTTTCATTTCACAAATTAAATCACATCGTTTATTTACCCAGCTAATGGCTCAAGGCCACCTCTGCCTTAATAGCAGAAGTCCTTTATCTCTCACATAATGATGGATACTGTCTCTTTTCAGAACATCAACTTCTGAGTTCCTTTTCTTTTTTTATCATCATCATCAATAACTTTTATTGTTTTTAAATTATGTCCCTTGACAAGCCACAGATTGATGAAATCTAACTTAGGTCATCATTGAAAGATAAAGACCAAAAGATACTAGAAAATAAACAGTTAAACTGTATCTTCCTTTTGCCAAATCTCTTCTTAGATTACCAAAATGACATTTTCAACCAACCTTGTCACAGATTTCACAAGGGAATATTAACAATAATTACAAGACTGTAAAGAGAGGTTGATAATGAGCTGGGGATGAGATGAAGTGATCAGCTCAGAACCCATGCCTTAGCGGGGCACACACAGAAGAGGAGGGGCTATCATAGTCTCGTGGATCCTCCTGGAGCGAAGTGGTTGTTGTTCAGTTGCTAAGTTGTCTCCAACTCTTTGAGACCCCATAAGCTGCAGCACACCAGGCTTCCCTGTCCTTCACAATTTCCGAGTTTGCTCAAACTCTGACTCATCAAAGTCAGTGATGCCATCCAACCATCTCATCCTCTGTCATGCCCTTCTCCTCCTGCCCTCAGGCTTTCCCAGCATCAGGGTCTTTTCCAATGAATCAGCTCTTTGCATCAGGTGGCCAAAGCATTGGAGCTTCGGCCTAAGCATCAGTCCTTCCAATGAATATTCAGAGTAGTTTTCCTCTAAGATTGACTTGTTTGATCTCGTTGTAGTCCAAGGGACTCTCAAAAGTCTTCTCCAGCCCTACAGTTCAAAAGCATCAATTCTTCAGCACTCAGCCTTCTTTATGGTCCAATGCTCACATCTGTACGTGACTCCTAGAAAGACCACAGCTTGATTTTATGGACCTTTGTCAGCAAAGTACTGTCTCTGTTTTTTAATACATGGTCTAAGTTTGTCACAGCTTTCCTTCCAAGGAGCAAGTGTCCTTAATTTCATGGCTTGCAGCCACTGTCCACAGTGACTGTGGAGCCCAAGAAAATAAAGTCTGTTACTATTTCTACTGGGTGCCCCAGCCCCAGGGTCTGACACTGGGAAGACTGTTTCCAAATCGAAGCTCAGTCTGCTCACTACAGGACAGGCCCGCAATCAAGAGAGGAGGTGTTGAGGCCTGGTGTCTGGTGGCAGCCTAGTGCCGTAGAGTACATCTTCTGGGGTCTGGATGCCAGTTTCTTTTCTAGAACAGAGAGGGGAGGAGGAGGGCAGGAATTGAAAAGCCCATTGTTGTTGTTTAGTCACTAAAAAACTCTTTGCCACCCTGTGGACTGTAGCCCACCAGGCTCCTCTATCCAAGGGATTGTCCAGGCAAGAACACGCGAGTGGGTTGCATTTCCTTCTCCAGGGGCTCTTCCTGCCCAGGATTGAACCTGCAGTTCTTTATATCTCCTCCACTGGCAGGCAGGATCTTTACCACTAGCGCCACCTGGGAAGCCCAAAGAGGGAATAACCCTTGCAAAACACCTCTTGGCTTTGGCCACCATGGGGTGGTGCAGGGGTGAAACATATTAATTTCCTCTTCCCTGCCACCATTCGCAGGTGGGCAGGGTCAGAAGGTCTCCCTGAGAGTTGAACAAAGGCACTTTAGTTTGACATTCTGGCAGAGGGGCAGGTTCCCAGAGGCAGGCCATTATATATGCTTACAGCCATAGACCAGTCCATCCTAAAGGAAATCAGTCCTGAATATTCATTGGAAGGACTGATGCTGAAGCTGAAACTCCAATACTTTGGCCACCTGATGCAAAGAACTGACTCACTGGACAAGACCCTGCTGCTGGGAAAGACTGAAGGCAGGAGGAGAAGGGGATGACAGAGGATGAGATGGTTGGATGGCATCACCAACTCAATGGACATGAGTTTGAGTAAACTCCGGAAGTTGGTGATAGACAGGGAGGCCTGGCGTGCTGCAGTCCATGGGGTTGCAAAGAGTCCGACACGACTGAGGACTGAACTGCTGCTGCTGCTAAGTCACTTCAGTCATGTCCAACTCTGTGTGACCCCCATAGACAGCAGCCCACCAGGCTCCCCCGTCCCTGGGATTCTCCAGGCAAGAACATTGGAGTGGGTTGCCATTTCCTTCTCCAATGCATGAAAGTGAAAAGTGAAAGTGAAGTCGCTCAGTCGTGTCCGACTCTTCGAGACCCCATGGACTGCAGCCCACCAGGCTCCTGCGCCTATGGGATTTTCCAGGCAAGAGTACTGGAGTGGGGTGCCACAGCTATAGACAACATCCTGTTACGGATTATAATAACAAAAGCAATGAAAAGCAAAGGTTAAAGTCAAAGAAACAGGTCCAACGTGGAGCTGGGTTTTGCTCTTCCCTGTTACAAGAGTCCCCTTAGCTGGTTCTAAAACCAGAGACATACGGGAGGGCTAAAGGTAAGCAAGACTCCACTTGTGAAGAGCGTGACTTGTGAAGATTGTACACGTATGCTTGCTTATTCCTGGGAAGAGCGCAGAGAAAGAGGCTGGAAATTGCCTGGGGCTCCGACTGGGTCTCAGTGCTGCCCCAGTACGCACCCCACCCACACAGGGAGCCCACTGCAGTCACTCTTGCTACTGGTTCTGTTCTCGAGGAGGAAGTGCCGCGGCCGAGGAACGCGCGATCGCCTGGAAGGGATCCATGAACCAGCTCAGACCTGGTCCTCGGGGTTTCTGCTCCCACACCTCGGGCCCTGTCCACGCTCCCGGTAGAGTGGTGACTGCTACTGAGCACCAGAAATCCCTGGCCCTGACTCCAGCTCCTCCACCTCCACCCCTACCTCCCGCCAAGGTGGTTAGTTGCTTGTACACCCTCGGGGACATATGACGCGTGCTCACTTCAAAGCCAGCCTGCTCTCTGACTTCCCTTTTTGCAAACCTGTTTTCCTGCGTTGCCGGCTGACAACCTGAATTGCTTTCTCAGCTCAGTCCTTTGGCGCCATCTAGTGGCGGTATGCAAAATTGCTGCCGGGCCTCGCCTGCCTGCAAGAAAGTAAGTCAGGCTGTCTACAGATGCTGGGAAATCCCTAGGTCGGGAAGATCCCCTGGTGTAGGAAATAGCAATTGCGTGGACAGAGCGGCAAAGAGTTGAACACGATGACTGAGCACACACACCATTTATAGGGTAACGCCTAGGCCCTCCTGTTTTTCTTCCAAAGGCACAGGGACCATCTAGGAAGGGCGCTGTGGAACCCCAGACGGGGCGGGAGAGCTGTAAGAACTTTGAGGAGCAGGGCTCATCCTCCTTTCCCCCTGTCTCCTCCCCCTGCCCCCAGGTGCCAACCAGGCCCTCCACCCTGGCAGACACACACTCAACCAGGAGCAAGAAGGTGGGGCCCGTTCCCTCCAGCTTAACAGCTCAGAATCTAAGACCATAAATTTAACTTTCACTTTTTAACAAACTCCTTGCAACTTGAGGTACTCAAAAAAGCCTTGGATTCACACTTGTTTTGAAGAACTTGGTAAATTTGGACAAGTATATCTTGAAATGTGTTATAGCTTACTTTTCTGAGTCAAGAAGAAAAATGCTAGTTTTAAATTAGTCTCAACAAGAACTCCATACTCAGTGGGGAAAATTATAGAATTTAGAAAAGTAGAAATAAAAGCCACTCATAACCCCCCACCATTGGGAGCTTCCCTGGAGGCTCAGTGGTACAGAATCCGCCTGCCAACGCAGAGGGCATGGGTTCGGTCCCTGGTCTGGGAAGATCCCACAGGCCACGGAGCAACTAAGACCATGCGTCCCAACTACAGAGCCTGTGCTCTAGAGCCCGGGAACCTCAACACCGAGCCCCCTGGCCCTACAGCCCAGGCTCTGCACCAGGAGAGGCCGCTGAGATGAGAAGCCTGCTCCCTGCAGCTGGAGAGCAGGCCCGCTCACCGCACCTGGAGAAGAGTCCTCAGCAATGAAGCCCAGCGATGCGGGAGCCAGCACGCGGAGTCCCGCCCGAGACAAAGGTCATGACGTTAAGGAGTCCGACAGGCAATGGCAAGTCGGGTTTTAAGGGGGCCTCGCTGAATTTTCTCGAACATCTACCCCCCAAAAAAACCAGAGTCTGCCTGCCATATTGTACTGTGCTTTCCACTCTTCTGACATAACAGGGCGCCATCCCTGATCACCTTCCTCTAAAAGGAATTAACTTAGAGCTCCAATTGACAGCCCCCTGCATATAAAAGGAGTGTTTCAGCTCAGACCCCTCTGACGGCTCTCTAACTTGCCTGACAGAGAATTTTACAACTTGTGATTGTTTATAGCCCCCCAACTGTGAGAGGCATGGGAAGCCTAAAACATAGAGCCTTTCAAAGAGTTAAAAGTCATTAGAGCAGTGCTGGTGTAGGATTTCATTACTGGGCCAATGCTTGTTGCTAAGTTCCCATATCTCTTATCCACTGTGCACCTGGGAGTACATTTGTTAACATAGTTAGAATCTGAGAAAAACAAGTGTAGCCTTGAAACTAACTACACAAGACCTTTGAGTTCTTTCTTTGTTGTAACTGGCTGCACCTTTGCTTCATGAAAATGTGACTTTGTTTGATACTTTCTGAGGCTGACATAGATTAGAAATATAAAGAAAAACACTTCAAGGGAAAATAAGTTTTCTGGTTGAGCAGCCTTTATCAAAAGAGGGTCTTAAAATGTTCACAGGCCTCCAAGGCCAGAAGATAATGTACACAACATCATTTGTGGGAAAGGTATAAAAGTCCTTTTGAAAATAAAGTTATTGGGCCTCGCTCAATAACAGCTCGAAACAGCTTGGTCTCCCCGTGTCTTCTTTACTCTATTTTCTGGCTGAATTCCCACCTGGGGCATGGAGGCTCGCCATGTCTACTTACTTGCCCTGGCTTCTAAGACCCACGCGAGAGGGAGCCCAAGGCAGGGCACCCTCCACTATTCAAATGTGTGCCGGTGGCCTAATGTAGATGGTGCAAACCTCTTGTCTCGAGGTTTTATTAGTTCTCCACGTAAACCAAGTTATTCAGCCTCTTTTCTCCACTAATTTTCCTACTACACTATTCTTTCCTAATCTAATCTTATATTTCTAATTAAATAAATCTCTCCTCAGCGACTCTGTCCACCCTTCGAATTTCCTGGATCCACCAGGCCTGGACCCTGACACAGCACAGCCAAAAATAAATACCTTTTTTTTTTATTATAACCCCATTACTTCACTGTGGTGTTGTCTTTCTTGTCTTCTTATGTGCTTACCTAACTGCTTCCTGGAATTAGTTTCTTATAGCTCTATAAACTGCTTTTCTCACTTCAGCTTTACACATTATAAGAGCCCTGGTGATCACTTGATTTTTATTTCCCATTGTAACCGAGCTGGACCCTCTGGGCCCTTCCCAGGACAGACTTCCCCCGCCCTCCCCACCGTGTCCTCTGCCTGCCTCTTGTCTGCAGAAAAATTTTAGCCGAAGAATAAACTTAGGGACTTCCACGGTGGTCCAGTGGTTAAGGACCCTCCTGCCAAGGCAGGGGATGCGGGTTCCGCCCCTGGTCTGGGAAGATCCCACACGCCGTGGAGCAACTAAGCCCAGACGCCGCAACCACAGAGCCTGGGGGCTCCAAACACTGAGGCCCCTGCACCCGAGGGCCCACGCTCCACCACAGGAGAGCACCCCATCACCGCAACTAGAGAAAGCCTCCACACAGCAGCAAGACCCAACACAGCCAGAAACAGGGTACACTCAATCAGAGAAGCGAGAGAGTGCAGAAGAGAAGCAACCAGAAGGACAAAAGAACGGCAGTTTAGCCTTTAAAGTCAAGAACATTTAGCTCCTCTGCAAGAGCCGTGAAGTTAAAGTGAAAGTCATAACTGACTCTATTGCAACCACGTGGACTGCAGCCCGCCAGGCTCCTCGGTCCCTGGGGTTCTCCAGGCAAGAATCCTGGAGTGGGCAGCCATTCCCTTCTCCAGGGGACCTTCCCAACGCAGGGATCGAACCCGCATCTCCCTCGCTGCAGGTGGATTCTTTACCATCTGAGCCACAAGGGCTATAGATTCATCCGTTTCCAAAACCATTGCTAAACCAGAGGCTCTAACAGGCTCCCGGCAGCCCGAGCTCCATGCAGGGACCAGCGTGGCAGGACTCTCTGCTCTGGAAACTCTGATGGCCTCCCAGGGCTCGTAGACTAACTTCCCCTCTCCAGACCTCGGCTCACGAAGCTCCACTCGATGGCCCTGACTACCTCTCTGGCTTCATATCGTGCCTTAGCTCCTTTACCACCAAGGCCCCAAAGACCACACTGCTCTTCAAACGCCAAACCCACTCCTGCCGCAGAGTTTGTCCCAGGCCGCCCCCTGCCCACTCCCTCAGGGCTTGCTCTCTCAGTCCAGCCAGAAGGGATCAAGAGATACATCTTCAATTTCTTCTTCACTTCCTGCCTCTCTGTAGGCCCTTAAATTCCACAAGGGCAGGGATCATGCCTTTTTTTTTCCCCACAAAGGTACATACCAAGGGCCCACTGCCAGCCCACAATACTTGATCAAAACAAATTTAAGTTGATTAAAAAAAACAGCTGCACCTACCTAGTGTTTCAGATGTCCTAGGCAACACGCTGTGTCTCGGCACGTCACAGCGTCACCCTTCACCACACTCCTCCGTCTTTCTTTCTGAACTAACCCTCAAGGCCCTTCTCTGCTGGGACATGAAGGTAGGCCCTGGAAGCTTCTCAGTTGAAGAGGTAATGGTTAGGGGACCATTCAAGACATGCAGATGGATTCAAAATACACGCGGGATGATGCCCTCCGAAGAAACTGAGTCTCTAGACCGCTTCAGATTTAACAAGAAGACACCCACCTGGGCCCACGTCCACTCAGGCCCTCAAGGCTGTGGACTCAACAAGCCACAGATGCTGCTCTCCAAACTCCCCAGGCAAACTTCAGCTCTCTGCCACCTACTGCTTCCCATCGTTTTTTAAGAGAACAAATTGATGGTTACCAGAGAGTAAGCATTTCAGAGGAGGGATAGTTAGGGAGTTTGGTACTGACGTGTGGGTGTGAGTGTGGGTGTGGGTGTGAGTGGGTGGGTGTGTGTGTGCTCAGTCATGTCTCTTCGCAACCCCATGGACTGTATACCCATAGCCCACCAGGCTCCTCTGTCCATGGGATTTTCCAGACAAGAATACTGGAGTGGGTTGCCATTTCCTCCTCCAGGGCATCGTTCTGACCCAGGGATCAAACCCTCGTCTCTCGTGTCTCATAAACTGGCAGGCAGATTCCTTACCGCTGAGTCAGCTTGGAAGGCCCCCTGATGAGTACACACTGCTACACTGAAAACGGATAACCAACAAGGATCTGCCGTGCAGCACAGGGAACTCTGTGCTCAGACCTCTGAACTCTGGACCCGCAACTTCCTTCTTACCACCGCACATCTGGAAGGCTCTTTTTAAAAGCAAAAGATTGTCTGTCCTCACTGAGGCTAGTAATCACGTCTGGAACAATTACATCGTCATATGCTCCGGATCTGTGCTCTCTCCCTAATCAGAAGAGTAATTACAGCAACAGACTTCAGGCAGACCTGGACATACTACGGGAATCCACGCCTGGAAAACTGACCTGATTTCACCCAGTATTTCAAACAAACAACTCAGGAATGTGCTGGAACTCTCAGTAGTTATTTTGACTTGGCAAGCAGGCCAGCATTTAGCTGTTGTCTCCAGATGGCTGGCACAGGCGAGGAGGATGAGAAATAGAGAAAGGCAAGTCGGGAGAGAGAGAAAAGGACTGAGGGGAAGCGATCAGCAAAGCAAACGAAAGGTCTGCTCGGACCCCTGCCTGCTCTGCCAACGGCGAAGACCACGGAGGACTCGTGGGACCTGGAGGCTCCAGCTGAACGTGCTCCAGCGTGGTCTGTTCTGTGCGGGAAAGTACACCGTTCACCCCCACTAGCCAGCCAAGAGTCAGGTGTGCCCCCTGCTTCCATCCTACTGTGGTTACTCACCTCTGCGACCACCATGCGCTTTCCATGCAAAGAAAATAGTGAAGACAAAATTGTGTGTGTGTGTGTGTGTGTGTGTGTGTGTGTCATTTAGTCGTGCCCGATCCTTTGCAACCTGGGCTGAAGCCTGCCAGACTCCTCCATCCATGGGATTCTCCAGGCAAGAATACTGGAATGGGTTGCCATTCCCTTCTCCAGGGGATCTTCTCGACCCAGGGATCGAACCCACGTGTCCCACACTGCAGGCAGATTCTTTACCATCTGAGCCACTTGGGCAGCCCATATGTCTCAGTAAGTTAACTTATTTATGTACGTACATACACACACATGGGCTGTTCAGCATCTTAAAGGTGAGGTCATTTTCGTCAACCAGGCTTACAATCCCAGGATTCTTCCCTGCCAGGGTCATCAGCCAGCACCTCACCTGCTTACCCCACCCTCCCTGCAAGCTCACGTCCCACCAGCCTCCACGCGGGCACATTTACCCTCTGCCCCCCATGTGTCCTCCTCCTAAAATCCTGTACAGGACTCAGCTCACCTGCCACCCCTTACGCTCCTGGGATTTCTGTCCCCTGCTCCTTTAAATCGCTTCTGGTATTTTTCGGGTTCATTTCGCATTTGCACCGCTCGTGCCCCTGGCCCTCTGGACTGTCCTCTTCCTCCAGGCAGGACTTGTGTGGTGTTCACCTTTATCTTCCTGACAGGCTTGAAGCAGGGGTTGAGTGATGAGTGGGTAGCGACACTTTCTCCTTGACACACTGTGGCTGCCCTGCCTTAGTGAAAATGAGCTGGTGCATCCAGGTGTGAGACACTATTTTTCTCCACATGTTCATCATCTGCTAGATTCTAACATACTAAGGATTTAATTCACATACGTTTGTCCACCTCCTCTCACTTTGCTGGTAAAGAATCTGCTTGCAGTGCTGGAGACCTGGGTTCGATCCCTGGGTTGGGAAGATCCCTTGGAGAAGGGAATGGCTACCCACTCCAGTATTCTGGCCTGGAGAATTCCATGGACTGTATACCCACGGGGTTGCAAAGAGTCCGGACAGGACTGAGTGACTTTCACTTTCCACGAGGGCAGCGATTTCTCTTTTGTTCACAGTTCAGCCCTCAGCCACTGAGGTATAGTTGCTGGTGGACAGTAGGTGCTCAACACATCACTGTTGAATGGATTGATTTATTTCAGGAAAGAGGAGCAAGAGGCATCTGAAAATCGTCTCAGTCTACTTAAGAGTTTGCATCAAGGCATAAGGGAGTGAGATGAAAGAAAAAAACCCCAAACTGCTACCATCCCCCGGGAAAGTTTGAGATTCTCCAAATCCCTCAACCAGAAAGCCTTTAAAGATCCTGGAGGATTGCCTAAGGCATGTGAGCTGCCCCCAAGGGGGCGTCTGTCCACCTGCAGACCCCTGCCTCCCGCCCTCCGGGAATACGCCACCACACTTCAGGCCCGCTCACTCCCCCAGGCCCCACTCAAGTCCGTCCGGGTGTGTTCTGGGCTGACTTTTGCTGTGTTCTGGGCTGACTTTTGCTGTGTTCTGGGCTGGCTTTTGCTGTGTTCTGGGCTGGCTTTTGCTGTGTTCTGGGCTGACTTTTGCTGCTGCTGCTGCCGTCGTTTCGTTGCTAAGTCGTGTCCAACTCTTCGTGACCCCATGGACTGTAGCCCACCAGACTCCTCTCTCCATGGGGTTTCCCAGGCAAGAATACCGGAGCGCGTTGCCATCTCCTCCTCCAGGGGATCTTCCCGACCCGGGGACTGAACCCACATTCCCACCCTGCAGGGGGAACCTTCACCACTGAGCCACCAGGGAAGCCCTTTGCGCTGACTTGTGTGCCCCCGAAGTTTATATGCTGACATCCTAACCTCCAGTGCCTCCCAGTGCAACTGTATTTGGAGATAAGAGTCTCCAGAGGTAACTCAGGTCATCTGAGGTCATTAGCGTCGGCTGTGATCCCCAGTACCTGGTGTCCTTGTAAGAAGAGGAAATTAGAACATACGGGGGGAAGACGGTCGTCCACCAGCCAGAGTGACCTCAGAGGAAACCAACCTGCCGACACCTCAGTCTCGGACGTCTAGCCTCCAGGACTGGGAGATGACCCTTTTTCAATGTTTAAGCCCTTCAGCGTGCTGTACTTTGTTACAGCAGCCCCTAGCACATCCAGAACAGTGTGGAAAAATCCCAAGGGAAACATGCTTTTGTTAAGGATCCCCCAGCTGAACAGAAGCCAGTAAACTGCTCGGTAAACGATATGATGTGGATGTAAAGTAAGGAGGTAGAAAGACAAGCACACAGAGGCATAATGTGTTGACATTTTTTTATATTTGGTATTTATAAGTCTTTTTAAAAAAAATTTTTTCAGGCCATGTTTTTCCTTAAAAAACAAACCAAAGGGGGGGCGGGGGGCAGAAAGCAACCAACAGCAATACTCTGTACAAGTATAACAAACATTAGAAATATGCATCATTCCAAAATAGTTACAAGAAAATTACAGTTTTAGAGTCCACATCAACACATCCTATTCACAGGTGCCCCCGAGGGGATAAAAAGCTACAGTATATTGAACACTCGACTGCTACAGAGAGTCTGAAAATTCAGAACTTGGACTTTGGAGGCAAATCAACGTCAGTCACCAAGGCTTGTTTAGCTCAGCAAGTGCAATCAAGCATTTCAAAAGGAAACCAGGCTTTTCCACCCCCAGATGAAAAGCAAACGTGAATCAGCTGCATAGTCGGGCCAAGCCCCAGGAGCCTCCGACTCTGTGATGCCCACATCCAGTGGTCAAGTATGCCAAAATCTAGCTGGTGGTTGTCACGTGGCCACAGGGAACCGACCCATTTCACGCTGCTGCCAACCACCGCTAGATTTAACTTTGCAGACAAAAACGTCCTTGCTCTTGGAAGAAGATTTTAGAGGCCAAAACCCCACAAACCAGCTCAACTCACGCTGGCTGGCGTACTTCTGAACTTGTCAAATACTGAGCAGGGGTGATCACGCCATCCCCGAGACTCCACTGGACTCTGATTTTAGCTCATCGCTCCTGGGACGGTTTGGGGCAGGAGCTCAAAAGAACCTTCTCTCTTCTGTGACCAGCCCTCAGCCCGCCTGTCCTCTATATTTACACGTTAATCCCTTTTCAATCACTGTGCTATAAATACCCTCACCACCCCCGCCCCGCCCCCTGGCCCGTCGCCAGGCCTCTTCAGGATGCGAGAAGCATCATGAAAGACCTTCGTGTGACCTGCCCATTTGGAAGCCAGACCTGGCCACCGCAAGCCTTCCTCCCGGGACCGGGGGTGACGTCTGAGTGAGGCTGACCGGGCTACGGCCCATTCCCCAAGCTCATCCCAGGCGGAAGGGAGGAGGGTTTCTGATCTTTGCATTTTTTACACCCATATGTTTCTGATTATTGTTGCTTTCATCTTTTAAAGGAATTTTTGGAGTCAAGTCCTTCCCCCCGACTTCTCCAGGGCAGCAGCAGTGACGCGGGCAGGGTGCACGCCTACGTGGGGCCTGACGATACCTCGGCACCCACCAGCATGGCTTCCTGGAAAACTGGAGTGGGAAGGGGTGGGACCCCAGAACTGCCGCCTGGACCGGGACCCCTGAAGAAGTTAGGGAGCTCTCCAAGATCAGCACGCGAGGGGCAGACCCGCGTGAAAGACTTGGAAACCATCACCCAAACCCAGCTTTACTCAGCAGCCCAGGATGGCAGGGCTTCCCTGATACAGGACCAAGAGGACCCGGCCCGGCCTGGCCAGCCCGCTCCTCGGAGGGCCTGACACGGAATGAACTGCTTTCCACCACAGAGAGAGCAAAGGACAGAGCCAAAAGTGCAATTTCCATTTGGGAAGGAAGGTTCTCCCAAAACACAACACCATCTCACCTCTCCTCTCTTCCTTTCCGTACCTCAAAGGGAAAGGGAGACGAAAGACGGGTGGCCCTCGAGCCCGGTACTGACCCAAGGGCTCTCCGTACGCTGGGGTCCCCCTCCGGAGCGCCCCATCAGTGCTCAAAGTGCCAGCGAGCCGGGGCGCAGTGCCAGGAGATGGGCTCCCACAGGCCCAGGGTGACCGGGGCGCTCAGAGCAGACCCCACTCCCGTTTCCAACAGGACACATCGTCCTACACTTACAGCAGGATTTATCACTGTGGGAAACAGCCACAGGACTTGAGGGACTTGATCGATCCTTCATAAGACCTTGAATACTTCATTGCTTATTGGAGGAGAAACTTAATACATCTTCAGAATAGAACCTGAGCCACAATATAAAATAAAACAAAACAAAACAGGAAACAAATCCTTTCGTGTTAATTAATGCCTTGAGAAGTTTACAGATTATGTACCAATAAAATAAATCCACATAGATTTGGAAACTCTCGGTGGATACACACCTGAAAGCCAAATAACAATAAACAAAAATTCATCTACATTTTTTTAAAAAAATCAAAGTAATTACAGCAGCAGTATAGTGAAAAAGAGGTTCTAAAAATAATAATTACATCTTTGATACAAACTTTTTACACCTCAATTCCAAGGAATGACTGTTTTTTAAGAGTTTAGTATATATATATACAGTAGATATGGGTATGTGTCACTGCAGATACAGACTAAAGCCAGCAGACTAAGAAGGGATTCATCTGACACCATTTTCACACGGACGTGTTCACAGACTGCCACACTTTTAGAAACACACGCACACACACACACACGGACACACAGAGACACATAAAATGCCAACCTGAGTAAAACGTTACTAAAAACCTAGAGCGTCATGAGTCACTAAGTCACATATTGCACCTTTAAATAATCCTTCTTACCAAACACAGAAATGAGGGGAAACGATTAAACAGGGACAACGAAAGATTACTGTGTCACTGAAGGGTTCCTCTGCTCACCCGACTCCCACCCCCAAAATTTTCAAGATGCTAATGCAGTTTCCACTCTTGCTCAACCAGTGGGCAGAAAATGTGGTCATCAGAAACGTCTTCGGGGAAAAATAGGAGGGGAAAAGGAACGAAAGCATGGAGCACAAAACGGGAGACGGGGACCTGGGGGTGGAGGCGAGAGCTTCTCTAATCAAATGAGAACAGGAATGTTACTGAGAAGGCTGGACCGCCAATACTAAACTACTGTTTAAATATTCCACATAGTCCAATTATGAGATTCAGTACAAAAATAGAGATATCTACTGAGTTTTGCCTGTGGAAGCATAATTCAGAAAAGGCACATGTTCAAATAGAAAACACAGGCGGAAGAGGTACCACATACCCCCCCCACACACATGATAATCATCCACAATTATGTATTTTCCATCAGCTAGATTCCAAGATACAGTAGGTAAAAATAGACCTCTGATACTTAAAATATATTCAACCCAACACAATCCTGGCTTTAGAGTGTGAATCATATAAAATAGTCTTTTTAAAAAAGAATGTCTTGTAAAAGGAAAAAAAAGATCATAGCTCACTTTTCCTGGTATTCTGTAATTCTCAAGAGAAAAAAAAAACAAAACAAAAAGTGAACTCATCCCATTGGTAATCAGGAATGTAGTTGATTTGCTCACGGGCCATCCACAGCCCCTGATAGCCCCAGCCTCTCGTCTGTCATGCTTCGCGTGTGCAGCTTCACACTCTCAAATTAGTCCTAACAAAACAGAACAAAGAATCAGGATACTAGACATATAAAAACATGTCCGCATCGGGGCATTTTCCTCTGCTGCGGGTGCGACGGTCTGGTTGACTCCGGGAAGGTCTTCCTTTGGAATCAGGCGATGTAACCATTTGTCTTTCCGAACGTGGTTATGGGTGCAAGGTTTTCATAGATTGTCATTGCAGTTGTGTTCTGGTAGATAAGATCCACTTTCGAGTCCTTCTGGGATCTGATAATATCCAAAACACACTGATTGAGGAAAACATACTGGTCCTGTTAGAAAAAGAAAGAGGAAAAGAAAGGAGCACCGAAGATTAGCACCCAAGGTTTTCTCAGATTTCAACCCTCCAACCCCACTCACCACCCCGCAAGCGAGCACTCCAAGTTCACGTGGTCAAGGAGTAATTACATAGTGGGGGAATCTGAAACCAGAGGTAGCAAGGCTCTCGTCACTCACGAGTATCAACCAGAGGGGTGCACCCCACACACAGCTCGGCTCCTCAAGAAGTTCCAGAATCTTAAGGGAGGACAAAGACAATATGTGGAGGAGCTAAGGCACGTGCATATTCAATCACCAAAACGCCCAACAGTTGCTACGGAGGATGTGAAGAATAAGGAGTAAACTGTGATTCTCAGCGAAAGGGGTGAAATAAAGGTGCTGATCAGGGTTGAGTTGGGGGCTCCTATCCTTCGGCGGGGGAGGATGTAAAGATTGGGGTCACGATCAGGATCCCGCCCTTCAGACAAGTACATCAAAATCTGCAGGTAGCCATCAAAAAGAAGAAGAGGTGTTTGCTGAAAGACATCCACAAACTTTAAGAGGGAAAAAAATCATAGGATAGCATTATATATAAAATAGTTTCCAATTTTTCAAACATGCTCTAGGAAGGAACATTTGCAATATGCTAAAACATGAATGAACTTGAGGACATTATAGTAAATGAAATAACCGAGTCACTAAAAGGCAAAAAAAAAAAAGCTAATTATAAATTCTTCTCAAAAAAATAAAATACGTTCCATGTCTGTACACAATACATGGTTTTTAACAGATGTGCATAAAGAAGCCTATAAAGACACATTGTTGCTGCTGCTCAGCTGCTAAGTCATGCTGACTCTTTACACCCCCATGGACTGCACACCCCAGGCTTCTCTCCACCGTCTCCCAGAGCTTGCTCAAACTCATGTCCATTGAGTCAGTGACGCCATCCAACCATCTCATCCTCTGTCGTCCCCTTCTCCTCCCACCCTCAGTCTTTCCCAGCATCAGGGTCTTTTCCAGTGAGTCAGCTCTTCACATCAGCTGGCCAAAGTACTGGAGCTATGCAGACTGTAAACACTAACTACCTCTAGGGCACGGAATTGGAAAAGAAAAGGCAAAAGAGAAATATGTCCTCTATATAATCCTGCACTAAGTTTTTTGATATGAACAAATTTATGCAATTTTCAAAATATTTTAAAAAGGGACAAGAACATCTGTAAACAGGCATAAGATTTCTGTGCAACCCAAACTCTAAAAGATGAAGAACTATGACTCCACATAATTAGAGCAGAAAAAAGAAGACCTCTCTACCAACCAACACAGGAGGCGACTCCACTCTTCCCACCCCAGCCACCTGCTCACCCCACAGCACACAATGTACTAGAGGCCTCTAGAACATTCTCTGATGGACTCAGAAACACAGCACCTCTCCACAGAGTTCTAAACTGGTTCAGGGTGACGGCCTGACACCAGATTAATATTCTGCTCTATCCTGGTCAGGATGCCTTCACCCTGACAGCTTTGAAGAGGGCTATTTCCCAGTTCCCTTGTTGGGAACACGCCTTGAGCATGCTGTTTATCTGAAACATTTCAGGGAATACATAGAGCCAATTCACATTACTGTACACCAGAAACTTACACTGTAAAGCAATTATACTCCAATTTAAATAAATAAATAAAATTTAAATTTAAAAAAAAAAAAAAACACAGACAGGAAGGGAGAGCTGTCAAACACAGACACTGGCCTCACCTCTGTTTGCACCATTAAAGGCCTGTGCATGCGAAGGTCGTACACGATGCCGTACACGTCCACAGTGTTCTCGTTCTCTATCTGATAGATAAGACGATCGATGGCAATGAAAGTGCCCGTCCTTCCCACCCCAGCACTGAAAAAAAGGGGAAAGGAGCAGGTCAGCATGGGTTGAGTGTGCTAAGTCCCTCCAGTCGTGTCCGACTCTTTGTGATCCCATGGACTGTAGCCCACCAGGCTCCTCTGTCCATGGTATTCTCCAGGCAAGAATACTGGAGTGGCTTGCCATGCCCTCCTCCAGGGGATCTTCCTAACCCAAGGATCGAACCTGAGTCTCTTGTACCTCCTGCGTTGGAAGGCAGGTTCTTAACCACTCGCACCACCTAGCATGGGTCACCTCTGCTGTAAAACTCACACTCCCCCATGTGTACATATATCCTGCTCTCCCCAGCTATCAGGCTTTGAGGGTCAAGGCCAGGACCATTAGCCACTGGCTTAATTAAAACCTCAGCAAGTCAGACTGTATTAGCTTGGAACTAGGACCCAAGTCCTAAAGTTACTTTCAAATCAGATGCCACAAATAAAACACCTTGTTAGAGGTCTTTAATCTCAGTCCCATCGAAGTTGCCACTGTATGTAGGATGGCAAGTTTCACCCATTTCAATCTGTTACTCTCAAAGGGTAACAAAGTCCCCCCGCCTTCTATCCCAAAATCAATTCCTTTAGCTCCCAAGCTAATCTATTGTTGTTCTGCAGGAGGGGGTGGCAACGTTTTCTCTTAAGGACCAGAAAGTAAAACATCGTCAGCTTTGCAGAGTCGTCCTGCCACCGCAGCGTGACAGTAACCATGCTAATGGTAAGCTGCTGCAGTCGCGTCCGACTCTGTGCGACCCCATAGATGGCAGCCCACCAGGCTCCTCTGTCCCTGGGATTCTCCAGGCAAGAATACTGGAGTGGGCTGCCATTTCCTTCTCCAGAAAGGAACCATAGACACTAGTTAACCAAAGGGACATGGCTATGTTCCAATAAAACTTTATTGATGAAAACAGGCAGCCAAATAGATTGTGGTGATGGCTTCATGGAGGTATACTCATCTCCAAACTTAGGTTGTATACATTCATTTACAGTTTTTGTATATGGAAATCATATTTTTAAGTAAATAAAATGAACTAGAATTATGTATCTCAACACCGTTAAACAGCAAACCAAAATGCTAAAGAAAACAGGCTGCAGAATGATTTATACATTATAAAATCTAGTAAAAGTTTAAAGCTATATAAAACAATAGAGTTACCTACACATGCAATAAAATATAAAAGTATGCAAGGGAATAATACAGAGCAACTTCAGGACCAGATGTTCACCTGTGTAAGAAGGAGAATGGGATAGGAGGCTAGTAAATAGAGACTTCAATTATATCTGTAATGCCTTATTAACAAAAAGAAACATATATTGTGTCATGCTGAGCTTTGTTAAATTATTTTCTGCATTTTTGTAAGGTTGAAATATCTCAAAGGGAAATATTATAAATAAGAAATAAAATAAGTTACATTGTTTTTTAAAATACAGTTAGCTGACCAAATCTGACCCATAGGCTATCGTTTGCCAATTCCTGTTCTAAAGTCTCAAGGTTTAGGGAACAGATCCATTGTCCCATATCCAAACCTTCTTGAATTTATAAATACCTACTGCATCCCCTCTCAGGCTTTTTTCTTTTTTCAAAAGTGTCTATATTTATGATCACTTTTGAAATCTGTCACATGTGCATACCTGCAGTGCACCAGTATTGGTGACTCAGGCGGACTCTGCTTCATGTAGTCACGAACAAGGTAGCGGAAGTTGATGAGGAGATCGGTGGTGTCAGGAACACCATGGTCAGGCCAGGAGGTGAAATGGAACTGACGCAGAGGGTGACTCTCACTTGTCGGAGCCTAAAAACCAAGCCACGAGGTTAGAGCCAGAGAGAAAGGTGAGCTAGAGCAAGCCGTACCTGAAGGCTGAACTGCATGGTGCAGCTGAGAAGCAGCTCAGACCTGGCTACGACTACAAATTAGAACTGCACGTCGGTAAAATAGCTAATAACGTGCTTGCACGGACTGCAAATCCATATAACACGCCAAGCAGGAGGGCTTATTATCTCCCTTTTAAGAAGGGGAAACAAACTTTCCAAGTTGTGAAGTGACAGTCTCTGACACTCAGCTCAGAGGCAGAAATCTCATATCCTTCAGTTTTGAGTTCGGAATCTTCCCTTTATACCACAGTCCCCTGCCAATAGTGCACTCACGTTCTTACACCTGCACCTCCTCAGAGCTTCATAAACCCCCATCCCTGAGCCCCAGGGGGAAGGTCACCAGTCAGAAATAAACTTACGCAAATGTAACGATGACAACCAGTGACTTCAGGGCAAGAACTGTCTCATAATTCACATGTCTTCCAAAGAATTTTGGCTTCCCTGACAGCTCAGTTGGTAAAGAATCTGCCTGCAATGCAGGAGACCCTGGTTCAATGCCTGAGTCGGGAAGATCCACTGGAGAAGGGATAGGCTACCCACTCCAGTATTCTTGGGTTTCCCCTGTGGCTCAGATGGTAAAGAATCCACTTGCAATGTGGGAGACCTGGATTCGATCCCTGGGTTGGGAAGATCCTCTGGAGAAAGGAAAAGCTACCCACTCCAATATTCTGGCTTGGAGAATTCCATGGACTGTATAGTCCATGGGGTTGCCAAGAGTTGGACATGACTGAGCACCTTTCACTTTCCAAAGAATTTAATAAAGTGATAAGCAATCAGCAAGCACCAAGTAAATATTTAGAACTGTCGGGGTTTGAGAAAGGACTCCCTCCCAAAAAAGACATCTATTTCAACTTCAGATAGACAATAGAAACTGAAGCTCATTATAACAGAGTTCGTTACGACACAGACTGCCTTCCTACAGTGGACCAAAGCACATACCTTTAATTATCAGAACTCTTCCCTGGCTGAACCATTCCCATTCCTGAGTCAACTGTACTCACGATGCCTACACCTGGGGGCTGACCTCATCTGTGTGCACTACACCTGGATGGCGGGCATTTGCTCAATGACAACTACCCTTTGAAGCATATTTATTTTCTTTTTTAATATATATATATCAGGGACTCCCTGGTGGTTCAGTGGCTGAGACTCCATGCTTCCAATGCAGTGGGCCTGGGTTTCAACCCCTGGTCAGGGAACTAGATCCCACATTCTGCAACTCAGACCCAGTGCAGCCGCATAAATAAATAAATGTTTACAAAAAGAAGAATGCTTCTCCTAGATTTCAGATTATTTCTCTAGGACAGATTCTCAAGCTTGAAACCAGCAGATCAAATGGGAACAGATATTTTTATGCCTTTGATATAAACTATAGAGGGCTACACCGATTTACACAGCCATCAAAAGGTATCAGAGTCACCCATGACAGTGATTCAATTTTTAAATACCGTTTAAAAATAAAAAAGGACGTATACTGACTTCTTAGAATGCCTACACAATTTAATTGCATTTGTTTGCATAACTTTTGAGGGGAAAGGAGGCCGTATGGATATGTCCTGAACTCCTATTAACGTAACTGTCATCATAAACTACTTCAACAGCAAATGGACACTCCTGATGTCAAATTTCCGACCAAACAACCCAAAAGGGCCTTGATCTGTAAGAAAAACTCTATAAGCAGGTCACCTGGAAGGGGAAGAAAAGAAGTTAAAGATGCTGAGCCATGCTCCTAAGATTCATTTAAGAATCATTTATGAAACTCTCAAGCAAGCAAAGCCAACAGGTTGCATTAGAGGATATGCAGATACAGATTGTTACATTCTATAAAGAAGAAAGCAAAACTATTTTCCTGATGCAGAAAAAATGATTTATATCAATATCAACCTATAAGCGTCACCCCAAAAGTAATTTATACTAATTTTATATGAGATCTATGGGTCTTGACTTCTTACTTACATTTTTCACTGTGAAGTCTCTGACGGTCCATTCTGGAAGAACAATTTCAGAAGTCATCGCCACAGTCACATCCCCGTAATCCTGAGCCTGCTTGGAGGGCCAGTACTCCTCACATTTGGTCTAGAATTAAATGCAAACACTCAGATCACACTGTCTGCCACCACTGAAACCTCACAGGAGATGAGATATTAAAACCGAGCATCAGAGTCTGAATCCAAGCCTTATATGGGTTCTGCCTGACCCTTGAAATTTTGTATTTTAATATTCAATTCCTACCAACTTCATAAATTTTGGAGTCTTCCCATAAAAATCTAGATTTCTGGCTTCTCTTGAGAAATCAGAAGACCTAGCCAACACTGAGCCCCCATTTCTACACAGAAACTGGCTCACAGCTGAGCAGTCACTGTTCCTTCACAGGGGCCCTGTGCCCCCCTGGCTGCCCAGCCCTACAGCAGCCCTCCCACCAGCTGTTCACTGAACTGAGCTCTCCAAGTGCAGAAGAAATGAGAGCTTTTCTCAAGACTTTTAGATATCCAACACCAATATGGACACCAAAAAAAAAATCAGATTAAATCATTTGCGGGTCTTTGATTTTGACAGCCAGTGTTTCCACGGCTGTCCAAATGTGAACAGAAATAAAAATCAAGAAACAACCACTCTCTGAACGTATCTGAATCCCTACTTGGTAACTGACTTTTTTAAAAATGAGAGGTTTGTTTTGCTTTAAAAACAGATGCCTGCTTCTCAACTCCAGAGATGCTAACTCTGGCCCAGAGATCTGTATTTATTAAATGGTCCCAGCTTCCGCTTTTTAAAAACTCTTAATTTGTAGAAAATCAGAAATACCTCATGGACTTCCCTGCTGGCTCAGACAGTAAAAAATCCGCCTGCAATGCAGGAGACCTGGGTTTGATCTCTGGGTCGGAAAGATCCCCTGGAGGAGGGCATGGCAACCCACTCCAGTGTTCTTGCCTGGAGAATCCCCACAGAGGAACCTGGCGGGCTACAGTCCACAGTGTCACAAAGAGTCGGACACGACTGAGCGACTAAGCACAGCACATAAACACCTCATGCTCAGAAAAGAAACTGACTTAAACGGACCTGATATCAGCACGTGGTGAAAGCTGAGAAGAAGGGAACACTAAACTATGCCGTTTCATTTCTTCATGAAAGAGTACGGTTCACCTCTGACATTTTTTGAGTTAATTCATGTTAAAAGTCATATTGATTTTGATGTAATTTTTCTCTTTGTTGAAACCAATTGAAAACCAATAATTTAAGTTATTCATGATATTAGTAACTTTGCCACATGATACACTAAATAAATTGTATTGGTTGATGCCAAAAAAAATCCCAGCTTCTGGACCACTGCTCCAAGAAAGAACACGGGACTGGGGGATACACTGGCATGAAGTTTTTGCCTAAGTGGGTCTCTTACCAGCTGGATTTACATTGCTAACTTGTGGGCAAGTTCTTAAACTCTAAGCTTCAGTTTCCCCATTTATAAAATAGTAACATCTCCCAGGGTTGTTAGAGGGAAAAATAACATATATGGAGAATCTAGTACCAGTCATTTCTAAAGGAAATCAACCCTGAATATTCATTGGAAGGACTGATGCTGAAGCTCCAAAACTTTGGCCACCTGATGCGAAGAGCCAGCTCACTGGAAAAGACCCTAATGCTGGGAAAGATTGACAACAGGAAGAGAAGTGGGCGGCGGAGGATGAGATGGTTGGATGGTATCATCAACTCGTTCAGCTGGTAAAGAATTCACCTGCAAGGCAGGAGACCCCAGTTCAATTCCTGGGTTGGGAAGATCCCCTGGAAAAGGGAGAGGCTACCCTCTCTAGCATTCTGGGCTGGAGAATTCCATCCACAGAGGAGCCTGGTGGGCTCCAGTCCATGGGGTTGCCAAAGAGTCGGACACAACTGAGCAACTTTCACTTTCACACTTTTCACACACCGACTCAATAGACATGAGTTTGAGCAAACTCTGGGAGATAGTGAGGACAGGGGAAGCCAGGCGTGCTGCAGTTCATGGGGTCACAGAGTCAGGCACACCCTAGCATCTGAACACAAACAACAACACAGGCTCCCTTCTCCTCTCACTTAAGTCATTAACATCCACTTCCCTCCCAACGTAAGGGCCCTCGAGCCGCAACTACTGAGCCCATGAGCCACAACGAAGACCCAGCACAGCCAAAAATTAATTAATTTTTTCCTTAAAAATGAACAAGGGCCCATTTAAATTTGTCTTGCTCTCCATTAACTATGTTGTTTTCATTTATCTAGGCTTCCTTGGTGGCTCAGAGGTTAAAGCGTCTGCCTCCAATGCGGGAGACCTGGGTTCGATCCCTGGGTCGGGAAGATCCCCTGGAGAAGGAAATGGCAACCCACTCCAGTACTCTTGCCTGGAGAATCCCATGGATGGAGGAGCCTGGTAGGCTACAGTCCATGGGGTCGCAAAGAGTCGGACACGACTGAGCGACTTCACCTTCACCTTCACCTTTCATCTAACAGATATTTAGGAGAATGTTCCATGAGTGAAGCCTTGGGTTCAACAGCACCATAAAGCTCATTTGCACACAATAAGCAGTGGCCTTTCATTTGCATAATAACCTGCTCTAATGTCAGAAGCAGGTACAGACCCCAACCTCCTGCATCACAAATAAAGCGAAGATGGGAACCATCTCTGATTGCTCTTTGTTACCTCTGCCTCCTCCATCCCCAGCCCCCGCACAGAGCCTTATACACACACACTTGGGGCCAGACACACATCTGCTCAATTAAAGTGAAAGAAAAGAACACGGACAGAAATGATGCCTGCAGGTTCCCTCTCTCCCCGGGACAGTGCAAGTGCCCTGGAGCAGCGGCACCAGGAACTGGCAGAAACGCAGCTCTGGGGTCCACCAGAGACCCTGCAGGCGGAAACCCTCCAGGCGACTCCAAGGCACGTTAATGTTTCAGAACCACAGGCTTAGGGACTTGACTCCCACCCTATTCTTCAAGTAACAGACCTACATGGAAAGACACAGAGCACACGAGGTCCTATTCCTCAGGCATGGACTTTTCTGAATTTAGCCCATGGTTTTCAACCCCCCTTGGTTTATTTGTGGAAAGGTGAAAGTGAAACTCACTCAGTAGTGTCTGACTCTTTGTAACCCCATGGACTGTAGCCTGCCAGGCTCCTCTGTCCGCAGGATTTTCCAAGCGAGGATACTGGAGTAGGTTGCCATTCCCTTCTCCAGAGAGTCTTCCCAACCCAGGAACTCCCAACCTAAGTCTGCTGCATTTCAGGCAGATTCTTTACCATCTGAGCCACTAGGGAAGCCAGGGGACTTTATCACTAGAAGATATCTCATCTTTGATGGGGGGATTCCAGGCCATCACAGGGGAGAGGGAACTGCTGAGATTTATCAGGGGATAAGTTGGAAATTTTGCAGAAAGGCTTCCGATGCTGAAAACTCAGTGTGAAAATCACTGAGTCATTCACGTTGGTCATCTGACAGGTGCAGCTGGTTGCTCAGAGACAAGACAGGCTTGCCCCCATTCACAGAGCTGATGGGGACTTCCTGTGGTCCAGTGGTTACGACTCGGTGCTTCCAACGCAGGGGGCGCGGGTTCAGTCCCCGGTCAGAGAACTCAGATGCCATGTGCCACAGGGCATGACCAAAAAAATGCATTAACATGGAGCTGATCAAGGATGGAGCTGCACGAAGTTCTTTTGCTGCACTAACCCAGATCTTGATGTCTATTAACTCCAACATCAGTGACTTAATGTACAGAGAACATTCTTCTCTCCATACAGAAGGTAACAATAACACAGATTTGTTTTTCAGCATTTTTTTTTAAACTTTTAGAGGAGAAAAAGACAAAAAACACACTTCTAAGAATAGAAGTGCTAATGCTTGGGGGAGTGTCTTTTTTTAAAAAATAGGTTTTAAAATACCCTCCACCACAGTAACTATGAATGAATGAACTGAACTGAGTAACAATAAAAATTACGTACCCTTCCCTGTTCAACACATTTGGTCAGCATGACAATGGCATAGACGTTCTTCTCCCAAACCATACGCCAGAAATCTTTCAGAGTGTTGGGTAGAGGTCCTTGCGTGGCAATGAAGTCTTCTTTGGAATGGTAGCCCTAGAAAACGGAAGCAGCACAGAGTCGATCTCAAAGAGATGGAGGAGGAGCCCCGAGGACCTCCTCATCCTCCCGCACGCGAGCCCCGAGCCCCACTCACAGGCATGTAGTTGGCGTTGACGTAGTCGTCAGTAGAATGGGTCTGAACTGAAAGTTTGACACGGGAAATGTCATCTGTGACATTCAGAGAGAAGAGCTCCACGTTAGGATACAGAAAAGAATATTTCATCTCAGAAGAGAGAAACAAGTGCAAAACGGCCACGCGGGGGCTCCGTCACACCTTGACGCTGCATGGCTCAGTGTGTTAGATCCACGGCCTTATTGCATTCCCGCCATCACCAGGTATGACCGTGGCACAGAGAAGCTGCATGATTCCCTGGGCAGAGCTAGTAACTGGCAGGGCCAGCGTTCTAACCTTGACAGTCTGGCACCGCCCAAGCTCTGAACCACTCCAGACCACCTTCTAGATGAAATCAACTACTTCCTTCCTTGGGTGTATGCCACAAGCCAGGGAAGGCCCTCCACAGTTATTTATCCCTCATAACCATCCTATGAGCTCCTGTGCCCATTTTACAGATGAGAAAACTGAGGGTCAGAGAGGTTAAGTGAATTTTCTAAGCTCTTTCAACTGGTGAGTGGCAGCCAGAATTCAAATCCAGTGCCCTTTCCACTACAGCAGGGTAGATCATCAGGGTAGAAAGTTAAGCCTTTCACGCTTTCCCTATTCTCATTAAAAAGTTGTTATAAAAAGATGGTCCCAAATGCAAGAATAAACTGAGTGTCTAAGACTACTATAAGTGGTATGTGTGGAATCTCAAATATGACACAAATGAACTTATTTACAAAACAGAAACAAACTCACAAAGTAAACTGATGTGTTGTTGTTCCTATCAGGCTACAGACATTGTCAATCCTCAAAACCAGGGATGAATCCAAATATAATCCACATCTAGCCACGGAATGTACTCAGCCAACCAGAGACATGTCTGGACAAGCAGAAAGCGTTGCTCCCCGCTTGTCCTCCACCAGCTCCCCTTTTGTTCCAGAACTGTGTTTATGTTGGAATAAAGGGGCATAGAGGGACCCTGAGAGCGAAGGGGCTCAAAGCACGGACTCCGGCCCTTTCCCTGCAGGAAACGGCCAGATCCAGTCCAGGTCTGGTCCCACCATGGCTCTCAGCGGGACTTCAGACTTCACGACTTCAGACAAATCACTCAGCCACTCTGTGCTGCTTTTTTTTTTTGCAGAATATCCTACTACCTATTCTGTAAGGCTATTGTGAGGCTGAATCCAACGGCTTACCCCTAAACACGGTGCTGAGCACACAGTAGGTGACTGATGGATGGCTGTGGGAATGGCTGGTTAGTGTCCTGACTCCTCTGCCCCCTGCTCTTAGAGATGTGATGTCCAAGATGGGGTGAAAAAGGGGAGATGCGGGAAACACAACTTACAGGGCAAAACGTTGTTATAGCGATTCTTTCCTCTGTTCTCAGCCAGCTCAGCTGCGTACTTAGGCAGGTTAATTCCAACAAGCTTCAGATCCTGAAGGCAGACCATAGGAACCGCTCATTCACTCCGTGTCCAGCCAGCATTCACACAGCACAAAGAGCGGAGCAGAATAAAGCAGGGATGTGGAGATGTTATGGGTAACACTGCATCCCCAAAAAGACATAGCAGTTCTCAGCCCTGGTGCCTGTGAACACAGCCTGGCTGGAAATTACAGCTTTTGTGGACGTAAATCAAAATAAGATGAGGTCATGCTGCAGAGGGTGGGGCCCTTAATCCAGTATCACTGATGCCTTCTTTTTTTTTTTTAATTTGGTTATTCCAGGTCTTAGTTGCAGCACGCAGGGTCTGTTTTTATTTGCAGCATGAAGCGTCTTTAGTTGCGCATGTAAACCCCTAGTTGCAGCATGTGGGACCCACTTCCCTGATCAGGGTTTGAACCTGGGCCCCCCGCACCAGGAGCGCAGAGTCCTAGCCACTGGACCACCAGGGAAGTCCCTGATACCTTCATAAGAAGAGAAAAGACACTGAGATAGAGACACATAAGGGAGACACGTAAAGATGGAGGCAGGAGACTTCCCCAGCAGGCCAGTGGTTAAGACTCCGGCACTTCCCCTGCAGGAGGCGTGGGTTCAATCCCTGATTGGGGGACTAAGGTCCTGTATGCCATGCAGCATGGCCAAAAAAAAAAACCTTCTCTCTTCCCTCGAAGAGGGCTACCTCTTACCCAAAGCTTCACCATAAAACAGAAGCAGGCAGCTTCCCAACTTTCAGGGAAAACATAAAGCAAATAAAACTACCGCACTCAACAAGCACATACCTCATATTCTTCTGCAAACCCACAGTTGGAGTCAGCTTGCTGTTTCTTGAAGTAGGCCTCAAAATTCTCCACTTTGATTAACTTGGATCTAGGGAAAAAAAACAATGTGTCAGATTGGCTGCATTCAATCAAGTTCACACTCAAGATAGAAACAGGCAACTTATTTTTTAAAAAGCAAAATCTGTGCTCACCTTTTAGGTCTTCACCGTAGAAAAGCAAAGGAAAAAAAAAAAAAGACAATTAGGGGGGAAAAAATGACTCAACCATAACTCCAGAGATTTTCCCCAAAGAAGAAAACCTGTAGTATAAGGGCAGGGGGTGGTTGGGGGAGGTTCACTGTAATGCAATTCACAAAACACTGAAATGTGAATCAGGAAATCTGACTTCTAGACCCTGTTATATAACTGAGTGGCTTCGTGACTCTGAGCAAGTTCTCTCCTCCTAGACCTTGAATAACCATGTTTTTAATCACAAAACCCATATTTATTGGTAGAATACAGCAAGTATAGTTCTACTTGGCATGGCAGAACGTGGCAAGGAAGCCAGCTTCAGGAGACAAGTAAACATGGGTCCTTGTAGGATAACAACGCTAATAAGAACTTCTGCACGATCAGGTCCAAACGGGTCAATCTGGAAAAATGGCAGCGGTTCCCATCAGAAAAAAAAATCTCAAAATAGTCACTGAACAGATTGGGGGATTAAATGTCTCAAGGCTCATAAATGTAGAGACTTACTTAATCTGAGAAAAGGTCACGTCATTGTTCTTTGCCTCTTTCCTATTTTGAAGAAAAACAGACCCATTAGATCAAAACGGCTCAAGACGGCGCTTTGTTCCCTGTGTGTATCTACAAGATGCTTCTTCCCTGGGCCTTAGTTCATACAGCACATCAGGTCCTGTCCACAAACACCAAAGCTTAACGGGCTAAACCCGTGAAGTTACTCGCTTTTATACCATCTAAAAGTATCACAGGATCCTACTCAAGCCACTTGTAGGAATTTCTCTGAGTAAATACAGATCAGCAGCATCGCCCTGTTATACAGTCAAGCTCACTATTTTGTACTCTGATTTTTGTTTTTGTTTTGTTTTTTGAGTAAGCCTTTCTGAAAAGGTTACTGTAATAAACCAGAAAACATAACCAGTGTTGGTGAGGGACCAGGGACCAGAGGGGTAGGGGAGCTCGGGGGAGGGACCTGGAGCTCCTCTGTATTGCTGACTAAACCCCATACTGGTATTAAAAAAAAAAAAAAAAAAGATAAAACTCTGGAAGGCAATTTTGCAGTATGTATTAAAATTAAAAATATGCATACCCACTGACCCAGCAACTACCCAGCTTGGAATCTGGCCTAAGGGAATAACTATGATTGTGCCCAGATTTACACACAAGGATAAGTAACGCTGGCAAATACGGAGGACACAAAAACGTCAGAAAATTGGTTGAATAATTTCCATACAGCTGAACACTCGATAGCCACTTAAAATGAAGACCTGGAGCAGTCCACAAAGTCTTAAGAGCAAAAGCAAGCCAGAAAATAACACGTATAATATGATTGTGGGTGTGTGTATTTATGTGAGTTTTGTAATCACATCCGTGTTAAGAGCAGTTTTCCACGGTGTTAAGTATGGGCTATTTCTTGTCTTTCTGTTTTTTACTGCTGCTTTTGTCATAAGTATGCATAAGTTTACTTTAACAAGCAACGACAAAGCTGTTTTTGACCCCTCCCTCAAAAAAAAAAAAAAAAAAAAGAATCTAATGCAAAACGCTGGAACACAGGCACTGCCCATCGACCCAGAAGGGCAAGGCGGCAGAGAAAACCAGGGACAGGACGCATCGGAAGCTCCGGGCCAGGAGGAAGGCGGGGCGCGGACGCACGGCAGCGCGCTCACCCAGGCTCTTGCTCAACCCCACCGATAATGCGCGCAGCGCATCATTATTAGCATAAGCAGCGGTCACCTCTTCTTCCTCCAGAAGATGAAGCCTCCCACGGCCACGATAACCAGGGCACCAAAGATGCATCCGAACACTGCTCCACAGATGACGCCTGGGGAAAGTCCACACGGGAGGCGCGTCAGGAGGCGCCCGCAGCCAGACACGCAGACAGTGCGTGGGGGCGGGGGGCAGACGCCGGGTAACAGCTCTGGACATAAAACGTGTGTGTGTGTGTGGTGTGTCTGTGTGTGGTATGTCTGTGTATATGTCTGTGTGTGTGGTGTGTGTGTGGCAGAGGACAGGTAAATAGCTCTGGACATAAAATGTGTGTGTGTGTCTGTGTGTGTGTGTTGGGGGGGTGCGTGTGTGGTATGTCTGTGTATATGTCTGTTTGTATGGTGTATGTGTGTCTGTGTGTGTGGTGTGTGTGTGTCTGTGTCTGTGTGTCTCTCTGTATGTGGGTGTGATGTCTTGTGTGTGTCTGTGCCTGTGTGTGTGTGTGTCTCTGTGTGTGTGGTGTATCTATGTGTGTGTCTATGTGTGTGTGGTCTGTGTGTCTGTGTGTGTGTGTGGTCTGTGTGTGTGTATGTGGTGTGTGTCTGCTTGTGGTGTGTGTATCTATGTGTGTCTGTGTGTGTGTGTGT
>SJYQ01004409.1:340434-421513 GCA_006410935.1 Redunca redunca
TCTGTGTGTGTGTGTCTGTGTGTGGTGTCTGTGTGTCTCTGTCTGTGTGTCTCTGTCTGTGTGTGTGTGGTGTATCTATGTGTGTGTCTATGTGTGTGTGGTCTGTGTGTCTGTGTGTGGTCTGTGTGTGTGTATGTGGTGTGTGTCTGCTTGTGGTGTGTGTATCTATGTGTGTCTGTGTGTGTGTGTGTGTCTGTGGTGTGTGCATGTGGTGTGTATATCTATGTGTGTGTCTGTGTGTGGTGTGTGTATCTATGTGTGTGTCTGTCTCTGTGTGTGCACGTGTGTGTGTCTGTCTCTGTGTGTGTGTGTGTCTGTGTGTGTGTGGTGTCTGTGTGTCTGTGTCTGTCTGTGTGTCTCTGTGTGTCTCTGTCTGTGTGTGCACGTGTGTGCGCGTGTGTGTGTGTGTGGCAGAGGGCAGGTAGGCAGCTCTGGACGTAACCTCGCCTGGGCGTCTGGGAGCGGGTCTGGGAGCGGGTCCTGGGCTCCCGGCCGCCGCTGTGGCTGCTCTGGGAAAGGCGCTGCTCCCTCCACCTGCAAACTGAGGCAGCTGAGCGACCGGTGACTTTCGGGTTGTCTCACCCGCCGCTTCCTTTCCTCACAGGGAGGTGCGTGCAGCCCCCCAGCGTACAAGATCCCAAGCGGGCAGAAACGCTCTTGGTGAGCTCGGAGTCAGGCGGGGGCTCCCGGGGGATGGCCGTGGGGCGGAGCGGCCGCAGTTTGAAAATTCCTGGACACGCAGTTCCACCATTGACTTTTCGACACTAACACCCACACGCCTGGGTGACATCAAACCTGAGTGCTTGCGGGGAGGCTCTGGGGATCCCTGAACTTGGCTCCTGGGCTTCTTCGCTGAAGCTAACGGCTACCAAGTACAGAGACCAGACAAATAGCAAACTGGCTGGCCAGTCGGTCTCTGGCCTGAGCGGAGGGGATGCACCCTGCCTGCTTCAGCCCTTGAAGCTCCTAAATCACTTCACTCTGAGATAAAGGACAGGAGCACTTGACAGGGAGTCCAAGCCCAGAATGTCAGGCCGGCCCCTAAAGGCACTGTGCAACCTGGGGCCAGTCTCTGTCCCTCTCTGGGCCTTAACGCCCTCATTTCTATAGCAGGGATTGCACAGATAGCGAGAACAGACTTCCGGTTGCCAAGGGGACGGCGGGCGAGGGGAGGAAAGGACTGAGAGTTTGGGACTGGCAGAGGCAGACTGTCCTATAGGGGCGGATAAACAGCGAGGCCTACTGTGCGCAGCACAGGGAGCTGCATTCAACACTCCGTGGTAAACCATAAAGAAAAGAACATGAAGAAGAATGTGTGTGTGTGTGTCCGTGTGTGTGTCTGAATCACTCTGCCATACTCCAGAGACTAACACAACATTGTACATCAACCATACTTCAATAAAATTTTTAAAAAATAAAATGCGCATCTGAAAAGATGGTTTCCACGGCTCCTTCTGGTCCTAACAGTCAAGAGTTCCACGCACTAAAAGGGGCACGTGTGTCTGGCACACGGTCGCACAGACCGCTGCACTGAAGAGAAAGGAGCAGAGAGTGTGTGCAGACTGGAAGTGCAACGGGCCTTCGGAGGAGGGACATGGTGGGCGGGGGTGGGGGGACCCCAGGAGAGGAAGCTGAGCTGGGTCCTGAAGGCCAAGTGACGTCTCAGCTTCTGCAAAAAGAGACCAGGCTTTCCAAGCCTCCTGGGGACCCAGGGAGGGGTGCAGACGCCCATCCTGTGGATACTGGAAGCAAAGCCTCAGTGAACTGCTAACTCTACCTGGATCCTGGGGCAAGAAAACGGCCTCTGAACAGGGACTGAAGGACACGTAGCTCTCGTTCCCGTCTATGAGTCCCTCTCTGTGAGGGCTGAAGGCAATACTGGTGAATCCAGCCACACAAGCCCTGTGGGGTGACAAGGGAAAAAGAGAGGTGACGTCCCCAGGCACAGAGAGCTCCGCACTCAGAGGCCCGGGCACAGAGAGCCCCGCACTCAGAGGCCCGGGCACAGAGAGCCCCTCACTCACAGGCCCGGGCACAGAGAGCCCCGCACTCACAGGCTTGGCCCCCCAGGAACAAGAACCACGAGGCATTACCGATAGGAGCCCAGGGGCTCCAGCTTCCCGTTGTAGTAGCCATGTGTGACGGACTCGTTGCCAACGTCAACCTCGTACTTCAAGACTTCAGACAAGCCGTGAGCACGTGTCTTTTCCTCTGTGGTTATGAGGTATGTCACATAAGTATCCGAGGCCCCCCTTTTGAAGTCATCGTATGTGAACCTCAAAATATCTGCCGATGGTGGAACAGCTGAAAAAGGCGCACGGAAGGGAAGGCATGGGAAAGTGAGAAAGGGATCGACGTGGGGTGAGGACGGGGTACACACTGCTGGTGTAAGACAGGCTCCGGGATGCCTTACACAGCACAGAGGATGCAGCCAATATTGCCTAACAACTGTGAATGGAGTGTAACCTTAAACATTGTATAAATCTTTTTTAAAGAGAAAGAAAGTGATCACAGAGGTTCATTGTGTCTCCAGCGTTTCTAAACGATGACCTTGACGCTGAATGTTGGTGGTGACCCCTGCCATCTCTTATGTATGCTCTCTTTGCCAGGTTTTCCTTCTATTAAGTTCTGAGAACTTTACTTACCTATTTAATCCCCACAATAATCTCACTGCACAGGCTGACTATCCCCACTGTGCAGATGGCGGTACATCTGTACAGTAAAAAGGTCTGAGTTTTGGAACTTCCCTGAGGGTCCAGTGGTTAGGACTCTGAGCTTGAAGGCCATGTACCTGGCTGGGTTCAAGCCCTGGTTCAGGAACTAAGCTCCTACAAGTTACATGGCATGGCTAAAAGAGACCTGGGCGCAAAGGTGGTAGAGTTGTACTTCTAACCCAGACCATCCGACGGGGAGTATGTGTGACGTCACCCACCCCAGGCTGGTCCTGAATAGGCTGGTCAGTATGCAACCTCACCTCCCCCATTCAGCAAAGATCTGAGTTGGGATTTGCTGAAAACCTTCACAGCAAAATGACTAGGTGTCTGAAACAGACTCAAAAGGAAAGACAGAAAGAAAGAGCAAGCGAGATCTCAACGTCTCTTTTTGAAATTAAGCCACAGGTTGACGACACCAGCGAATCCCTTGTCTTCCCGGATGTGCACTGCCCTGACAGCGGATTTGACCTCTGACTTCCCTGGGGAGATGAGGACAGACCCACAGGCTGCATGGCTGGGCAGGGATGGCACGGCATTGTTCACAGTTAAAGAATCACCAAAAAAGCAAAGCCCGGCACTTTTTTGTTTTTTGGCCATGCCATGTAACCTGCAGGAGCTTAGTTCCCGAACCAGGACTGAACTCAGGCACGGGGCTTTGAAAGCTCAGAGTCCTAACCACTGGACCCTCAGGGAAGTTCCAAAACTCAGAGCTTTAAACCAGGCCTTGAACAAAGCACCCAGGCCCACCCACCCATCCTCGAAGCTTCCCCTTCTTACTTCCAAGGAATGTAACAAAGCCCTTTAAGGAAAGGCGGCATTTAATCCACCTCCTCTCTCAGCTATGGCGATGCTCTTTGCCAGTTCCCTCTGCAAATGCAATTTTTTTGTTGCTTTCTTCCAAGAAACAGTCACCCTTTGAGGGTCATTTGCGCATGTGTGTGCGTGTGCGCGCGCGCACGTGCGTGCATATGTATGCATGTGTGCAAGAGACAAAGTGGGTTAAAACTACTAATCTGCTACCTAAAAGACCCTGTGTTGCAAAAGAGATGAAAAACCTAGATTAGAGGTAAGCAAGTCAAATCCAAGGGCCACAGCCAGCCAGCCACCCATTTTTGGTAAATTCTGGAATAGTCACTCTCACTCTTTCTGTATCTTCTACGGTTTCTTTCCTGCGACAGCCGCAAAGTTGAGCAGCTAAGAAGGAGACTGCGGAGCCTGCGAAGTTTAAAACGGTTTGCCGTCTGGCCCTTCACAGCAAGTCTGTCAACCTCTGAGCTCATCAGAATTACACCCACCCATCCCCGGGTGAGTGCCAAAGTGTGGGCCGCGGTGTCAAACCCGACAAGTGTCTGTCTCACTACTGTGCCTCGGTGGGCACGGAAGTGGCACCCGGTCACACCATCACGCGCCAGCTACGGAACCCATCAGGACCCCTCCTTACCATCCACAGTGGTGAGAACGAGCGCGTAGGCTTTGATAGGTCCATGGCTGGCTTCGAACCCGCTGAACATGACCTTCACCGAATTGTGACTGACAGATGTGATATTAGGGGACCCATCTGGAAGAGGGGGGTCTGAAACAGGACAACACAAAACACTTAAAACCAAAGAAGGAACAAAACTATTGAGGAGAGGATTTGCTGTAGTGCCCCGCTCAAGATCCCCCCTGGTTCTGCACGCTGTGTGTTGGGCTCACACAAAGCAAATCCAGAAGCGAAGGGCAAGGGAGCGAACTGGTGGGGACAGAGGTGGGGGGTCCTCGGGGAGCCTGCCTAGCTGACAAGCACCCCTTCAGTGGGTCCAGCCACATTCCCAAGGGGGCCTGCTGGCAACCTTTTTTCTAGAAGGTAATGTGTCTTTCCTGTTTTCCGCTGGTCCTTCCTAACTCAGAGAGGCCAGATTGCTTACCCTGAGAAGGGGGTCAGAAGGAGGAGAGCGAGACAGAGGCTGTGTAGGTGGAACATCCAGGTGGGGACCTGGGAATTGGACTTGGCCCCAGGACTGGTTGGTCAGCTGAGAACAATGACGGAGCAGGTACCCAGAGGGAAGGACGACGTGCAGAGAACACGCTTTCTCCTGAGACCTGACTGCAGTCCTATTCTGCCCTTCACACCAAAGTCCTGACTGTTCACTGCTGCTGCTGCTGAGTCGCTTCAGTCGTGTCCGACTCTGTGCGACCCCACAGACAGCAGCCCACCAGGCTCCCCCAACCCTGGGATTCTCCAGGCAAGAACACTGGAGTGGGGTGCCATTTCCTTCTCCAATGCATGAAAGTGAAAAGTGAAAGGGAAGTCACTCAGTTGTGTCTGACTCTTAGCGACCCCATGGACTGCAGCCTACCAGGCTCCTCCATCAATGGGATTTTCCAGGCAAGAGTACTGGAGCGGGGTGCCATTGCCTTCTGCATCATTTGTTCACTAGGGATGGTTTAAAACTCCACTAGAGAAATCCAGCTGACCCTCTTCCTGGAAATCAGACACGCCCACACAGAAACATTCTGAGTGGCCTTAAGCCACTTAAGACACAAAAGGAAAGAAAAGCTGAATTAAAGATGATCCCTGTCCTCATACACACTCTCTACGCAACTTGTCTCCCATGTACAGTGTGAGTGTCTTCGCTATTATAATCAAGAGAGACTCAGAAAAGTGAACTCCTTAAAGACAAAGCCCACAGCCCAATTCTCCAAACATATGCTGTCCAGTGTGGCAGCGACTGAAATGGCAACCCTCTCCAGTATTCTTGCCGGGGAAATCCCACAGGCAGGGGAGCCTGGCGGGCTACAGTCCAGGGGGTCGCAAGAGTCAGACGTGACCGAGCAACTAAACAAGAATACATCACTCTGAAAAGCAACTAGTCCAACTCTGGACGTAGAGTAGCTCATTAATAATGTGTGTGTGTGTGTGTGTGTGTGTGTGTGTGTGTGTGCGTGTGCGTGCGCACGCGTGAGTCGTGTCCAACTCTGCGACCCCATGGACCCTAGCCCGCCAGGCTCTTCTGTCAATGGGGATTCTCCAGGCAAGAATACTGGCCTGGGTTGCCATGCCCTCCTCCAGGGGATCTTTCCCAACCCAGGGATCGAACCCCGGTCTCCTACATTGCAGGTAGCTTCTTTACCAGCTGAGCTACCAGGGAAGCCCCATTAATAACTTACTTTATACAAATTAAATGAAATTAAATGCTGAAATGATAACATTTTTAATATACTGGGTTAAATAAAATATATGATCAAAACTCATTTCAGAGATTTCCCTGGCAGTCCAGTGGTCCACACTTCCAATGCATGGGTTCAATCCCTGGTCAGGGAACTAAGATCCCATATGCCACATAGAGCAGAAAAAACAAATAAATAAAAACTTCATTTCAGCTGCTCTTTTCAGTTTCCTAATGTGGTGCCTAGGAAATTTTTTCTTATACAAAGGCTCATACGATTTACTACTGGAAGGCACAGCTCTAAACCATCCTCCGGCAACCTCTCAAGTAACTGACAGCAGTGGCCACTCGGAGGCGCTGTTCCCACATCTTGGTGTCAGCTGCCTCATCAGACACTGTAACACCCGCTCCCACACCCCCTGTAGCTCTTTGCCTTCTAGCCCGCCAGCTGGGAGTCCCCAGCTCCCTGCCCCAAGACAGCATTCACCTCCAAGCCTGGAAATTCTTTCCTTCTCAATGCCTTTCTCAGTCCTACACTCAAGGGGCCCTGCCTGCCTGCATTGGGAAAATCCCCTGGAGAAGGAAATGACAACCCACTCCAGTACTCTTGCCTAAGAAATCCCATGGACAGAGGAGCCTGGAGCGCTACGGTCCAGGGGGTTGCAAAAGAGTCAGACACGACTGAGCAACTAAGCAACAACCCGAGAACATTCACTAGGAGGAATCTCTTGTGAATGACCCCAAAGCAGCCGGGGAATTTGTTGACCCAGATTCTAGCGAAATATGAATCTTGACTGAGTTTCTCATAATAGTTTAAAAAAAAAAAAGATTGTTGGGAGTTCCCTGGTGACCTAGTGGTTAGGATTTAGTGCTTTCGCTGCTGTAACCGGGGTTCAAATCCTAGTCAGGGGACTGAGATCCCACAAGTCGTGCAGCATGGCCAAAAAAAAAAAGGATTGTTAAATTTTTTAATGTAATGGTAATAGGAATGCCAAAGAATTGATGCTTTTGAACTATGGTGTTGGAGAAGACTCTTGAGAGTCCCTTGGACTGCAAAGATATCCAACCAGTCCATTCTAAAGGAGATCAGTCCTGAATATTCATTGGAAGGACTGAGGCTGAAACTCCAATACTTTGGCCACCTGATGCGAAGAACTGACTCATTTGAAAAGACCGTGATGCTGGGAAAGATTGAGGGCAGGAGGAGAAGGGGACAACAGAGGATGAAATGGTTGGATGGCATCACCGACTCAATGGACACGAGTTTGGGTGAACTCCGGGAGTTGGTGATGGACAGGGAGGCCTGGTGTGCTGCAGTCCATGGGGTCACAAAGAGTCAGACACAACTGAGCAACTGAACTGAACAGTAATGTAGTTATGTTTGAAAAGGGGCAGAAAGGAGTCCCTCTCTTGCATCAATACATGTGGAAAACATACAAATAAAATTATAGAATAACCAGGACTGGTCTCAAAGAAATCCAATAAGTGTGGAGGGGATATAAATGAAACAAGATTGGTCAAATGCCCACAAATGGTCAGCCGAGTGATGATGGTACGTGGGTCCCATCACACTGTCCTTTGCCTCCGTGTCTGTTTGAACATTTCTATAAAAATACTTTCTTTTAATGCAGTAGAGGAGCTTACCACTTGAAAGAGTATGTGGCTACAAATTGTCGCATAAAACAAAGGCAGCTTTTGGAATGTAAAAGATAATTCTCACTACATTTCTATAGATTATATAGTTTCTATGCCTCCCTTGTGATTAGGCTGGTAAAGAATCCACCTGTAATGTGGGAGACCTGGGTTCGACCTCTGGGTTGGGAAGATCCTCTGGAGAAGGGAAAGGCTACCCACTCCAGTATCCTGGCCTGGAGAATTCTATGGACTGTATAGCCCATGGGGTCGCAAAGAATCGGACACAACTGAGCGACTTTCACTCACTCACTACGGTTTCTATAGACTATATAGACTAGATTTCTACAGCACTGGGTTAACAAAAACAAATATTTTGGATAAATTTTTTTTAGAAACAGGTTTCCAACAACACTTGGCAGAGCCTCGGGGTCAGCTTTCCAGGAGTGATCAAATGACCTGCTGGCTACCCTGCCTCCAGGAAACCTACCTGTGATGCCAGAGAGGCAGGTGTTTCGGGTAGACAGTGCCTTCTTGTTACAATAGGACCAGGTAGTGATGCTGATGTCATACAAGGTAGAAAAATTCAAATGCGTGACTTCCATCGTGAACTCAGAGCCATTCTCTGAGGAGCAGCCCCCAACGGTTGTTGTATTTTTCCAGTATCCATGGCTGACCTCCAGCTCAAAGCCTGTGTTGGTGCCTAAAGGGCAGTCCCACCTGAGGACCAAGGTGGCCTTCTTGGGGACTGCTTCACACTCGAAGGAGGCTACCGGCTCAGGGTCTGTAAGGCAAGCACAGCACATCGTGAGATTCTTGGACGTTTGCCTTTGCAAACACTTAAACTTGGGATGCCTGGCCCGTTGGTGATGAGGAGACAGCAGTGGGGAAAGGCAGAAGAGGCAGAAGCTGACCTTGAATCAGGCCTTACTGAACATTGTTACCTTGGGTCAGCCCCAGCTGCAGGACTGAGGATTAAATGAAACGGTGGCCGTCGGGCTCCAGGCTAGGAGAGCACAAGGGCCTGTGAGACGTAGCTACCTCACGCTGGGAGTGGTAGCAATTTCTCCCCCTGCATCCCCTCATCTGGGCACCCTCTTGACCACTGTTCTGGAACAGGCAGGGTTAATGCTGTCCCATTTTGCAGCTGAATCAACTGAGACTTAGATTAAGTAATTTGCTCAAATGACATGGCTGGCCAGTGGCAAAGCCAAAACTGATCTTGGGTTTTCTAAATCCAAGTCCAGGGTGTTTTCTACACACACAACAGGCTGAATAATCCATGGTAAATGGCACTCGTTTCCTCATCTTTAATATGGGGTTTATTTGTCTCTACCCATTTGAAGGGCCAGTAGGATATTATCAGGGCTTCCCCCGTGGCTCCGCGGTAAAGAATCTGCCTCCAACGCAGGAGACCCAGGTTCAATCCCAGGGCCAGGAAGATCCCCTGGAGGAGGACGTGGCCACCCGCTCCAATACTCTTGCCAAGAGAATCCCATGGACAGAGGAGCCTGGCCGGCTGCAGTCCATGGGGTCTCAGACTCAGACCGACTCAACTAACAGCAGCAGCAGGATTTTATTAAGTGTCCACAGAAAGCTGACATAAATGGAAAACTCTTTCAGATCCCAGTGGTGCCTCCAAAAATAAATAAATGGAAAACTCTGTGTTAATGTACTGGGGGTGGGGATATTATCATGACTTGGACGCTGCAGTATTTTAAAGCAGAAAAAGTTTTAGAGTCACCCAAGCACAGCGCCCACATTCTCCACCTGAGGCCTGGAAGGACAACCTGCCCAATACAATCCCCCTCCCACAGTCCTGTCCATCCACCCCCTGACTCATAAATGCTCACAGATATCTTTCTCTTGCTACAGGGAACCATGACTGCAGCTAAGATAAATATTAGCAATGGAAGCCACCCACACGCCAAAGTCTAGACCCAGTGAACAGAGTTTGAGTTAACACAGGGGGCTCAGAGCTGCCAGCATCTCATCTCATGCCACTCCACGTGAAAGGTCAGAGGTCATCAAGGCCCCAGCCCCTACACTGCCAGGGAGGCTGATCTGCTGAGATCCCTGCCCCACTTCCAGATCAGCCTGAACACACCTGAAGGGCTTAGTCTAAGGAAGAAAGGACGCACGTGCAAAGCGGGTAGGGGATAAGATGGCCCACAGGTCCAGAGGGACAAAGGCCCCACCATCAGAACTGTGGGCAGAAGGACTCACAGCCGTTCACCAAACATCCCGCCACTCACTCTCTGAAAGCTCCTTCAGCTTAAACACAGGGCTCTTCTCTTTAAACGATCACACTTTTTGCATTGAGAGACAAGGATCAAGAGAAGTGAAGACGCTGAGTATCCCTTTTAACTATATCCTTTCTGTCTTCTTCAGGGTAACAGCCGAACTATGAGCTGCAAGGCCTGACATCAGCCGCGCCCTGGCCCCTCACGCCGTGGGCCTCACCCCCTCCAGCTCCCCCCTGGCTGCCGTGGCCCCACCTCTGCCATCCTGACCTCCTGCTCTTCCTCCAACACAGCAGGCACACTCCAGGCCCAGGACCTCCGCACTGGGGCTGCCTGTCCCTCCCGTCCACGTGACTGGCTTCACTTGCTGCAAGTCTTTGCTCAAAAGTCACCTTTTCGACAAAGCCTTCCCCAAGATAAACATCTCATTTCTCCTATCCTCTTTACTTCTCTTTCCTCAGCAGTAATCGTCACCTAATAACCTACGTTTCTCGCTTATTAGGTCTTTCGCCACCAGAACAAAAGTTTCAGAAAGGCAGGGACTCATCTGTGACCTTTGACAGTACCTGACACATAGTAAATGCTCAGGATGTATCTGCTGAATGAATGAACAATGAGGGCAGCCAGACAGCACTAATGAGATAATAGGATGCTCACACACCACACAGAAGCTAACCAACTCGAGGGGCTTCCCTGGTGGGCCACTGCAGCGGGGTGAAGGTTCTACCTCTGGTTGGAAAACTAAGATGCCTTGGTGGTCGGCAAAAAAACTAATCAGCTAGAGTTTATTGCAAGGACCTATGTGCAAGGTCGGCATGATACAAGAAGGAATCCAAGAGGCCCCTGAGACTACGCACCTGTACAGAACGCCTGCCTGCTGGGTGCAGATGACTCGACACTCCCCACCTGCGTGAAGATCTCTACGATGTAGAAGGAACCAGGTATTAACTTGGTGACCGTAGCATGGGTAACGCCGATGCCTGTGACTATTTGCGTGGCGTTGCTGGAACTTCCATTCTGCCTAATGATAAGGCGGTAGGTGTAGTTTGAAGAGGCTTTATCAACATTCTGCCAATTTAAGGTTGCTGCTGTGGTATTGGTGGTTATCTCAATGCTGGACACCTTGTTAGGCCCTTAAATTTTAGGGGGAAAAAAAAAGATGGATTAACTTGAGCCATTTTATTGACTGCATCTAAAAATAGCCTGGAATTTTTTTTCTTTTTTTTCATTAAATTTAAAATAAAAATAGACTGGTCCTTTGGGTAAAAAATAAATAAAGCTAATACTTGCTGGGATCAAAAAAGAGGAGGCTTCCCCAAAAAGACATTTAGAAAATAATTATACAGATTAAATCTCAAAAGAACTGAAGCTTTTCAGACTTTTAATACTTTATCTGAAATCTATTTTCAAAATGTAATTTCCCACTTGTTTTTAAAATATGATTAATGAAACAAAAATATACAAAAAAGACATTATCAACTTCCATCTCTACCATATATTTAGGTCAAATATTAGCAAAGCATGTCCCTCACTGGTGCATGCAAAACTGCTTCCTTTGGGCAGCATCTTCCACGCCAACATGACCGGATGACCCCTCCTCCAGTGTGTATTCCCAAGGAATGAATGAATAGTGATGCTTCCCATGCTTATGGGATGCCTTTCTGCTTCGGAAGACAACTCCAAGTTCACATGGCTCAGCACCAGTGCCACTAGGGCAGGGCAGAATGTTGGCTGAGCCCAATGTCTTCAGCTTACTTGGTTTCACATTGTACCTGGAGCCCAGAACATAAGGGCCTCTTGCCTCATCACTGAACCCGTGCTTATTTCCCCTCCCCCAGGTGAAAGGCTGGGAAAATGCTTCCTCAGGAGGGTGTCCTAAAACACTCACGTGTGTACTGTAGAGTGGAGTTGGCCACCCCCTGGACCAAGTTCATCTTGGGGGTGACTGTGATCGTATATAAGGTGCCCGGGGTCAGGCCATGGAAAGCGATCCCTGTGTGAGAACTGTTTTTCAAATCAGAGCCGTGTTCAGACCGTATTTCTACACTGTAGATGTACCCGGTAGCATTGTCTGTGTTCCGCCACTCCAGCTGCATGTCGGTCGTGGTGACGTTAACAACACGGATGTCAAACACTGCACTGGGGTCTGGGCAGAGGAAAGGAAGGAAAAGGGAAGTCTGTCAATGACCATCGTAACATCCAGCTTTATTCTGAAGTATCTGCCCAGAGAACTTGCTCTTCTGTCATCAAATGAGTTCACAAAGGGCAAACTCTTGACACTTAGGCAAGAAACAGTTTCTTTCAAGAATCTTGGCTCTTCTGCAACACCAATGAATTTACCAACCTGTCCTATCAGTTCTCTGGCCTTTTGCTTTTGTCATAGAGACATCCCCTTGGTTTGGGGGTGGCTGGGAGGGGGTCTTCTAGAGTGGAAACCATGCTCAGTTTTTCTTAATCTGAGTGCTAGTGACCAGATGGGTTCCGTTTGTAAAGATGCATCAGATTATGCATTAGGATGTGTGTTTCAGCGTATGTAGTATATCTCAGCAAAGTTTTTCAAAAACCACTCCCTCGGAAGAAAACATCTTTCTGTAACATAGGCAGGCATACTGAAGAGAAAAACTGAGATGCAGAGTTGACACCGAATGGGGTCACCTGAGGCTGGAGTGCGGAAGGGGGAGAAGCCATGGAGCCGCATCCTCACAGCGGGGAGTCAGAAGCGAAACTACCCAGAGTGCTCTGGGCTCTGCACTCACCGTCTCACCTCTACACACTGGACCAGCCACGATATAATTGCACAAATCTTTTTTTTTTTTTACAAGGACCATCTTTAAAGTCTTTATTGAATTTTGTGGTAGTAAAATAAAAAGGGTGCAATAGTTAGCATCTGAACCATTTGTAAGTGTACAACTCAGCAGTGTTAAATATTCACAGTGTGATAACACCATCATCACTGTCTAAACACAAAGCGTTTCGTGATGCCCAACACAAACTCTGCTCCAGTGAAATAAGAACTTCTCGTTCCTCCCTTCTCCCCACTCCTCCATCTTCTGTCTCTATGGATGTGCCAGTTCTCGGCACCTCACGTAAGTGCCTTTACGTGGTGGTTGTTCTTCTACGTCGGGCTTTTTCACCTAGCATAATGCTTTCAAGGTTTATTCCCACTGTACATGTCTTGGCACATCATTCCTGTGTGGCTAAATAACATTCTATTGTGGGGCTTCCCTGGTGGCTCAGTGGTAAAGAATCCACCTGCAATGCAGGAGACACGGGTTCAATCCCTCGGACAGGAAGCTACCCTGCAGGAGGAAAGGGCAACCCACTCTAGGATTCTTGCCTGCAGAATCCCATGGACAGAGGAGGCTGGTGGTCTACAGTCCCCGGGGCTCACAAAAGAGTCAGGCATGACTTAGCAACTAAGTAACAACTATTCTATTATGTGGATATAACACATTTCACCTGCTGATGGACACTTGGCTGCCTCTACCTTTTAGCTATTGTGAATCATGCTACTATGAATGTTGGTGGAAATATGTTCAAGTCCCTGATTTCAATTCTTTTAGAAATATGTCTACATGTAAGAGTGGAATTGCTGGGTCATCCAGTACTTGCTTCCCTTTTTCAAAATCACCTTTAATGCTGTTACATTGATTCTCCCCCAGTAACAGCTCTTGATTTCCATTCATTGGGACAATTCTAGGCAATAGTACAAGAGATGCCTTCTCCTTACGAATAGTCCTAAATTACTTCTGCAATTGCTCCATATCGAAGTGCAGTCCACACCGTGGTTAAGACCTCAGTCTTCAAAGTCAGACAGAGGCCAGTTCACTCCCTTGTCACCCTGGGTCAGTTACTTAAGTTCACAGACTCCCCGTTTCCTACTCTATAAAACAGAGATGATAATAGTACCTACCTCATAGAGTTGTGTTCAAAACGTTTAAATACAAAGGCTGAGAGCCCAGCACTTTGTAGACCCCCCACTACATAATGTTACTATTGGATTAAACCCTGGGAATTGGCAAGTCACACAACATCAAAGGGACCCAAATTGTGATCCCCTTACCATTAGCTACATTCTCAAAAAGAGAGAAGAAATATATATGTTGATACTATAACCTGATCTCAAAAGTCTAATCTGAAAATCAGACTTCAAAAGGAATTATGCACTTCATCTGAGGTATGCATTTTAGCAGTTCCCTTATTTTGGAAGCAGATCTTCCAAATAGCCATCAGTGCTTAACCCAACCAACGGAGTTGAGAAAACCCCCACAAGGAGAATCTCAAGAGCCCAACTGACTTCACACATAGCTCAAGGAATCAGTCCCATTTCTTCACTCTTTCCTTCTGTAGAAAGGATTTCAAGTCCCCTTCAATCAAAGATCAAGGATACTGGATGTTTTCCAAGCTTTCCCAAAAAATTTCGTTTCAAATTTCAAAGGTAACAATAATGAACAATGAATTGGTTTAATGAAATACTTTTATCAACATCAATCAGCCTCATAAAACTAACAAGACCATTGCATCACAATATTGTTCAGAAAAGACTGCAACGATCTACCTGCCCAACAACAGGCAAATGGTCAGACAGTTGATAACACATCCGACCAGCCGTCTGGGCCCCTCTACCTTCTTAGAAAATACTGAGGCTCTCGGAGAAGTTTTATTTATTTAGCTTATATTTATGTATGCTGTAACAGAACATTTTTAATGAGGAAATGCTTAACATGTAAGAATTCAAATCATACATTCCATGAGCCAACAGAAGAATGATACCATCCCATGTCACACTGCGTCTGGAAAACTCCACTGTACACTTATCATGAGAGAATGAGAGTGAAAAAGCCAAACAGTATTCTAGTAGTATTCTGATAATACCTCACAGACCCCCTTGAAAGAGTCTAGGGGACCACCCCAGAGGTCCCCGGACCACACTTTGAGAACCACTGATCTAACCAAGGGTCAGCAAACTTTTTCTATATGGACGACAGAACAAATATCCTAGGCTTTGCAGGCCATGTATCCTCTGTTGCAACTATTCGTTTCTAGCATGAAAGAAGTCAGAGACTTTATATAAAGAAATGAGCATGGCTTTGTGCTCAGGACTTCCCTGGTGGCTCAGATGGTAAAGCGTCTGTCTACAACGCGGGAGACCCAGGTTCGATCCTTGGGTCAGGAAGATCCCCTGGAGAAGGAAATGGCAATCCACTCCAGGACTATTGCCTGGAAAATCCCATGGACAGAGGAATCTGGTAAGCTACAGTCCATGGGGTCGCAAAGAGTTGGACACGACTGAGTGACTTCACTATATGAAAAAAAAAAGGCAGTGAGCCAGATTTGACCCATGGACCATTACTGTCTGCTAAGTCCTGATTTGGACAATGGAATGTCAGGCAGATACTAAAATTAATCTGCAGGAATATTTATGCTGATAGGGAAGAAGAGTCATAATAAACTTGAATAGAAAAAAAAAAGCAGATTTTAAAAAACACATGTAGAGGATTTTAATACTTGTTAAAATATACATGCACACATACATACATACACCTTTATATATCTTAAAATTCTAGAAGAGCAGTCCACAACCTTTTTGGTACCATGGGCTGGTTTCATGGAAGACATTTTTCCACAGACAGGGGTAGTTTGGGGATGATGTTCATAAAGAGCACACAACCCACACCCCTCGCATGTGCAGCTCACAGGAGGGTTCACACTCCTATGAGGAGCTAATGCCATGGCCCATCTGACAGGAGGTGCAGTTCAGGCAGTAAGTGTGAGCAATGGGGAGTGACTCCTTTACCCACCACCCACCTCCTGCTGTGCGGCCTGGTTCCTAACATCAGTACCAGTCTGTGGCCCGGGGGATGGGGACCCCTACTCTAAAACGTCATGCATCAAAAGCTATTAGTGATTATTTCTGGCTGTTGGTTTACAGGTGATTTTTCTTTTTGCTTATCTGTAATTTAGAAAATGAATATGCATTGCTATCATTAATAATTTTTTAAAAGGTCTTTCTTAGATAATTAAAAGAAGAGCAATATTTGGAAATTTTGACATGTAAGGTTTATACTGATTTCCCTTGAGAAACGTAACTAATTCACAGAAAATACAGCCTATTTGCTTACCAGCTGTAGTGGAAACTGTTTGGGAATCCCCTTTAGTCCCATTTGGTCCTTGTGGATAAATGTCAAAACGATACTTGGTTCCAGGGTATAAGTCACCAACAACAATACTTTGTTCGGTGGTGGTGATGATTCGAGGTTTTCCAGCTTCATGAGGTGTGATATGTATCTCAAAGGAATGAGCGTCACTGCTGTTCCATGCTAAGCCAATTTCCCTTGTGCGGACACGTGTCACTCTAAAGTCAGAAACTGGACTGGGGGCTGTGTGCAGAAAGCAAACGACTAGATTAAGAATCTATTTCTCCAGAACACAAGGGTGACTGACTCTCACAAAATATTTACACAGAGATTAAATGTATACTTCATAACACCTGACCTCTCTTTTCCTCTTCTTTTTATCATCATCTACAACATAAGCCCCTTAGGAACTCATGTTTCTAACCATCAAGAGAACAATTGGCCACAGGAGTTCAGACACCAGTTAAGTTGTACAAAGTCATTCACAGGAAATGAGAAAAGGCGTGAATTCCCGAGATTCCGGGGCTCAGCCTCCGGAGTGGGGCCTTGGCCACTGCCAGCAGCCTTATCTGGCACACAACTCTTAGCCGCCCAGTCTTTTTTTAATGATGTACAGCAGAAGATGCTGTTGACCCCCACAATTCATCCCCCTCCATTTTCTTTAAACATACACTCCCAGATTTTTAGCCATGTACATGACTCTTGGAGATTTAAAAAACTACATTTCCCAGCCTCCCTTGAAACTAGCCATGTGACTAAGTTTTGGCCAATGGGATGTGAGTATAAGAACAATATGGCTCCTAAGAAGCAACCTTAAAGGGGGGAGCACTATTTTCTGTCCTTTCTCCTCCTGTAGCTGAACTGTGGGTGTGAGCCCTGGACTCAGGCTACCGGGCTCTAGAACCAACAATGTGGCAGCGGCTACAGCCTGGTGACGCCCAGCAAGCAACTGCATACATTCTAAGAGCCAGCAACTACAGCCGGGCACTGACTGTGATGCTGCGGGGGACTCCCTGGGCGGGGGTTCTGCACCCTTAGACTGGGAGTCATTCCTGGGTCCCCGCCTAGACCGTGCACTTCACATGTTATGAGCTGAATCATGTCCCCTCAAAATTCTTAAAGTCCCAACCCACAGTACCTCAGAATCTGACTATACTTGAAGATAGGGTTTTTAAAGAAGTATTTAAGTAAAATGAGGCCATTGAGGTAGGTCCTAAATCATAACTGTTAGTATCCTTATAAGAAGAAATTGGAAGGAACTATATTCAATATCCCGTGATAAACCATAATGGAAAAGAATATAAACACGTTTAACTGAGTCACTTTGCTGTTCAGCAGAAATACAACATGGTAAATCAACAGTATTTCAATAAAATAAAAGAAAGAGGTGACTGGGACACAGGCATGCACAGACCGAAGGACGGTCACTTGAAGACACAGGGAGAAGCTGGCCATTCCAAACCCAAGGCGGCAGACCTCGGAAGAAACCAACCCTGAATCACTTGACTTCAGACTATTTGCCTCCAGACTGTGAGAGAGCAGATTTCTGTTGCTAAAGCCTCCCAATCTGTGGTGCTTGTTACGGCAGCCCTAGCAAATTAACACATCTGCCCTTCCAATGATTCTATAAACTCTCAACTCCCAAGATTAGATCCTTCTCGGCCTCAAATAGCTCATAGTCTCTCAGCCATAAAAAGGAATGAATTTGAGTCCGTTGTAGTGCAGTGAGGGAACCTAGAGCCTGTTATACAGGCTGGAGTGAAGTCAGAAAAGCAAGAACGTTAACACATGTACATGGACTCTAGAGAAACGGCACTGATGAACCCAGTAGAAATGGGCTTGTGCACACAGTGGGGGAGGTGAGGCTGGGACAGACTGAGAAAGTAGCATCAACATATACATACTACCAGGTGTAAAACAGTTAGGGGGGAACCGTTGTATGACACAGGGAGCCCAGCCAGCCTGGCACTCAGGGATGGCCTAGAAGGGTATGATGAGGGGAGAAGAGGGGGGCTCAAGAGGTAAGGGATATACATATATATATAACTAAGACTGACTCTTGTTGTCATATGGCAGAAACCAACACAACACTGGAAAGCAATTTTCCACAAGTTAAAATAAAAAACAAAAACACTTCAGTGAGCTCACGGTTCCTGCTTCTCGCTCTGAGCCGTAGCGAAGACTCTACCATCCCATCCTTAGCCCTGGGCTTCTTTTACAGTGAGAGAGAAACAAACTCCTGTCTTGGATACTTGGGGAGTTTGTTACTCACAGTGAACCTAATCTTAACAGAGAGATTAATTTTTTTTTTTTAAGTAGAAGGTGAAAAAAAGGACACAGATTTCATTTACTCCAAAGACCCAGTCAGAAGACATTTGTAAGAATGCCTAAGGTGTCTTGCAGGAAGCATCAGACACTCGAATAAAGCATTCTGATGGGATGAGCCCTGGCTCTGAATTCAGAGCCAGGCACCCCTGGATTCAAGTCCCTGCCCTGCCGCTTGCCAGCTCTCTGGTCTTAGGCAAATTCTTCAGCCATGTTGGGCTGTAGGTTTTTCATCTGTAAAACAGGGATCCTGTTTGGGGAAGAATGGATACATATATAGGTATGGCTGAGTCCCTTCGCTGTTCACCTGAAACAATCAGAGCATTGTTAATCAGCTATACCCCAATACAAAATAAAAATTTTTTAAATTAAATTAAATTTAAAAAAAAAAAAAACAGAGATCCTAACAGCTACCATGAAGACCGCTGCAATGCATGCAAAGCTCCTGGCACAGTGTGACACCAAGACCATTGGGTAATATTAATACACTATATTATTATATCACTGGCAGACCATTATTGTTTTAATTATTGGACCTTCTTTGGAACAGAAAGGTTTTTATTTGCTGCCTTATCTTTAAGAGAGACTCGAATGCGAAGGAAAAAAAAAGAGAGACAGCTGCTTCCCGCTTCATTGTTTTGTCAACATTCAAAGGACAAAGGCGTGTGAATATCCAGCTTCTTCTCATCTCCACATACCAATTTGCTCCCTGTCTCCACCTTGCTAGGAGGGTTGCCACCAGCACAGACTGGGGCTGAGAGAGCCCAGCTGTCTGATCCCACCTCAGACACTTACAAGATGTGATACCTGCCCACAGCATCTCTCTCAGCCTGGGATTCCTCATCCACAAAATGAGACCAATGCCAACCGCGTCACAGATGTGTGAACATTAAAGGAAGACATGTCACATGATGCTGGGCGTGTGGGCAGGGTCAGGCAGTGGTCACCATTACAGGACTGAAAATCTTGAAGGTGGTAAGAGAGTCCCTGTGGACCCACACACTGAACTGTGCATTCCTCGAGAAAGGAACAGGGTTTGTCTCGTATTTGGGCCGGGCACACGGCCGGCAGGAAGAAAGGTCAGCAAAGCCATGAGTGGACTCACGGGTGTAAACTTGGATGAAGCCCGGCGTGCCCTCGGAACCGTCATCAAGGAAAGGATACACCGTGATGTTGTACAAGGTGCCTGAGCTGAGTGCAGTGATGACGGCGTAAGTCTCATTGACTGTGAGATTGAAGGAATCGGTCTTGCCCACCACTTGTATCTTGTAGGTATAGACTGAAGATGACTCATTATCATTGATCTTCCAGGTCATGGTCAGGCTGGTGGCGCTGATGTTCACAAATTTGATGTCAAAAACCTGACTGGCATCTGTGAAGACACAAGAGGGGTTCACCACCACCAGGATGGCCAAGTCAGAGAGAGACAGGGAGGAGATGCTGGCATCAAGGCATCTCATCCAAGAAACACTCTCAGCAATTCTTCTTCCTGTTCTACACCCTTAACACAGCAGACCCACGTGCAGACAGGGTCCCAGCAAAAGTCAGACAGCATCTTCAGTGAAGAAACAGCCTGGCGAATTGCAACTGCCTAGTTGATTTACCCTTCATTCTCCCTGTAAGGTGACTAATCCTAGGGATGCAATAGATGCCTCAGACCACAGCGTGGACTCTACACATGTCTGTCTAAGTGCTGGGTGAGCCCAAAAGGGCTCAAGCGTATATCCATCCAAGAATTAACACTATCTACACGGTCAAGTAAAGATCACAGACTTTTGCATGAGGCAGGTCTGGGTTCCAAGGTGAGCTCTATTGAAGAGCCTGGTAGATCTTAGGAAAATCACTGAGCTCAGTTTCCTCATCTATTAAAAAAAAAAAAAAAATCAAGATAACAGCCGTAACTCCAGGAAAGAAAACACAGGAGCGCTAGTCATTCATCCCTTGTCCACCCTACCCTCCCGATCCACCCTCTGTCCTTCTCCAGCCTGCTCTATCCCCGCAATGCTGACCCCCACACACTGCATCACTGGGGCACTCTGCCAGGCGAGCTGGAGCCAGGTTCCACCAGTGAGTGAAACAGGCAGGCTAGTGGGGGCTGAAGGGAAAAGCCACTGGAGCCTTCTCCTGACCACCTCCTGTTCTGGGTCACCAGGTCCAGCGTGGTCCAGCCCACCAGTTTCCTGGCTGCTACTTGGTGTTCTGACCTTGGTCCTCTAGCCTCCACCCTCCTCCCTCTGTCCTATGGATCTATGACAGCCTTCCAGAATAGATATATTTGGAGGAGAGGGGGTGTGTGTTTGCTTGCTTTAGTTTTTATTGGAACATATTTGATCTATAACATGTTAGTTTCTGCTGTGCAGCAGAGAGACTGCCATGCAAAATAGATACATTTTTTGATAAGATAAACCAAATCAGTCTATATCACCTGCAAGCAAGCCCCCGAAGGCTACAAGGCTACAGCATTCGTTTCTGAACCCACTAAGCATGGCTGTGTGCTTTTCCATGTATCTTACCTCGATTCCCCTTCTGTTCTGAAATTTCCTGAGCCTAGGAACCATGCATTTCTTTATGCCCTCATTAGCACTAATCCAAAAAGTCTCCAATTCTGTTCAGTTTACACAGTAAGATGCTGACAGATTCTAGGTAAAAAGCAGCAGCGTGCATGTCAGCAAGTGACACAGGAAGGTCAGTATGCCTTTCAAGTTTAGGTCAAAAAAGAACTCATTTTCTCCCCTCAAGGGGAAAATACTTAACCAACGTGGACAAAATGAATATCAATTTTCAAGAGAAAAACTTTATGCCAGTGTGCCTCCCTGGCCAGTATGCAGAGCTATAAAAGAATGAGCCAGGGAGCCCCTCGCATCCGCACAGAGTAGCTGCTCAATACACTGTGACGGGGTCAAGGAAAGAAGAGCCTTGGCCACAGAGCTCAGGAGAAACTCACTGGACCTGCTCTGTCCAAAATCTCTTCCAGAAAATTCCCTCCAACCGCAACCTGACTTATGAAGCAAGAGATAACTTAGGACCAGAATCACAGGAGACAAACTTGGCACTAGGAAACTCCGGCTGTATTCATTTTACAAAACTCCACATACTTGTTTTGAACTCTGTAGCCTGGGGCTGTCCTTCGGCACCGTTAACAGCTCGGGGATAGACCGTGGCCTTGTACAGTGTGTCAGGCTTTAACCTGAGAAGCAAGACTTCCACGGTGTCCTGGGCCAGAGAAGGGTCAGAGGACGGGCCTGCACGTTCCAGTCGGTATTTGGACCCAGGGGCCGAGGGACCCACAGGCAAGCTGTCTGCGTTGCCGGCATCTGTTTGAAACACAAAAGGCGAAGACGTGACCTGAGATGGAAGTGCACTCCTGTCTGCTTTCGGCGCCGCTGCCCTCCCCAGCAAAGGATGCCACATCAGACAGGGCCCACAGCTGGCATTCCACGAACACCCGTTCCCTTTCTCCCCAGAAAGAGATCCACGCTCCTGGAAGGAGCCTGATATTTTTAAGCAATGGATTAGGGGGTGTGTAGGTGGGTACTGACTGATTCATTGATTGTGTGACACACGGGAGATCGTAGTTTAACGGTCAGGAACTGAACCCACGCTCCCCAGGGTTGCAAGGTGGCTTCTTAGCCACTGACCTGCCGGGGGAGTCCCAGGAGCCTCATTTCTGGCAGGTATTTTGCATTGTACTTTCAGCACAGGTGTGTTAAGTCGCTCTTTGTGACCCTGTGGACTGCAGCCTGCCAGGCTCCTCTGTCTATGGGATTCTCTGGGCAAGAATGGGTTGCCATTTCCTTCTCCAGGGGATCTTCCCAACCCAGGGATTGAACCCGGGTCTTCCCCTGCACTGCAGGTGGACCCTACCATCGGAGCCACCAGGAAAGACCAGGCAGCGCCACAGATACACGTGCTTTTCTGTCCAAAGCGTCCACTAGCATCGCCCCCCAGCTTCTTCCAAGATCCCACCTCCTCCCACCCAGCTCCAAACATGGACTTCCAGGGACAACCCCATGACTCACACTGGGCTAAGCAGAGCCCCACTCAAGGCATTCTTTCCCTGGACCAGATCCCTGCAGAGGGAGGGTAAAAGGCAGAGCTGCTGGACCAGGGGGAAGGCCAGTGAAAGGAAGCGGGAAGAGACCAGAGGCACCTCATCTCTTCCTTCAAGGACTTGTGGGTCAGAGGCCCACCTCTGTGACTCACCCAAGCCATTTTCTGTCGACAGGGGGCTTCCCTGTGTCTCATTTGATCCTAAAGGATACAGGGTGACCATGTACTGACTCCCCAGCTTCAGGTCAGAAATATTGACCAGTAAGTTTTCAGTCGACTCCTGGCTTTCTTCAAGGAGCATCCGGCAGGTGTCCGTGATGTTATCACTCTTCCAGGTAAGAGTCACGTGCGTCACACCCACGAAGGCAGCGTGCAGATCCCTTACTGGATGAGGTTCTATTTGAAAAGCACACAGTGGGCACCGATGGGACGAGATGCCTGCAGTCACCCTTCATTATGAATGACTGGGGGCACCGATGATTCAGTGGGGCCCACTACAGACACTTCCTTTATGTCAGAGTCCAGTGTAATTCTAACGCTTCACTGTGGGGAGAAAACTTACCATTATGCAGGAAAAAGCAGAAAAGGCTGAACCTTAAAGCCGTAACTTTTTAGGAACTATTCTCCAAGACGGTCAGCTTCTACAGTGATCTGACACTCCTTTAAATTGCCCTTTTAAACAGCAGCTTTTAATATTTGTTTTAGGTATCAGGAAGACGCATCCAAAAAAGTGACCATCTGCTACATCTAAAGGTCTCAATTCCAGATAATACGAATATGTCATAGTCCCGAGATACTCATTCCTGTATTCCAATCCCAAGGGGAATTTTCTGAAGACTTCTAATCTATACTATCACCCATCATCCTTTCTGTCACTTTATTTGGCTGATTGTGACCGAAACCAAACCACTTTGGCCAAGATGACATCCACATCCTTCGGTCTTGAGCTGAGAGCATGGACATTCAGAATGGCAGGGTGACTTGCTCAAGAACAAACAGCATACTTGGAGCATCGGGGAACTAGAACCCAGGGCTCTAGCTTTAAGCATGGGGTCGCAAAGGGTCAGACACGACTTAGCAACTAGCAGTAACCGCAGCCCTGCAGACGAAGCCACAGCCCCGCTTGAGGAGGCTCCACCCAAGGCACTGGCGTGGACGCCCGTCAGGCCCCATCCAGCTCTGAGGCGCGCTGATCCCTCCTACGACTTTATTCTCATGTCAATCGATATCTGAGGCCAAGATTTCTGAACTGGGTCATGCAGGTGTCTCTTTTAAAGAAACGGAACATGAATAAACCAGCCGGCTCAGTGATCTGGGTGACCGCTATGGACAGCGCTGCACTGCGGTGCTCTGGAATCAGGCTCCTGGGTTCCCACCACATGGTGCTCAGTGACCCCAGGAGTGCAGAAGAAACTGAGCTTCTCAGCATGGCAGATTCCTCCTCTGTAGCCCTCAGGGTTACTGTGAGGGCACTCTGATGTATTAGGGGCAGCTAAGCACATTGAAAAGACTCACTGGAAAAGACCCTGGGAAAGATTGAGGGCAGGAGGAGAAGGGGGCGACAGAGGATGAGATGGTTGGATGGCATCACCGACTCGATGGACATGAGTTTGAGCAAGCTCTAGGCACTGGTGATGGACAGGGAGGCCTGGCGTGCTGCAGTCCATGGCGTTGCAAAGAGTCGGACACGACTGAGTGACTGAACTGAACTGAAGCACATAGTACATGTTCAATAAATAGCAGCTGATAAACACAGCCTTGGCCTCGGGGGCCTTAAGCTGGAGTGAGGAGCCTCAGCCCCTGAGCTGGGTGCTTCGGGTCACCTGGCACCTCCCCGTTCCTACAGTCCCCAATTCTGTGTCACCCTGTCCCATCACCAACTCTAAATTCTGCTTTCTTCTTCCTCCTCCGTTCTCTCCCATCTCCGCTCTGCCCTGTCCTGCCTTTCCTGTCTCTCTCACAATGTGGTGAAGCTTTCCTGCAGGCTTTGTTTTCTCTAAAACTCTGCTCTGAGGACCTCCAGGCGTTTTTAAAGGTGTCTGTGACACTGCATGCCTGTAGCTCCTCTTTCTCCAGGTCTCTGCAGTCTCTGGGCACCTGGGCAGCATTTTATTTAAAGAAATGATTTCCTGGCTTGGAAAAAAGCCATCTTCAAAACCACTGGTCTAGCACTGGCTGGCTTTGTGTGTGGAAGGTGCTGTGCCGGGGGGCCACTTCAAGCCCCGGGCTCGAGAGGTCAGCCTCCCGTGGCTTCCACCAGCCAATGACATCACCACCCCTCCAGATCAGAAAACCAACACAGGACCTCTTTTTCTTAAAAAAAAAAAAAGGCATCTCAACTCTTTTTTATGTTTTTGGTTCTTTCCAGCTTAAAAAAAAAAAAAAAAAGCTGTTATTTGCAGTTATAACAGGTGGTTCAGGGTACTGATACCTAAGCTAAATAAAAATCTAAGCTTAATCCAATGTCACTGGGCTCTTATTGCATTTGAAGCACATACTCCTCTATAAAGTATCCAAACTTTCATGCCCAACAGAAGCTTCTGGGAATACAAACACAGCATCAACTTTCCTGGGAAGCTTAAAGGAAGCCTAGTAATTAACAACAGCATCAAGACACATTTCTAACAAGGCCACTGTTCCCAAGTCTTTGCAGAAAAGTAAGTATTCACCAGTAATAATGAAAGATTTTTTAAAAACCAAACAGTTGGAAGCAGTTAAAATATCCCAAAACACACAGGACCTTAACATTAAATGACCCTGCCACCTGAACTCCTGGGCGTGAAACCACACAGAATCTTTCCTCATCTTCCACAGTCAACAAAAATCAATCTCTTTCCAACAGGCAACTTGAATGGGCAAGGCTCTAGGGTACAGGATGAGAAGGACAGTTCATGACCAGCCCTGGGAGCCACTCATCTTACCTGCCATGGCATCTCCTGAAGTCCCATTGCTTCCTGGACCTGAATCCGAGCTGTTATCACCTGTCTGATTTGCAAAGCTCATCTGCAGATTCTCATCCGTACTCTTTATGCCACCCACGGAATTAGAAGCAGTTGTGTGGTTTTTCCAAGTTGGGGTCACACTGGTTGGACTGATGGTAACCGCTTTCATAGGACTGGATTCTATTTTAATATTGTTTCCCAAAAAAAGGACAGAAAAAAATTATTTTTCAAAAAGAAATGTAAGAGTAAAGGCTGTTCTGTATGTCTACTTTCCAGAAGTGAGTTTTGCAACTACAAAATTTCATTTCTCTTTATTTGCCTCCTGGACTTCTCTCCAACAAAATACATTTAGATTTCCATGTATTTAGATAGATAGATAGATATACATACATGCGTACATATATGTATATAATACATACATATGTGTCAGTGAAACAGAAGGCTACAAAATAAAGATAAAAATAAGCATGGACCTAGATATTCACACTGAATGAAGAAAGTCAGATAGAGGAGAAATACTGTATGACATCCCTTGCATGTGGAAGCTACAAAACAGAAAGAGATCCACAGACTTGGAGAACACACTTATGGCTGGCAGGGAAAGGAATGGGGAGAAGGGACAGTTGGGGAGTTTAAGATGCACACATACGCAGGATGTATTTAAAAGGAATAACCACCAAGGACCCACTGTATAGCACGGGGAACTCTGCTCAATGTTAAGTGGTGGCTTGGATGGGAGGGGAGTTTGGGGGAGAACAGATACATGGCTGAGTCTCTTTGCTGTTCACCTGAAATTGTCATGACATTGTTTGTAATCAAACATATACCCCAGTATAAAATAAAAAGGTTTTTTAAAAGATAAAAATAATAGAGTCTGGCCTTGTTGGCTACAGCTTGAACATGGAGTTAAATCTGTACAGAAGCTGACCTGAGATGCTAAATGCAACCATCTCCGATGTTCAGAAAATGCTGCTTATGGAGAGGTATATACACTACATGGTCCCCAGGACCCTGCCAAGGGGCCGTGCACACATTCTCCCATGTATGCTTCGTGACGACTTCATGAAGGAGGCTACAGCACCATTTTAAGAAGGAGAAAACTATGTTAAGACCTAAACTTTGTGCGTGTGACAGCTTTTTTCCCCAACTCAGATCTTAGGAGGAAGCTCCACAGCTCTGTGGCATAGAGATGGCATAGGGCAGACGAGCGTAAAGAAGAAAGGGTTGGCCTTGGAATCCAAGCTTGAATGAAAGAACCTGCTCTGCCCCGTGGCTGTGTGACCCGGAAGTAGCCCCTGAAAACATCTCAGCCTCACTTTCCTCCGCTGACAGCTCAAGAATGTTATATTTGAACATAAAGGATTATTATTAAGACACCACGACATTGTAAACACTGTCACTGGATTTGGACATTCAAAAGTCAGGGCTCAGAGTCCAATCCTGCCAGTCACTGGCATGTGATTTTACTCAGAGTAAAACTCACTGCTCCGAGCGTCACTTCCTCCTCTGTCAAATTGCAGGTGTATGGGACCCTAACACACCGAAGGCCATGCTGGTTACTAGCAGGAATCAAAACTTCAAGGTGGGTGCATCCTAACTACAGCCTAGATGGAGGAGCAACAACTTGAAACAGAAGCATAGACATAAGCAGTCAGGCCCTTCTCAAGGACCCAGGGCTGGATCCGAGGAGAATAAAGGGGTTACAGGCAACACCATCTCTGCATGGACGTGCCCTTCAAACGACAGCACAGGGGTGTGCCCCACTGGGAGCCAGGGCGACGCAAGCATCGCCCAAATGAAGAAGAAGGGCAGGAGAGGAAACAAGAGAAAGGGACCAGGCACAGAAAAATCTAGTGGCCCTCACTTCAATAAATTGCAGGTTAGGAAGCCCCTCCAGTCGTGAAGCTCCTCTTTATAACATAACCGTTCAAGCGTCAGAGTAGCATTTCGGCGGGTTAGCACTGGGATGCCATTTGCAGTCAGTGATGATGATGGCGAGGAGGAGAATGATAAATCAACGGCCACGGTTACAGCGCGGAGGCGGCAGGAACAGCCACAGTCCTATTCTGGAGGCTGGCCGGGCCCCAAGGACCACGCCACAATGCTGTGCGCACATTGTCCCAAGTGTGCGTCATAGCAATCACGAAGGAGGCGACGGCACCATTGTAAGAAGGAAAAGAAATGTGCTAAGACCTAAATTCTGATTCTCACAGGATTCTGGGAAGATTTTAGAAAAGTAAGTTTGTTTTTTTTTGGCCATGCCACAAGGCATATGGAACCTTAGGTTCCCGGACCAGGGATCAAACTTGTGCCCTCTACAGTGGAAGGGTGGAGTCCTAACCACTGGACCGCCAGGGAATTCCTGGAAAGCAAGTCCTGAACTTTCAATAGTTCAGCAAACAAAGTACATCTTAAAATATCTTTTAAAAATATGTGTGTGTATGTATGTATTTTTTGGTGATAAAGATGAAGAATCTGAGGCCTAAGAGGACCAGTGAGGGACTCACCCAGTGGTCCAGTGGTCAAGACTCCAGGCTCCCATGGCAGGAGCCACAGGTTCAGTTCCTGGCTGGGAGGGCCAGGGGCTTCCCCAGGGGTTTAGTGGTGAAGACCCCACCTGCTAACGCAGGAGATGCCGGTTTGACTCCTGGGTTCCCTTCAAGCCCAACCAACCTCAATAAAATAGTATTTCTTTTAGGGACTTCCCCGGTGGCTCAGACGGTAAAAGCGTCTGCATACGATGCAGGAGACCCAGGTTCGATCCCTGGGTCGGGAAGATCCCCTGGAGAAGGCAATGGCAACCCACTCCAGTATTCTTGCCTGGAAAATCCCATGGACAGAGGAGTCTGGTGGGCTACAGTCCATGGGGTCGCAAAGAGTCGGACACGACTGAGTGACTTCACTTTCACTTTCTTGGGGAACTAAGATCCCACAGGCTGTGTGGTGAGGGCAAAAACATAAATCAATAAACTAGAGGAAAACTAGCCGTGGGTCACACTGTGAGACAGTGACAGGCCCAGGGAGCAAAGCTGGGACTCTGATTTTCAGTCTGGGCTCTTAACCACTACGCCACTGGAGTGCTGCTCAGAGAGCAGACAGAAAGACACGTGCTAAAACAGCTCCCAGGGCAGCCAGGCTATGAGGCCAAGAAGAGGGAGCAAAGAGATATAAGTAGTTGCATTTTACTACTGAAGCCTAGGTGAAGCAATCTTGAATACAGTACACATATGAAGATACTGGCATTCTCCAAAACCCACAACCTACCCCCAAGGTCTTGCTCATGTGTTTGCACTTTGGGGCACCAGGTACATTTTAGGAATCAGGGAACAAAAATGAACTGGAATGGATGAATTTAACTCTGATGACCATTTTACCTACTACTGTGGGCAAGAATCTCTTAGAAGAAATGGAATAGCCATCACAGTCAATAATGAGTCCGAAATGCAGTACTTGGATGCGGTCTCAAAAGTGACAGAATGATCTCTCTTCATTTCCAAGGCAAACTGTTCAATATCACAGTAATCCAAGTCTACGCCCCAACCAGTAATGCTAAAGAAGCTGAAGTTGAATGGTTCAATGAAGACCTACAAGACTTTCCAGAACTAACACCCAAAAAAGGTGTCTTTTTCTTTATAGGAGACTGGAATGCAAAAGTAGGAAGTCAAGAGATACCTGGAGTAACAGGCAAATTTGGCCTTGGGAGTACAAAATGAAACAGGGCAAAGGCTAACAGAGCTTTGCCAAGAGAATGCACTGGTCATAGCAAACACCCTCTTCCCAAAACACAAGAGAACTCTCTACATGTGCACATCACCAGATGGTCAATACCAAAATCAGAGTGAATATATTCTTTGCAGCCAAAGATAGAGAAGCTCTATACAGTCAGCAAACGTAAGACCTGGAATTGACTATGGTTCAGATCATGGGCTCTTTATTGCTAAATTGAGACTTAAATTGAAGAAAGTAGGGAAAACCACTAGACCATTCAAGTATGTCCTAAATCAAATCCCTTATGATTATACAGTGGAAGTGACAAATAGATTCAAGGGATAAGATCTGATAGAGTCCCTGAAGAACTTTGGATGGAGGTTTGTGACACCGTACAGGAAGCAGCCAAGAAAAAGAAATGCAAAAAGGCAAAATGGTTGTCTGAGGAGGCCTTACAAATAGCTGAGAAAAGAAGAGAAGCTCAAGGCAAAGGAGAAAGGGAAAGATATACCCATTTGAATGCAGAGCTCCAAAGAATAGCAATGAGAGGTAAGAAAGCTTTCCTCAGTGATCAATGCAAAGAAATTGAGGAAAGCAACAGAATGGGAAAGACTAGAGATCTCTTCAAGAAAATTAGAGATACCAAGGGAACATTTCATTCAAAGATAGGCACAATAAAGGACAGAAATGGTATGGACCTAACAGAGGCAGAAGATATTAAGAAGAGGTGGCAAGAATATACAGAAGAACTATACAAAAAGATCGTCACGACCCAAATAATCACAATGGTGTGATCACTCACCTAGAGCCAGATATCCTGGAATGTGAAGTCAAGTGGGCCTTAGAAATCATCACTACGAACAAAGCTAGTGGAGATGATGGAATTCCAGTTGAGCTCTTTCAAATCCTGAAAGATGATGCTGTGAAAATGTTGCACTCATTATGCCAGCAAATTTGGAAAACTCAGCAGCGGCCACAGGACTGGAAAAGGTCAGTTTTCATTCCAATCCCAAAGAAAGGCAATGCCAAGGAATGCTCAAACTACTGCACAATTGCACTCATCTCACACGCTAGTAAAATAGTGCTTAAAATTCTCCCAGCCAGGCTTCAGCATTACGTGAACCATGAACCGTGAACTTCCAGATGTTCAAGCTGGTTTTAGAAAAGGCAGAGGAACCAGCGATCAATTTGCCAACATCCACTGGATCATTGAAAAAGCACGAGAGTTCCAGAAAAACATCTACTTCTGCTTTATTGACTACGCCAAAGCCTTTGACTGTGTGGATCACAACAAACTGTGGAAAATTCTTAAAGAGATGGGAATACTAGACCACCTAACCTGCCTCCTGAGAAATTTAAATGCAGGTCAAGAAACAACAATTAGAAATGGACATGGAACAACAGATCGGTTCCAAACTGGGAAAGGAATAGGTCAAGGCTGTATATTGTCACCCTGCTTATTTAACTTATATGCAGAGTACATGATGAGAAATGCCAGCCTGGATGAAGCACAAGCTGGAGTCAAGATTGCTGGGAGAAATATCAATAACTTCAGATATGCAGATGACACCACCCTTATGGCAAAAAGTGAAAAAGAATTAAAGAGCCTCTTGATGAAAGTGAAGGAGGAGAGTGAAAAAGCTGGCTTAAAACTCAACATTCAGAAAACTAAGATCATGACATCCGGTCCCATCACTTCACGGCCAATAGATGGGGAAACAGTGGAAACAGTAACAGACTATTTTCTTGGTCACCAAAATCACCGAAGAAGGTGACTGCAGCCATGAAATTAAAAGACGCTTACTCCTTAGAAGGAAAGTCATGACCAACCTAGACAGCATATTAAAAAGCAGAGATATTACTTTGCCAATCAAGGTCCGTATAGTCAAAGCTATGGTTTTTCTAGTAGTCATGTATGGATGTGGGAGTTGGACTATAAAGAAAGCTGAGCGCCAAAGAATTGATGCTTTTGAACTGTGGTGCTGGAGAAGACTCTTGAGAGTCCCTTGGACAGCAAGGAGATCCAACCAGTCCATCCTAAAAGAAATCAGTCCTGAATATTCATTAGAAGGACTGATGCTGAGGCTGAAACTCCAATACTTTGGCCACCTGATGTGAAGAACTGACTCATTAGAAAAGACCCTGATGCTAGGAAAGATGGAAGGCAGGAGGAGAAGGGGACGACAGAGGATGAGATGGTTGGATGGCATCACCAACGCAACGGACATGAGTTTGAGCCAGCTCCCGGAGTTGGTGACGGACAGGGAAACGTGGCGTGCTATAATCCATGGGATCACAAACAGTCAGACACAACTGAGCAACTGAACTGACCGGAGCCATTTTAAAGGGTGAAAAGATAGTGCATACCAGGATCCAGGGGCGAAAATGTCCTACTGTCTGCTGGAGTGGACTGGCCATTCGAATCCATTACAGTTGTTGTTACAAGCTTTTCTGGGGCTGTGGTCCATGGACTCTTACTGGCCGTAGATGAGAATGTAGTCACATTGCAGCCGGTGCCTAGAACACAGGAAAGAAACACAAAATGCAAGCTAATAAAACGCCACCCCCCACCACCACCACATACAGGCCATACAACAGACTTTTAACTATAATTTTTTAAATGTATCACAGCTCTTTCATCTCCCCTCCCCCACCTTACAATATGGCCTCTACACACAGATATTTTTCTTCTTTTGCACCAGTGATTCAAGCCTGTGCAAGGAACCTACCAGCTTATTTACCAAACTGATTAACAAGGAAGAGAAAGCAATTATAGAACTCTTCCTATTGTTTGCACAGGCTTTGCATAATTACTGTTATTAAGTGAGATTCTCTTTATTAGAAGGTTTCAGCAAGGATGCCCCCTTTGTATGACACTGTAAGAATATTCTAAGAATTTTATCTTTATGATTCACAGGCTGAGATTTTACCAACTTGGGGGAAGAAAAAAAAAAAGTAGTCCTCGAATTTTGATGACAGACAAAAGCCACTGATTTTTATTTTTCAAAGAGATACATTAAAAAATTACTAAATATTATTCATTTTATTTCTTATAGAAGTGAATAATGATCAAAAAATTGGTGAGGACATAACCCCAGAGTAAATAGTGCTTTCAACTGAATAGATTAAGTTCCATTAAAAGTTTCCTATAGCAACCCCATTTTTCTCATTTTACTATAGACCAGGGAAGACTTCAATGGACCAGGAACTAATTAGCAACTGAGACTCAACCCTCCACATGGAAGCACAATATACAGGAGGCTACATCTGGTTTTCCAAAGATTATATACAAAACCTGTACATCATTTAAAAAACCATGGGGTGACTCAGCAACACAAGAAAATACTTACAGGGTAACAGTGCATGAAATAAATATACATCATACTGCATTATGAAAACTAAGTTGTCTGTTAAAAAAAAATCACCCACAAATGTAGGCTAGAAAAACTCACAGAAAAAAAATTTGTATTTGTCAGGGTTGCACAACTGATCAAATTTTTTCTTTCATTTGCTGTTTCCACCCTCACCCCACTTCCAAAGAAGTACTGGAACTAAGCGAGTTTTAGCAAATTAGCATGTTCTGCGATTTTTCACTGTCCTGTTAATATTGATGCGTCCATTAGGGGGCAGTAGCGAACAACACAAGAGCAGAGTGGGCCGTGGTACTTACTACAGTCACCTGCGCACAGGATCTGTAACAGAAAAAGAAAACGGAAGTCAGTAGATTCCTCCAGCCTGGGCAAACTGCAAATCAGAAATAAAGCAGATGAAAATTTAATGACTGGGGTGGGGTGTTAAGAAATGCATTAAGCAAAGGCCTGCCGGCCAGGGTTAGGGTGTGGGGCCATTGAACGAGGGAATTCAGGGTAAGCGCCAGCCATCTGCAAACAACGGATGAACTCAGTTATAGGGAGTCCAAACGGCTGCTGGCTACCCAGCGTTTCTTCCCCTGGAAACACCCAGTGAGAGCAACTCCCTAGGTCTGCGCTCCTTCCTGTCACTACACTGTACTTTGAGGCAAAAGGACACCGCAACAGGAGTTGAGATTCTTTGGACCAAAAGAAAGAAGGCAGGGTGGGGCCATCCCCACCCCCATCACCCCTTCCCCAGAGCCACTTTGGGTCGAGGAACGGAGGATATGAAGCCAGCCATGTGGTAGCAGAAATCCACCATACTAGAGATGTTCATTGTGCAAAAGTTCATCTTCTATCAGGAGGTGGCAGGAATCTTTTTAAAAATCATTCAGCAAACGACTTTGTGAAGAATAAATGTTTGAACCAGAGGGTGTCTCCATCTGCCATCTGTATAGATCCCTAAGGATCCTCAAAGATATTTATCAAGTCCCTATTATTTCCCCACACTTTAAAAGCCTAAATTAATTCGAGATTGTTCAATCTGTTGTTTAGTAAAATCACACCTTTCTGGTTAATGGGATATTTCCAACTACGGCCCTTGTAAAGTGGAAAATAATCAAAAGGGACTCCAGTGGAAAAAATGTCCTCAAACCTCCCATCACACTTAGAATAAAATGCACACTCTTAACCACAGCCTACAGGTTCCCTCTGCCATCACCTCTCATGCCCTTTGCAACGTTCTTGAAGCTGGTTCTCCGAGGGAGCCTTTATGCACCGATTCTCTTCTCCAAAAACACTCTGCCCTCACCCCCCACCCCACCATCCAGACCTTCCCAGACGGTGCCCGCAGCCGATGGAAATGAGCCCCAGTCACACTCCTTGACTGGTTTGCTTTCTCCCAGCCTTCACCTCAGTCATCGGCAGTCTCCTCCGACTGAAATGCACGCTCCAGAACAGAAACTGCGTCTGTGCCCACGCCGAGAATATTACACACAGTAGGCACTCCATACGTGTCACGGAAGGAAAGAACGAGCCTCTCATTTCGCAGAGGAGCCAATCTCTAAGGCCCAGTGAAGGGAAAGATTCGCCCAAGGTTCCATAGCAAGGCCAAGGCCAAGGCCGGTCAGGTCCCAGGAGCCCGCTTACTCAGCCCCGTATTCCTCCACTTATCCCGCAAGTTTGCGCATATCAAATGGAGAAAACAAGAACATTCGTTCTTGTCTCATGAGGAAGGTGGGCAGAAGGGGGGCCTGGCCGCAGCCCTGTCTCCCAGTGACCCAGGCACCAGTACTCAAAGGAATCCAGCATTCCTCCTCTCCTCACTCCCTGCCAGCCTGTGGGATGGGGTGCCAGGGAGCAGGAGTGGGGAGGCAAGGGGTGGGTGAGCCCTGTTGATTTCCCTTCCTGCTCACACCCCACTCTCAAACTTTCCGTTCCCACCACCGCCATGTACCCTTCAACCCGCCTCATCTCAGGCCTAGGCGTTTCCAGCTCGCCTTCCTCCCTCCAGCCCTCACGCTCACTCTATGCTCTGCATCCCACATCATCCAGGATGGACCACACGGGGGAGAAAAGGAGGAATGGGCCGCTAGGTAAGCAGCACAGGGCAGTACACTTTTTTTTTTTTTTGGCCCTGGAGTTGGAAACCATTAAACTACATCACCTTGTGACCCCAGGGTGGCACGTCCCAGCCCTTTACAATGTTACCATCTCTCTGCCTAGGCATCTGTGGGCTGTGTCCCCACCGGGAAGCCGTTCAACCACCCATCCATCCCACCAAATATTGCCTAAAGCAATAAAGATCTTGTCTTCAAACTGTTTACAGAAAAGGAAGGGAAATGAGACACGTCTGTAAATCAGTCAGTCAAGGTAGAAAGTACTGACATTTAACAAGCAACTCCTGAGCGCCCGTGTGTGCCAAGCGCTGGGCTAGAACCTCAGAACTAAAGCAGACAGGCCCTGAGTCACGGGAGCCATGGTGGAGCAAGGGAGGGAGGGGATGGATGGAGTGTGCCCTGGGGTCGGTACCCCCTGCTGAGGGAAGTCAGGGGAGGCACACCGGAAGGGGAAGAGTGTCTGTGCATGTCAACCTGGGTCCTCTGCAGTCCGAGACTCGGCAAACACTGGCTGGCTGCTGGTCACGACACAGGGCAACATGTCAAAGAGCTCTGAGTCCTACAGATGAAATTCCAAGAATTACAGTCATGGCCAAATGCAAGTTTCCCAAGATTAGAATCGTGCTTTGACTCTGTATTCTCAACGCCTTTGGCCCAATACGCACAGAGCACTGTTCTGAGTGCTTTCAGATACTAACTCATTCACTCTTCCAAACAGCCCTAAACAGGAGGCACAGGTCCCTTCTGAGCCATAGCACCAGGGTCTGAACCCAGGCAGTCTGACTCCAGTCTGTGTCCTAAACCACTAGCTTCCAACATAAAGCAACTGGCAAGAAATGTACTAGAACCAAGGGAAGCTTTAAACATTAACTTCAAAAGATATTCTCAGGGTGCCTCTTTGACAAATCCAGATACAGTTTCTCCTGGCAACCCTTCCAAATACCTTATATGCCAGGTGTACACACCAGCTGGCACCTCTTTGAGGCTCATGATGAAACCGTAGCTAGAGTGACATCACCCTAGCTCACGTGGCTTCATGTCTTTCCCAGCGTCATTCCCTCACCTTGACCTCAGTGGGCCTTGACTTTCCAAATGAAGCATCAGCAACTTAGTCCTTGCCTTAGGACTCAGGGAATCTAAAGGATACAGACTAAAACGAAGGACAAGGGCACCTGAGAGAAATCTGCAAGGGGTCTCTTGGGGGAATGCTTCTTCTCTAATAAAAAGGAAATGCATGGAAGGAAATACCATCCTGCTTTGCTGGACTTCAGCAGATCTGCCCGTGATGCTTGGCGCTTCTGCAGCCACTATGTGACAAGGAGGGAAGAACTCACCCACCAGCTGAGAACAGCTGATGTGGAAAGAGGGAAAACACTTGGATCCTTGCACTGCCAAATCAAGCAATTCTAGACTCTTTCTACTTCCAGACTTCTTGGCTGGAGAGAGGTAATACCCCTTTAAATTTAACTACTTTTGTTTGGGTTGTCTAAGGTTGGCAACCAAAAGAACACTATTTGGAACACTAGTCGACATTATAATGAGCACAAAGCTAGACAAATAATTTTCACAGTAACCTTCATTTTTATAGATAAAGAAAGTGAAAGGTCAGTGACCTGTCATCCAGGGTTACTGAGCTGGTCAGTGAGAGGCAGACACAGGAGGCCAGTCCAGGCCCGCCAGGCCCCAAACTCTTCCACTGACCACAGGGCAAAAGGACCCTTGCAAACAGCACCCCACAAGATACATGGCATGGGGGACACCTCACGAGTACTTTTTAAAAGAATACAGCAGAAGGGGCTTCCCCATTGGCTTAGCGGATAAAGAATTCACCTGCAATGCAGGTGGCGCAGGAGATGCAGTTCAATCCCTGGGTTGAAAAGATGCCCTGAAGAAGGGAATGGCAACCCACTCCAGTCTTCTTGCCTGGGAAATTCCATGGACAGAGGAGCCTAACGGGCTCCAGTCCAAAGGGTTACAAAGAGTCGGACACGACTGAGCGCAGTCCCTCTCATTCCAGTCATGCAATCAACAGAAATGAACTTAGCTCAGAGGAGCACAGCTGTGCCTGGGGGCAAGATGGGAGAAAACCAGTTTCCACAGATTCCTACACTAGTACCAGAGTTTTAACTGCAGGAAAGGGAAGTGGGGACAACTTTCCGGCAGTGACAACTAAGCATGGTGACGAGATGACCGCAGCTCCTTCCCCTTCTAAGGGGACACCCGGAGGCACCGGTGGTCGCTCGTCAGGAAGGCCTGCATAGAAACCTCCCTGCATGCAAGTTGCTGTTGTTCTCAGTTACTAAGTCGTGTCCAACTCTTTGTGACCCACGAACTGCAGCACGCCAGGCTTCCCTATTCTTCACTGTGGAGTTTGCTCACACTCATGTCCACTGAGTCAGTGATGCTCTCTAACCAAGTCATCCTCTGTCGCCCTCTTCTCCTCCTGCCCGCAATCTTTCCTAGCATCAGGGTGTTTTCCAAAGAGTTGACTCTTCATATCAGATGACCAAAGTATTGGAGCTTCAGCATCAGTCCTTCCAGTGAATATTCAGGGTTGAATTTCTTTAGGATTGACTGGCTGGATCCCCTTGCAGTTCAAGGAACTCTCAAGACTCTTCTCCAGCATCACAGTCTGAAAGAATCAATTCTGCAGCCTTCTTTATGGTCCAACTTGCACATCTGTACATGACTACTGGAAAAACCATAGCTTTGACTAGACGGACCTTTGTCAGCAAAGTGATGTCTCTGCTTTTTAATATGCTATCTAGGTATATTAAAAGTCATAGCTTTTCTTTGAAGGAAAGCATCTTTTAATTTCACGGCTGCAGTCACCTTCTGCAGTGATTTTGGAGCCCAAGAAAATAGACTCTGTCACTGCTTCCACTTTTTCCCATTTCATTTGCCATGAAGTGATGGGACTGGATCCCATGATCTTAGTTTTTTGAATGCTGAGTTTTAAGTCAGTTTTTTCACTCTCCTCTTTCACCCTCATCGAGAGGCTCTTTAGTTCCTCTTTACTTTCTGCCACTATAGTGGTATCATCTGCATATCTGAAGTTGTTGATATTTCTCCTAGCAATCGTGATTCTAACTTGTGCTTCATCCAGCCTGACATTTTGCTTGATGTACTCTGCATAGAAGTTAAACAATCAGGGAGATAGTATACAGTCTTGACATACTCCTTCCCCAATTTTGAACCAATTCATTGTTTCATGTCCAGTTATAATTGTTGCTTCTTGGCCTGCATACAGCTTTCTCAGGAGGCAGGTAAGGTAGGCACTCCCATCTCTTTAAGAATTTTCCACAGTTTGTTGTGATCCACATTGTCAGAGGCTTTAGCATAGTCAAGGAAGCAGAAGTAGATGTTTTTCTGGAATTCCCTTGCTTTTTCTATGATCCAATGGATGTTGGCAATTTGATATCTGGTTCCTCTGCCTTTTATAAATTCAGCTTGCACATCTGGAAGTTCTCGGTTCACATACTGTGGAAGGCTAACTTGACGAATTTTGAGCATTACCTTGCTAGCATTACCTTGCTTGAACATTCTTTGGCATTGCCATTCTTTGAGACTGGAATGAAAACTGACCTTTTCCAGTCCTGTAGCCACTGCTGAGCTTTCCAAATTTGCTGGCATGTTGAGTGCAGCACTTTAACAGCATCATCTTTCAGGATTTGAAAGAGCTCCACTGGAATTCCATCATCCCCACCAGCTTTGTTTGTAGTATGCTTCCTAAGGCCCACTTCACTTCACATTCCAGGATGTTTGGCTCTAGGTGAGTGACCACACCATCATAGTTATCTGGGTCACTAAGACCTTTTTTGTATAGTTCTTCTGTAGATTTTCGCAACTTCTTCTTAATCTCTTCTGCTTCTGATAGGTCCATACTATTTCTGTCCTTTATTGTGTCCATTCTTGCATGAAATGTTCCCTTGGTGTCTCTAATTTTCTTGAAGAGATCTCTAGTCTTTCTCATTGTACTATTTTCCTCTATTTCTTTACATTGCTCACTTAAGAAGGCTTTCTGATCCCTCCTTGCTATTCTCTGGAGCTCTGCATTCGGCTGGGTATATCCTTCCCTTTCTCCTTTGCCTTTAGCTTCTCTTCTTTTCTCAGCTATTTGTAAGGCCTCCTGGGACAACCATTTCACCTTTTTGCATTTCTTTTTCTTTGGAATGGTTTTGGACACTGCTTCCTATACAATGTTACAAACCTCTATCCATAGTTCTTTAGGCACTCTGTCTACCAGACCTAATCTCTTGAATCTATTAGTCACCTGCACTGTAAAATCATGAGGGACTTGATTCAGGTCATACCTGAATGGCCTGCAAGCGCCCTTCTTCAACCTGGGCCCTCACACACAGCTCAGTTCCAGGTAGGGAAAGAAGCAAGCATTCCACAGGCTCCATCTCATTTAACCCTCACACAAGTCTGTGAAAAAGGAATGATCATTCCCATTGTGCAGATGAGAACACTGAGGCCAGAGAATGCCTTAGGTCACAGAGCTCAGAAATTCCCTGGCTGGCTGTTACGAATCTGCCCCAGGCACAGGAGTGAGAAGAGTGAGAAGTGCTTCACGGTGAAGGAAAAAGTGGCACTTTCCACTTGCTACCTTCCTCTGGGTAGAAATTAAACCAGATAAAGTGTGTAGAGCCAGCCCATGAGCAAGGGGCAGCTCTCGCTCCCAGTCTTCTCCCTCCTGGCTTAAGGAGACCCAGCAGGGAGTGATGAATGCGCCCATCCTGTGGCAAGGACTCAGGGGACACCAGAAGTCACAGTCCCGGTGTTCAAACAGAAAAAGGGGGCAGCGTTTGCATAAAAGACAGTGGGGGTTAACAGCCCCAGCATTCTCAATAACTTGAAGGTGCAGACAGCCCACTGCCCACTGGCAGATAAGCGGAATGTATACACATGTACAAGGGGCACTGTTCAGCCTTAGGAAGGAAGGAACCTCTGATGTGTGCTACAATGAGGATGGGTGCAAAAACATGACACCAAGTGAAGGAAGTCAGACACGGAAGCAAACAGACCGTGGCTCCATTTACACAAAACGTCCAGAAGAGGGAAATCCACAGAAGCAGAAGGCAGAACTAGCGGTTGCCAGGGGGCAGAAGATGGGAAGGGAGACTGACTGCCCACAGGTACTGGCTTTTCTACGGGCAGACAAAAATGTTCTGAAACTATAATCGATGGAGGTGGAGGTTACACAACACGGTCAGTGTACTAAATGTCACTGAACTGCAGACTTTATAATGGCTAATTTTATGTTATGTGAATATCACCCCAATTTTAAAAAAAAAAGGTAGTGAGTAGGTGACTATTTATCAAGCTGAGCCACTGGGAAGGCGGAGTGGAAGGTCGCTTCCAGCATGACGAGGTTGGGGGAGGGAGGAGAAGAGGAAGGTGATAAATAGGAAGGTTTTGAAAGGTGGATTTGGACAGTTTGAGAAGGGGGAATGAACCTCCCTGGACCAGACATTAGGTAGCATGAGCCAGGCAGGGCTTCCCAGGTGCCGCTAGCGGTAAAGAACCCGCCTGCCAACGCAGGCGACCTGAGAGATGCGGGGTCAATCCCTGGGTCAGGAAGCCCTCTCCACTACTCTTGCCTGGAGAATCCCATGGGCAGAGGAGCCTGGCGGGCTACAGCCCATGGGGTCTCAAAGAGTCGGAGACGACTAAAGGAACTTAGCACGCACGCCATGCACACCATCATCTGGCACTACTGGCCTCCAGAATTCAGAGAAAACAAAAAAGAAAACATGAGCTGAAGCGTCTGACCAGGAGCACAGTGGGGACCTCACTTCCGGATGCATTCTGAGGATAGAACGGAAGGAACTCAAGTTTACTTGGCACCCACAGCATGCCGGGCCCTGAGCTGGGCTTGCTGTGGCCTTTGTCCGAGCACAGCCTCATGGAATCTTGGCGAAGAGCCTGGGCTCTGGAACCAGACCGACTGCCTGGGTGAAGTCATTCGGGGCCACCACTTACTGACAGTGTGACTTTGGGCAGGTAGCTTAACAGCTCTGTCCCTTGGTGTCCACATCTACGAACAGGGATGAAATGAAATGACACGACCTCTTTAGCCACTATTACTACCATCGTGACCTTGAACCTTCGGAGCAACTCTGCAAAGTATTGTTTCTCTATTTTACAGATGACAACACCAAAGCTCAGACTCCACTGATATAACCAAAAGGCAATTTGAACCGCATCCTTTCCAAAGAGTATACACAGTTGAACGAGAACCCAGTTACAGAGGTGGGCATGGAGGCCCAGAGGCACTCAGGCGCTTACCCAGCCAGTGAGGAAGTACCAAAAACAACCCAGGTTTTGACCTCAGCCAACTCCAGCCAAGACTCCCCAAAGCCTTCTCTCTGGGGAGGCAGACCCGGATGGAATACTCATAGCCCGCCCACGTTCCTGCTCTCCCCCTGCAAAGTCACCCATACAGGTGGCCCAAGGCTTCTGCAGGCCCCAAAACTGGGCTAAAGGGGCCCAGAGGGAAGAGAGACTACGCTCACTGTCCAAAGAGGAAGACATACCAACATACGAGAAAAGACTCTAAGACTGTCCTCAGTCTGCCAAGGACTTCCAGTTACTGAGCTACCCCAGGGACAGCAGACAATGGTCCACCCATTGGTCAACTAGATGGCCGAGCACTAACGACACCCGAGAACACCCAACACTGCACAGCCATCTTCTCCTGCTTCTTTTCTAGGGAGCAGACCCTCACTGTCGAGACGTCCAGCCTCTTTTATCATCCCCCTGCCCCGGGGATGTGTTCTTCCTTCACAGCCTCCTCTGGTCACGCTGATGAGCCAAACCCTCTTTGGGAACCACCCCCAGTCCTGAAACTTTGGTTCCAGTCACAAGGGTCTTCCTCCACGCCCAGAGAAAACAAAACTGCTAACACCGCCCTCGGTACCATCTCAACTCAGCCAAAGCTACAGTCGTCACATCAGCGGTCCACGTCGAACACTGGATTCTCCTACCAAACACCTAAATCACAGGGATCTCACTAGCTCCATTCATCTAAAATCTCTAAATGCCCCCCAGTTCCTCTTCAGGTAAACACTCCTCCTAGATACACACCAAAACAGACTTGTACATGTTCTCTTCCCCCTCTCCAAGTATCGGGTTGGAATGAACTTTTTGGCCAACCCATACCTCTGTGACCGCCCCATTACACCTGTCTCCCAGTTCGTCAACTACCTCCCTTCATCCTTTGCGGGTACACTCAGCGGTCATGGCCTGACGATGCTTGGGTGTTAAATGCACCTGGACTTCCCACTTCCACACTGCGGCCACCCAAAAAACAAACCTCATAACCCTCAGCCCAAACAGAAGACAGCACTGTCCTTGGCTGAAACAAACCATTTCCCCTTTTATATCTTGAAGCTCTCAGCGCACGCGCGCGCGCACACACACACACACACACGCGGTAAGAAGTGCCAGCAGAGGATTCCATCTGCCGCAGTGTGTTTGTATCTCTGTCCTGTCCGTGTATCACTGTGATGCTATCTACAATCCCTCATTTGAATATAAAAGCCCAATAGCCAAATTGAAGCTCTTTGTGCACAACCAGCCCTATTCCTTCATCCACATACCTGGCTGCTTCTCTCCGTCTCTCCCTTCAATGCATAGTGGAAAGTTAATATAGAATTGCTAGATTACCCCTTCTAAAACACGCCAGTGTTCACGGGGAGCCTGGCAGGGACAGATGACACGCTACCAGGGTAACTGAGGAGAGTTTCAAAGGGTCTGTTTACAAGGGTGTGACAGAAACCCAGCAAGGGCTGGGTGAGAGTTTCAGCAGCCGTGGGACCAAAGGGAAGGGGCTGAGGGGCCAGCCCAGCAGGAAGCTGTGGACCGAGGGCACTCATGGTACAGCCTGAGGAGGGCAGCCTCCTCCTGGCGGGCGGAGCCGGGTGGAGGTGGGCGGGTGGGGAGGCAGGGGCCCACAGCTGCACACAGAAGGGCCGAAGCAGAGATCATATCACATCACCGCGGAGGTTCACCACTGTGAACCTGGCTGGCACGGCCCAGAGAGGTGATCAGGAGGTTTAGGTTCCACTTCCCCCGGCACTTGTGAGCTCAGAGACTGGGCTGGGTCTCACCGAGCCATCCGTGTCATCTGCTGAAAAGCCACAGAGGGACATGTGCGACCCAGAGCCGCAGAGGGATATATGCGCACAGCCCACGTCAGTATTCTCCTGGGGCTCTAAGGAAACCAGGTTGCTAAAGGCCCAACCTCATAGCCTTCCTCCTGCCTCAACGAACTCCAGAGGCTACCAGACAACTCTCTGGATGACCTTCTATGACCCCTCCAGCCCCAGGATCTCCCCAGGCTCTGAGTCCCTTTCAGCCCCAGCCATTTGTGCCCTTTCCTGGAGCCCTGGCACAGCACCAGGCCCTGGGCTGGATGACACCAGGGCCCATAAAGTGGTTCAGACTCACCAAGAGCCACAGGGAGGAGCAACCTCAAAGACGATGACGATGCGATGCCGAGAGGGAGCCAGGGGCCCCAGCTGGAGGGCAGGGGGTGCTGAGGGAGGGGAGATACAGAGGGAGGCACACGGGTGCGAGAGTGATCCCACGCGGGAACTTCACACTAGTGGAGTCGGCTTCCAGGAATATTGACTAAGCCCTTAGCCACTGGCCAACAACTTCACTACAGGTATCACATTCATCATCGCCTTCAAGAGGCTTACGACAAGGACCTGGGAGGCAGGAACTGTGCTGATCTCCATTATACAGATGAAGAAACTAAGCCTTGGAAAAGCTAAGTTCCTGACCCAGAATCCTACAGCTAGTAAGACTAAGGTTCCGGCTCAGGTTTAGCTGACTCTGAAGCTCTTGACCTTAACGACTCCAGGGAGCCCTAAGCTAGTTCGTATCCTGGACAAATCTCACCTGAGACCACAGAACCCAAAGGCACAAACCCTGCCTGTCACAGACCCTGTGGTCAGGTCCCATCCATCTATTTAAATGGGCTGGATGAAGACGGATTCTGCACTATTCTCAAAAGGAGCAGAGTCTGAGGATAAATTCACAGAGCCTGGATTTCAACAAGTGACACAGCTTCAGGTTTTCTATTACAAACGTTCAGAGTTTCGGGGTGGGTAATAAGTGACTGAATAACACAATGGGTAACAATAGATTCTTTATCCTTCTAAAACCAAGCCCACACACCATATGACAATAGTTATTTTTACCCACTGACGTAATTAACCAAAATGTGAACTGCGTCAAGCGCTTTTCAAAATCAAACAGCATTTTATGGGATTCGGCGCAGGCACACATTCCCGGCCTGACGGCCATCATTCTTCCACTTATCTCCCTTTAAAACTGGGATAAAAAGGTAAATCACTGGAACTTCCCTGGTGGTCCAGTGGTTAAGACTCCATGCTTCCACTGCAGGAGGGCACAGGTTCCATCCCTGGCAGGGGAACAAAGGTCCCACGTGCCACATGGCCCGGTCTACAATTCTGTGTATCAATTGTATCTGAGTAAAGCTTTAAAAACCTGTGCTGCTTTCACTTAAAAAAGACAGTAAATCGGGTAGAAAAGCTGGAAAGGCTGAACACTCCCTCTGAACCCAGAAGCCAGGCAATTAACACCTTTATGGGAAACTTCCCAGAAGACAGGTGTGACATCGTGGGGCAGCCTTAACACCCGGCATCCATCTCCATCCTAGAGTCCCCAGGCGGGGAGAGGCAGGCCAACAGGCAACATGGCAAGTGGTCCCCACAGCACAAGACCTCAGGCAAAGCAAACTGAGAGCAGGCTGGCTCACTCTGCCCCATAGGCAAACATATGACCCTGAACTTGACACTGTCATCAAAAGAGACTGCGGAGAAGGGTCAGCATGATCCATAATTTTGTGCCCCCAAAAAAGTCAGGTGAGGCTTTGACACAAGGAGTGAGCGACACCTACCCTGGCAAACACTAGCTGGCTCATCTTTTGCCTCTTGGGGCAGCTGAAGGCATGATGAACATTTCCCTTCCAAAGCAGAGAGGAAAAAGTAACTAGAGGGGCTATTTTGGTGAGGCTGTGTGAACTCTGAGATGCAGAGCTGAAGATGAACTTGAAAACCCCAGGCCAGAAGTTTCCATGGGTATTTTTAGCAGCAGAACTATTTCTTTTACAAAGAATCTTATGAAGAACTATATGCATAGAGTTCCATATATCATGTATATCTATGTAGGTATAAATGTCTATCTGTGTCTATATGCCCGCGGATAAATGCAATCTTTTCATTATACATTCAAAGTTCAAGTTTCCTTGTTCTTATTTTCAATATAATAGATGCATAATCAAGACCCTGTATTCTCCAATGTATTAAAAATTGGTGTAACACATAAGTGTTTGCATTACAGTTCATTGGAAGGGGTTGGAGATGGGGTGGGGTGTGTTTTTTTAAAGGAAACTCACAGGAAACACTTATGGAATCCCCAACGAGCCTCAAGGGACACAGTTTGTAAAGGAGTAATCAATCTCCCCTTTGACTTCATGATGGAAGCCGAGAACAGTCCAAAGTGGTTCAGCAACTAAACGAAGCTGACCCAGCCCTGAGGCTAAAGCACGAAGCAGGGCTCACCCCCCGTCTCATGAGAGCATCACAGCTGGCAAGAGCCAGGCCCCCGACTGAGCCTCTCTCCCACATCACACGCTAAATCCCGGGCTCTGAAGTTAGAACGCCACTGTTCAAATCTAGCCCACTGACATGTTCTATCTAATCTACAGGGTTGTTGCTTTTTTTTTTTTTTTAACCTCCATTAGAACACTGTCATATCTCCCCCGTTGTACTTTTTTTCCAACTTTGATAAAACTGACCAAAAAAAAGATTATACATATTTATGGTATAAAACATAATGCTTTGCCACAGTGTTTCTTAAAATCTTAAGTGAATACTTTAAAATTGGAAGACAGCATGTTTTCAAGTACTGATTTTTAGCTTCTCAAAGGAAAAGAAAAAAAGGTGAAGAAGATCTGGCCACATGCAAGCAATGAGTCAGGATTCCCTGGTAGTTCAGCGGTAAAGAAGCCACCTGCCAATGCAGGGGATGCAAGTTCGATCCCTGGGTAGAGAAGATCCCCTGAAGGAGGCAATGGCGACGCACTCCAGTGTTCTTATCTAGAGAGAAGCCCATGGACAGAGCCTGGTGGGCTACAGCCCATGGGGGCCGCAGAAGAGTCAGACACGACTGAGTGGCTAACCAACAGCAACAAGAGCAAAGCGTTGCATCTGCGCATCAGGTCGCTGGGCAAGCGCCTGGAGTTCCCAGGCACCCCCTAGGATCGTCACCTCCAAGTTGGACTCGCGGCAGTTGCCAAGCAACATGGCGCCCACACTCTTCACTTTCTGTATCACACAAGAGCATATAAAAGATTGAGAGGCACCGTGACTTCTCAGTGTTTGGCACATTCCATTCATTTGCGTTCCCCACAGGTTGACCACATGTGAGTTTTCTGACCACTAACTGGAGTGCAGTTTGTAAAATTCATGGGTTGCAATTATTCATGATGTTTACTTTCTAACTTTCTCTCTTAGGAAGAGACCGCTGGCCAATGTCAGATGCAAAATAGACCATTTTGCCTGCCCCTAAATTCTCTGTTCAGGCTTTCCTGGCAGCTCAGTGGTAAAGAATTCATCCTGCCAATGCCAGAGACAGGGTTTCGATCCCTGGGTTGGGAAGATCTCCTGGAGGAGGAAATGGCAACCTACTTCAGTGTTCTTGCCTGAGAAATCCTGTGGACAGAGGAGCCTGGAGGGTTACAGTCCATGGGGTTGCAAAGAGTCGGACACGACCGAGACACAAAACAACAAATTCTCCGCTCACCCCCGACCCGCTCCCCCGTGCCACTACCACCTGCCCCAAGGAGCAAAAGCAGAGCAGGGAGTTCATTTCTCCGTTGAAGATTTTCACTTCCCACTCTTGAATCTGAATAAAACCACTCCATAAATCCCACTGGTTCCCTCCAGCACCACCCATCCAGCTTAGAGTACCAATAAAAATAGCTAAAAGCCGCCATTTACTAGGATTCCCTGGTAGCTCAGACAGTAAAGGACCTGCCTGCAGCGCAGGAGACTGCGGTTCAGCCCCTGAGTCGGAAGACCCCCTGGAGGAGGGCGTGCACCCCACTCCAGTCCTCTGGCCTGGAGAACCCCGTGGACAGAGGAGCCTGGCGGGCCACAACCCACGGGATCACGAAGAGTCAGACCCGACTGAGCGACTAGCACTTCTTTTCAGCCCTGACTAAGGGCCTGCTGTGTTCAGGGCCAGCTCCCCGTCCCCACCCTGCCCCCCATCTGGGTGCATCCACAGCCCCTCCTTCCCCAGCCCCCCTCACCTCTCCCCCTCTCTCCCAGAGAGGCACTGACCATCGGGACTCCCAAGTGCCAGCCTGGCGAGCTCTGCCTTCAACTGACCACAGACGTTAAGGGGTCTCTCATTATCTATAAAAAATGGCCAAAAGGTCAAGGGTGGATTCTGTCTCCGAGGCCACAAGGACCAACAGAGATTTCAACAGGCCCAGAAGCTCCTCACACCCTTCTAGAGTTCATCCTGAAGTAACCCTATGTTCTAGCAAAGTTTGCAGCAAGAGGTTCCCACAAGCCAAACCACCACCCCCACTGATTCCCCCTGCACTTGCCCAAGAGAGGAGGGCAGAGAATGGGGTGGGGAGGAAAATGCACAGGGCCTGGGGTCAGTTCTGGATTTGAATCCTGGTGTGTTCAATTGTCAAGTCATGTCCAACTCTTTGTGACCCCGTGGACCGCAGCAGGCCAGGCTTCCCCACCCTTCACTACTAGCTCCCAGCGTTTGCTCACATTCATGTCCATCGAGTCGGTGATGCCATACAACCAGCTTATCCTCTGCTGCCCGCCTTCTCCTCCCGCCTTCAATCTTTCCCAGCATCAGGGTCTTTTCCAATGAGTCAGTTCTTCGCATAAGGTGGCCAACATATTGGAGCTTCAGCTTCAGCATCAATCCTTCCAATGAATATTCAGGGTGGATTTCCTTTAGGATTGACTGGTTTGAATCCTGGTCTTGCTAGCTATTAGTAAGGAGTCTGGAGGCCAGGGAGCTCACCTCTTGGAACTCTTTCACCTGTAAGTTAGCGTCTACTCCATAGGCTTGACATGGGGGTTAAGTAGCACACAGTAGGCATTCCCTAACCAGCAGCAAAGATCAGTCAGCAAGCAGGAGCGCACAGGAATCGAGAGAAGACACTCTGGTGTCCAGCCAACCAGCTGCACGCGCCTGAGCCAGCTCCCTATCCTCTTTCAGCGACTACAGCAGCCACCTTCCTGAGCAAGGGCGGGGGCAAAAGAGTCTGCAGAACCCAAGAGAGGGGTGCCTGGAGTTCATCTGTGTGTGTTTGATAACTTTCATAACTTAAAAATTAAATGGTTTAAACAGTATTTACCGCACAGGATGACTTTGACAAGCCTTAAATGATACAATCCATGCAAAGCACTTAACATACAACGGGGGCCGGATAAATATTAGCTAGTATTACCATTATCACCCCCGACCAGGATCTGGGAAGGGAAGGCTCAAGAGGTGATGCGTGGGGCCGGGTGAGCTGTCGCAACAAAGCGTAAGAAAAAGCAGAACCAGGGAGTGCTGCAGCTCACACAGAAACAAGGACAGCAGAGAGAGCAAGCAGGCATCCGGGATTCTGGTGCATGTTAGGAAGAACTGGGGCTGAAATTCTCAGACCGACTGCAGTCTCAACTCTCGCCAGCCATCACAGCCAGAGTGGCTCCAAGACCATCCTGCTTCTGCAAACCCACCGTCCACCCCGCTCCCCACGAGGCCAGCAAAATGAGAGCACAGGACCCAGCCCGGGTCCTCCCCACCCGCCAGGACAGTCTCGGGGTGGCCTTCATAATCACAGGTGGTGGTGATAAGTCAGTCTTTACAGAGATTTTCCTGCCTACCATATTCTCCTTCAGTTAAAAAGTGCATCCATCTCTGGAACAACCAGACAAATGTTCTCCAAATCAGTTTTTAACAGTAACCTAAATACAACCACCACCACCACAAAAAAGATTTTTCAAGGCAAAGTCATACCACTGTCTTCTCTAAAAGACATATCTTTGATAAAACGGCACCTGGGCGAATCCCCCAGGGCAGGTACTATCAAGCCAGTGAGGTCACAGAGTAAACACTTTCATTTAATACCCAAGCAGTGAAACGAGAATGCGGAATCATATAATACTGATTATCAGCAGAGCCTACCCACAAATGGTGAGGGTGAGACAGCAATGGGAGGTGACCGATTTTCAACATTTCCTAAAGCCTGATGAACGCGCTCAATCGGAGGTTGGCAAACTGTGTCCGTAAAAGGCCAGACAGTATTTACTTCAGGCTTTTGCAGGTCTTACAGCTCTGCTGTTGTACCGGGAAATCAACCACGGACAATGTGCAAAGTAACAACCATGGCTCTGTTCCATTACAACTTTAGTTATGAGTATTAAACTTGTATTTCAAATAATTTTTGCCTGTCATCAAATATTATTCTTCTCTTTGATTTTTTTTTTAACCGCTTAAAAATGTAAAAAAAACCACTCTTGGCTCCCAGGCCACCCCAAAACAGACAGTGGCTGGACCTGGCCTGTGGGACCGTGGCTGGCCGACCACTGCCCTAAATCACATATTTACGCTGGACGGGCCACCTGTACAGGCCTGTAGCAGGTCAGGGCATGAGCCTGTGGTCTGGGTTTGGGTCCTGGTTCTGACAATTACTAGCTTGAGTACTAAGCTGAAGTTTAACCTTCTCCTCTGAAAATAGAGATTACAATAGTCCCCTCCTAAAGACTTAAGCTAATTAAATGAAATAATGTCTGGCATAAGGCAAATGTTCGAGAGAGGACAATTCTATCATTATTGCCATTGTTTCTTGGTTTTTGGCTAGAGATCAACCAGCTCGGCTTAAGAACACAGGATCTCTCGGTGCTGGCCTGAATTTCCAACTGGCCGGCAAGACATGGAAAGGAACAAAACTCTTCTTCATGAGAACAGGGTATCTGAGAGAGGGCGCCTTGCAGTATGGGTCCATGGGGGTTTCCCAGGCGGCGCCAGTGGCAAAGAGCCCGCCGCTACTGCAGGAGGCGTGAAACATGAGTTTGATCTCTGGGTCGGGAAGATCCTCTGGAGGAGGGCATGGCAACCCTCTCCAGTGTTCTTGCCTGGGAATCCTATGGACAGAGGAGATGGGCAGGCTCCAGTCCATAGCACTGCAAAGTCAGATGTGTCCGAAGCGGTTTAGCACCGCACACACGGGTCCGCTGGCAACAGGATGGTGGCCGATGGTCAGAACACACTGGCTACAGAACTGCTTTCTCGGAGAAGCCCCCGGCAGCCTGTATATCTGCAAGCTGACCCTGACTTTCGGCACTTAATCGGAAGCCAGTTTATCTTAACAGACAATAAACTCTCTCTGTTTCGAATCAGATGGTAACTTCTTTACAACGCTGTATTCGTTTCTGCTATACAACCAAGTGAATCAGCTGTGTGTATACATACATCCCCTCACTCTCGAGCCTCCCCCCACGCCCCCATCCCACCCCTCTAGGTCACCACAGAGCACCAAGCCCAGCTCCCTGTGTTACACTGTGGCTACTCCCCAGCTATTTTACACGTGTGTGAGTCTCTCAGTCGTGTCCGACCCTTTGCGACCCCATGGATGGTACAGTCCGCCAGGCTCTTCTGTCCTTGGAATTTTCCAGGCAAGGATACTGGAGTGGGTTGCCACTTCCTTCTCTGGGGGATCTTTCCACCCCAGGGATGGAACCCAGCTTTCCTGCACTGCGAGCGGACGCTTGTCCACCTGAGCCACCAGGGAAGCACGTGGTCGTGTACACATGTCAACACTCTCTCAGTTCGCCCCACCCTCCCCTTCCCTCTGCGTCCACCATCCGTTCTCTCTGTCTGCATGTCTATTCCTGCCCTGAAAACAGCTCATCAGCACAGTTTTTCCAGATTCTACATATACGTGTGTGTGTTAATACCTAACATTTGTTTTTCTCTCTCTGACTTTCTTCACTCTGTATGGCAGGCTTAAGGGGACTCACACACTGACATCCACCCACGTCCAACACAGGGCCTTCCACGCTCATTCCATATTGGCTGATTGGTGGTTTTTAATTGGATCTCCAATGCTTGGAACAAGAGCTGGCCTGGCCACTAGTGGGTAAACTTGGATGCACGGGCGTGAACTTCAGAGCCCCACGAGCAAGCAACTGGTCATCAGTCACAAATATTGGATAAAGCCTTTACTTGGAGTTGAGGCAACAGAGGCCCTGAGAGGCAAAGGGATCCGTCCAATGTTCCTGCATCTGAAACCCCCTCATTCACCCACTGTTCACTGACTGAGTTCTCTACGCCAGGCCGCACAATCATTCTAGGGACATAGAAATGGAAGTCCTGCAGTCTCAAGCTGCTTATAGACCAGCAAGGGGAAGGACCTCCTGGTGGTCCAGTGGTTAAGACTCCATGCTCCCAACACAGGGGGCCTGGGTTCGATCCCTGGTCAGGAAGCTGGAGCCCACACATGGCAGCAAAGATACCACATGCCACAGCTAAGACCCAACACAGCCAAATAAAACGCACATTTCTTTCCAAAGACTAGCAAGGGAAACAAAGAGATAAACAACGGTCTTGTTCTTCTCCCTTTAGGTGGAAACCACTTCATTTGGTGAGGATTTCAACCTTCTACTTCTTCCACTTCACGTCTTCTTCTGGACTTTTCAACATACTTTTTTTTTTTTTTTTATGACGTAGCCCATGCCTTCTGTAAAGGAAAGTATGAATCATAAAAGCAGGATTCACACTGCATGTACATTTTCCCATGTGTCAACATACCTCAAATCCCCTGCTAAGATGTGCTGTCATCCCCTACTCTGACTTATGCTGGCCGCACACCCCAGAAGGCAAGAGCTGTCTCACTCTCTCCTCCGCCCGACTCATTCCTGCTCATCCTCGTACCAGGACAACTTGGCCAAACTCCCTCCCCCAGCACAGCTGAGCTCTCCTCCTTGGGATGCTCAGCACCCTGCCTTTCCGCTTACTGTTATCATAACTGTCCATTTGGCCTGGAAACTCCATGACACTGGAGATTCTAACTCAAGGCCAGCACAGAGCCTGAACTGGCCGACCACCAGACGTTTGGATGGTAAGAAGTTTACATAGATGAAACAAGGACGTGCCACGTAGAACAGGGAACTGTATTCTGTAATCTTGTGAGAACCTGCAGTGGAAAAGAATCTGGAAAAGAACAGATAGAGATACAGGTGCAGATACGCGCAACTGAATCACCTTCCCGAACAGCCGAAACAAACACGTTGCAAATCAACTATGCTTCCGTATTTTTTTCATTTTAAAAATAAAAGGCTAGCAGCTGAAAGGATGACAGCAGGGCGAGGGTCCAGACATGGAAATTAGATTTGATTTGGGCAGCAGAAAAGTAGGGAAGACAGCATGTGAAGCCAAGGATGGAGTGAGAAAAACAACAGTGACAAGGAAGCACGTGGACGCGATTCTCACACTCTGGTTCAGGACTGTCCAGGGAACTCGGTTAAAATCACAAAGGGTCCGTTCCCGTCCTACTTCAAGCAGCCTGGGGCCCTGCACTCTAAAGCAGCTCTCCAGGTGACTTGTATGAGGACGCTGCTGCTGCCGCGTCGCTTCAGTAACGTCATGCCTGACTCTTGGCGACCCCGTGAACTGTGGCCTGTCAGACTCCACTGTCCGTGGGATTCTCCAGCAGGAACACTGGTGTGCGTTGCCATGCCCTCCTCCAGGGATGGGATCTGCCCGACCCAGGGATGGAACTTATGTCTCTTAGGTCTCCTGCACTGGCACGTGGGTTCTTTACCACGAGCACCACCTGGCAAGCCCTTGAGCGCCACCAGCTTAAGTCATTTTAAAGGGACACTGAGAAAAGATGATCTGGCCCAGAGGCCCCTCTGGTCTGAAGCAGCCACAGCCCATGATCTCCCAGGAAAACCCTGAGCGGCTCACTCCACGGAGGGAGTTGGGCACGCTGGTCCAGTTTGACGAAAATTCAATCCAGAATCAACTGAAGACATCCTTTAATGGTCTTTAAACAAGAAAGGGGCCAGGTCTTCTGGAATTCAGACTGAGGTCACCCCATCGGTTCTAACTGGGCTAAAACCAAACTGTACTTGGTGGAGAAGGTGTATCAAAGGGAGGATTTTTCTCAGACGCACGGCAAACTTCTGCCAGCTTCCTCCAGCTCTTCCTTTAACAAATCCAGCCACCCAACAAACCTTAGTGCGTAATCCCAACAGTCTAGGTAGGAATTGGGACGAAGAGCTCATTTTCCTCACTGACCGAGAACTTGAACCATTTTCCTACCAAGGTCAAAAGACCCACGCTTGCCACTCAGCACTCAAAAAGTCCTTTTCCTGCCCACTGGCTGGCACCATCTGTTCATGCAGTACATCACAGGTCCCATTCATGGAGCCCCTGATTTTCCTTACGAGCCTTCAGGAAACAAGATGCAATGCTTAAGAGGCACGATGGATGTAAACAAATTCTGTAAACTGCAATGAACTGGGCTGGGTTCAAGCCAGGCCTAAAGTGAGTGAGTCAGCCTTTTACAGAAGCACAAGAACGGTTTTTGCAAGTCAGACTCAGGTTCAAATCCCCATGCTACCACCAACTGGGCGTACGGCACTGGGGGGGGGAGTCACCAGTTCTCTTGAAGCTTCAGTGTCCACATGTTCAGATGGCAAATAATGCTGCCCGACCTCCCGCAGTGGTGACAAGAAGGAACCGCCGTAAGGTCTGGGGGAAAAAATAGATGCTTAATAACTGTTAGCTGGTTACGTCCCCGAGGCACACTTATCTTCAGAAGTAGAAATGTTTAGCTTTAAACAAAAGATACATCACACACACACACACACATTGGTATTTTACCCAGTTGAAGATAATTATTAACTATTATCGATTAATTACCACATTGTACAAATAAATTGCATTCTATAAAGAGTCACTCTCTTCCAAAGTTTGCATTAACAAAGAAAAAGCTAAAATGCTCAAAGTCTCATAAGTCCAGTCCATCTTTCTTTGCCATCAAATAAAACACTTTTTATTTCCTTTCATGGGCTTAAAACTTCACTAAAAGGCAAATTGTCTGAGAGCATGCCTCTGAGACAACAGGACTCTGTGTGTGCTCAAATAATCCTGTTCCAGTTGACTATTTTCTACTTTTCTGAACAGACACTGTACAGAAGCAGGAGTCAGAAACGGTCCTGTGATCTCCCTAATTGCTTCCACAGACAAGTCCAAAAATGGGTAAATTTTTTTCAAAGACTCAACTGACTCAAAGCCCACATGCTCCTCTAGGAGCCCTCAGCCTTCTCTCCCACAACGGGCTGGACGTCCCCCCGCCACCGCCCCGTCAGCCCTCACCCCGGGGCTCGGCAAGAACTCAGATGGCAGACAAGACCCGTCTCCGCCCAGGAAAGGCCAGCACTGCGAAGCGGAAGGCCATTTGGAAGGCGAAGACAGCATGTCCTTGGGCATCCGTCCTCCTGCTTTCCTGAAGTCGACCCCAAGTCGGATCCAGAATCTAGCCTTTGGGGAGCTGTTGTGTTACCAAGAACTCCTGCACCCCCAAATCATCCTTAAGGGCCACAACACAGATGTAAGATATGCACGCATCACAGCAGACACCAGACCCCAGCACCCCCAGCCTCAGCTTTGACAAGCTACAACGGAGACTGGTGTCTCAGTCTTCCTGGGGTTTTCATGGGGTTCTCCAAATTCTTTACATAAGATATTTAAGGAAACAGCCAAGTCCTACTAATGAAAAAGTTAAAATAAGGCCATTTTCAGCAACACGGATGGACCTCAAGATTATCATACTAACTGAAGTCAGACAGAGAAAGACAAATATCATATGATATTGCTTATATGTGGAATCCAAAAAAAAAAATGATACATGCAAGTTTTTTAATAAAATAGCAGATTCACAGACACAGAAAACAAACTTATGGTCCCCAAAGGAAGTGGGGTTAGGGGAGATAAATCAGGACCTGGGGATTAAACATCCACACTGTTGCATACAGAATAGATGGCCAACAGAGCACAAGGAACTACACTCAACATCTTATAATAACCTCTAAGCAAAGAGAAGCTGAAAAAGACTTGATAGGTAAGCAGAACCGACTCACTTTCTGTACAACTGAAATTTAGCAAACATTGTACATCAACTCTATTTCAATTGAAAAAATTTTATATCAAAAAATGGTAATTACGTGATAGGATTGAAATATTAGCTAATGCTTTGATGGTAATTATTTTGCATCAAAGTAACCTGTTACACAGTTTAAGCTTATACAATGTTATATTATCAATCATATTTCAATAAAGTTGGGGAAAAAGAAGAAGGGGGAAAAAGTTGGGCCAACAAGCCCAAACAGAGGCTAAAGTCTTATTAGTAACGAATTAAAAGATCCAAATTCCCAACAGGTTTGACATCAGACAGACAATGCTTGTCTGTCAATGTTTGTCAAAGTCATGAAGTAAATTTAATATGCCTGGAATATCTTATGATATTTGGTAAGCCTGATAAAATGACTTTATGGCAATTTTTTAAATGAAGATAAGAAGAAACTCCAGGAAGGTCATACTGACAAGATCTTTTGGTGGCCTTTCTTTGGGATCTAAGAGGGAATATTCCAGTCTCACGTGTTTTAACAAATTAAATACCAGGAAAACAATTTTACTTGGTCCTTGCTGTTCAAAGAAAAATTTCTCTGCCTGCATTGTGGCTTCTGACATCCTGCCAAGGTTCAGACACTGAAATATGAATGGGATTAAAAAGGATTAAGACAGAGTAAATGCTATTAACAGTTCTTCTATTGCACGCATCTATCTTACTCAGAAGCCAATGACCCACCAGGGAAAAAGAAGGGCTGAGAGGGAACTGGACTCATTCAGCACCTGCTCACTGGAGATGGCGAGGTCAGCAGCTCTCTCTGGCTGCAGCCTTGCCCGTCAAAGGTTTGCTCCATTCACCTTGACACTTAACCGAAGAACACTTCATCATGGACCATCAGTGCTCTCGGAGCCACTGGCAACCAGTGGCTCCTCTTTTTATTATTTGAGAATAGCAAAACCCTCTTGACAAATTAACAACCAAATAAAACCAGATAAGGTGGGTAACATTATTAGGAAGCCTTAAGTATTTGTATAATTCATATTTATATCACTTACTTATTACGAAGTATTCATCTTTTTTTTTTAATGGCAACTTGGGCAAAAACAAAAATCTGAAATCACGTGTTATATCTCATCCATTTCTGGGTTTCATTTGGTTGCACAAAAATCAACAGAATTCTGATTCACAGAGCTGTGTAGCTGCAAATGGTGCAAGTTTAACAATTCATCCAAATTAAATACAGAGCAGAGGTTTTATTCCTAAGGGCATCATTAAATTAAAAAAAAAAGTTAAGCTGGCAGTACAAAGGAATATGAGTAGCCTACAAGGTTGAAAGTTGTTTTCATTTCCCCTAGCTTTACTGAGATAACTGACATAGTATTGAGTAAGTTTAAGGTACGCAACATGGTGAGTTGATATATGTATACATTGCAAAAATATTACCACATCAAGGTAAATGAATACATCGATTACCTCACATAGCTACTTTTGGGGGGAGGGGTAAGAACATGTGATATCTACTCTCTCTGCAACTTTCAAGTATAAAATACAGCATTCCCTGGAGAAGAAAATGGCAACCAATTCCAGTATTCTTGCCTGGAGAATTTCATGGACAGAGGAGCTTGGTAGGCTACAGTCCATGGGGTCGCAAAGAGTTGGACAGGACTGAGTGACTAACACTTTCACTTTCACACTCAGGATGGATTTTTCAAGCTCCATCAGTCACCCTTTGGAGAACTGCCTCAGTTTGCACTGCTTTGTGTAAAAATAAAGACTATTGTCTAAGACAAAAATAAAATACAGCATTGTGTTGAAACTTTAAAATAATACAATATTTTTTTAATTCGAACCAAACATTTAACAGAACTCCTGAAACATTTCACAGAATGTTTCCTTGGGAGAATTTTTAATTACTCATCTATATTCCAAACTTATACAAACATTACTAAAGGATTAAAAAAAAAAAGGAGAGCATTCCTTGATTCTCTAAAGCCAACATAAACTTTATTCAAGGCAAACAAGGACAAAATGATAAAGGGAAATTATAGGCCAATCTTATACATGAAACAGTGACAGGCTTTATTTTCTTGGGCTCCAAAATCACTGCAGATGGTGATTGTAGCCATGAAATTAAAAGACGCTTGCTCCTTAGAAGAAAAACTATTACAAACCTAGACAGCATATTAAAAAGCAGAGACATTACTTTGCAAACAAAGGTCCGTCTAGTCAAGTTTATGGTTTTTCCAGTGGTCATGTATGGATGTGAGAGACCATAAAGAAAGCTGAGCACCAAAGAATTGATGCTTTTGAACTGTGGTGTTGGGGAAGACTCTTGAGAGTCCCTTGAACTGCAAGGAGATCCAACCAGTCCATCCTAAAGGAAATCAGTCCTGAATATTCACTGGAAGGACTGATGCTGAAGCTGAAACTCCAGTACTTTGACCACCTCATGCAAAGAGCTGACTCATTGGAAAAGACCCTGATGCTGGGAGGGATTGGGGGCAGGAGGAGAAGGGGACGACAGAGGATGAGATGGCCGGATGGCATCACCGACTCGATGGACATGAGTTTGAGCAAGCTCCAGGAGAAGCACAGGGAAACCTGGCGTGCTGCAGTCCATGGGGCTGCAAAGAGCCAGACATGACTTAGCAACTGAACAGCAGCATATGTTTAAATATTTTCTAAAACTGAAAAGTGATCGGCATCATTCAGGATAGCAGTGATCTGGCTGCAGGGGAGGCAAGTGATGGGCTCAAAAGGAACACAGGTAAATGAAATAACCGGGTGGTTATTCCCGGTGCACTCTATTACTGTTCTTGTAACTCAGCTGTAGTCTTTCAAATTATCATATATTACATGATAACAACGACTAACCCACTCACACAGTCCGCTGCCAGCACTGACGCTGGCAGCAGCCAAGACTGGTCAGGCGATCCCTGGAGGCAGGCACGTCTCCAGTCACACAGCAGAGCTAGAGAGGGAACACTGCCAGGCGGGAGGGCAGAGCCGGAGACAAAGCCAGGCCTCCTCGCCCTCGGCCAGGAGAAGGCCGCTCAAGGCCACATGTCACCACCCGCCTGTGGGTACCTGGTGTTTGCCTCATTTCCCCAACCACAGTGTAGGCTAAGGGGCACTCCGTGCCAGCTCCTCTGTTCCCCTCTGAGTGCCTACCACTTAGCAGGTGCCCAATAAATAACCATTGGCTGGATATATAAGTGAAGTTTATATTATATTATATAATAAGGTAATTACCAGAATAACATGCTTGGTCATTTACCATGCTTGGTAAATCATTATAAACTGACCCACGCACATCCACGGGCACTTTAGAACCAATTGCTTTACCTGAATGGCAGCTAAAACCATTAGCTTCTAGAAGAGAGGTTCTCACCTGATAAGGTGGCAACAGAAAGGTGGGGGGCCCTCTGTCGTAAGAAATATTGCCCATCATTTGTTACTAAGGAGCATCCAAATGGCTGGTATCTTGTCAGAGCAAATCCAAAGCTTTCTCCTAACAGCCATCATCTACAGGGTTTAGCAGACCTTCTTCACTAGGAGTCAACGGGGCAAGTTTAGGGGACTTTCCTGGTGGGCCAGTGGGTAGGACTTTGCTTTCCAGTGCAAGGGGTGTGGGTTCAATCCCTGGTCAGGGAACTACATGCCTTGCAGCCAAAACAAAAACAAAATATAAAACAGCAATATTATGAAAGTGAAAGTCACTCAGTTGAGTCTGATTCTTTGCTACCCATGGACTATACAGTCCATGGAATTCTCCAAGCCAGAATACTGGAGTGGGTAGTCTTTCCCTTCTCCAGGGGATCTTCCCCTTCTCCAGGGGATCTTCCCAACCCAGGGATCGAAGCCAGGTCTCTGGCACTGCAGGCAGATTCTTTACCAGCTGAGCCACCAGGGAAGCAATACTGTAACAAATTCAATAAAGACTTTTAAAGTCGTTCACATTTTTTTTTTAAAAAGCGTATGAAAAGAAAAGAAGTTTAGAGCCAGCTTAGAGCCTCAGCCTGTGCTCAGCATCAGGGTGGGAAGGTCCTGAGGACCACCATTGGCCTTGAAGGAAAGAGAGGAAGAAAGGGAAGCGAGAGAGGAGGGAGAAAAAGAAGGGGAGTGAGAAGAGAAAGGATTAGAGAAAGTCAGGAGCTGGCTGGAGGCAGCTGGCTGGCTGGCTCAGGTGGTTTGTCTGATGGGACCCCCGAGAGGCAGTGCAGGAGTTTCCTGGTAACAGATCACATCAGAAGCCACCTGCCCACCCACCACCCACCCAAACTGATCTAAAGGGAGGGGGACACTGTTTCTGTGGGTCTGGAGTCCTGGATCCAGACCTACTCCATCCCTGGAGTCAAGGCACCTCACCTTGTTCGGGCCTCTGTTCTTTTGCCCGTAAAGTGATATGGTCACCCCTGCCTTCTAACTGCACAGAAACTCTTCAACGATCCAACCAGCCCTTGGCAGACTTCAGATTTCTCCTGTCTGCAAAAGCACACGCTTAAGCCAGTTTATCAGAACTCCCTGATCACTCTGACAACTACTTCTGTCTCCCACAACAGTGGCTTTCTAGAAGCACCTGCATGTCTGAACGGCACCCCGGGGGACTCCCAAAATAACGCTGTTTGCTGCCAAGGATGACAACCTACACGCTCGCTTCGCAGGGGGGACGCGATTCGATCCCACAGACCAGTGGTTCTCCGGGCTCTGCTCCAATCCTCAGCCGCCTCTGTCGGCCCCGAGCACCAGCACACAAGCTTGGCCCTGTCCTGTGGTTGGGGGAGGGGACACCACCCTCTGATCGAAATAACAACCGTGAGCAAGCAGCAAAGGGCTCTTGAAACAGACTTCACCTGGTTCCGTTGCTGCCTGTTGACGGCAGCCCTGAGGAAGCAGGTGCCTTTCAGCAAGTTTTCAATCACGTGAAGGAAAGAATGGAGGCAGTGGCATCAACTCACATGCATTCGCTTCCACGTACTGGTGAGAAGCTGCCGCGTAACACAGGGAGCCCAGCCAGGCTCTGTGACCACCCAGAGGGGTGGGAGGCAGCCAGGGGAGGGAGCCTTAAGAGGGGATACGTGTATAATGACGGCTGATTTGCACTGTCGTACGGCAGAAACCATCACAACAACATTGCAATTTTCCTCTAGTTAAAAAAATAATTTAAAAAAAAAAATGTCAAATCTGGAGCAGGAAGGGAAAAGAAAAGTCACGTGAACAACTATGTTTTTCACTTCAAAGAGGCCGGTCCAGACCTGCCCTTAACACATGAGCAGGGTCTCTGGCTTTCCCTCATTAGACTTACTATGGAGTCTAACTAAATAAGACCCATCCTGTCCTGAGGTTTAGAAAGAGTTTTGTTTGGTAGCCTAACCTCTTAAATACACATACACACAACTCCTCATGGGGAAGTCATAAAATACAAACTTCTGATAATATCAGCAATATCAGGGCAGCAGCAGGCATTCACCGAGTTCTTCCCATACGCTGGGAAACTCATCCCTGGCATACTAGTGACTCCTATGAGATAAGGGGTGCTCTTATCTGCATTTCACAAATTGGGAAATCGAGGCTGGAACACAGGAAGTGAGTCGCCCAAGGCCATGTCATTAGCCTGTAGGATATTCCCTCCAGCCCTTCCCAGCAAGTCCTCCCCATCCTCCCACCTTCTATAAAGGAGGATTTGTTTAGCTGCAGATTGAAGAAATCTGAGCCAAACAGGTAAGCACCCTCCCCTGAGCACTTCGGGTCAACCTGCAGAATACGGTCTCCTAGGCACCTCTAGCTGGGCAGCACTTCACCACCGCCCCCCGACACTCACCTCGAGATTAGGGCAGCCTGGGTGGGCTTCCTTAAATGCTGGGAGACCTGGGGAGAATGCGCCAGCAGGACAGAGGCCTCACTCAAAATACAAAGGCCCAGCCGTATACCATAGCCAAGCTGAGCCCAGGTAGCAGGACCGCAGCAGAAGAAACCCAGCCAGGCAAACCGGGCCCCAGGCCGTGCCACACGCAGCATTCCTGGCCACGTGAGCTGACTTCCAGACACGGCTGTGCGACGGAGCAGAAGCAACGGCAGCTCTCAGGCGCTCAGTAAAACCACCGGCCAGGCCAGGCAGGTCGGGGTGGGTCGGGGTACCAGCGCGTGCCGGTCATAGCCAGTGAGAACACGGGGGTTCACAAGGCCAGCCTGCCCGGAGGCCCAGGCCTGCCTCTGCAAAGGCTAAGGTGCCGGCTCTGGACAGAGACACCATAACAGCAAAGCCTCTCCCGACGGCTGGCCCTTGGGGACGACGCAGAAGGGAGAGCCGGCCAGCCAGGAGCTTCAAGAAGGGAAGCCGGTTTGGGCTGAGGTCTGGGAAGAAGAAGCCATTTTTCCTTCCTCCTCCCTGAAGCCTGGGTAACAAGTGGACCGGACCGGGGAGAGGAAAGGGTGTGTCAGGAAGATGAGGAAGAAGCATCTGGGGCTGTGGGCCTCCACTGGGGGCTAAAGGATGGAGGTGGGCCCAGGCCGCCGGCTCCGTGGGGACCTGGGCTACAGAGGAGGTGATAGACTGTCTGTCCTCACGGGCGGCTCCCAGCTGACCCTGAGCCACTCAGCAGACTCAGTGACAGAGTTTCCTCTGACCTCCTACGTCCAGGTAGCTAGAGAGGAGGGGACTGAACTCCTGTTATGTCTAAAAATGGGTTTTCCCAGTTGCTCTTGATTAATAACAGCCAACATGTGAGCTGGCTGAGAGGCAGCACTGCTCCAAGGATCTAGTGTGTGCTGTCCGGGAGCACGCCATGGTTAGCCCCATTCCCAGATGGGGAAATGGGCTGGTGGTACAAGGCCCTGGAGCTAGGACGTAATGGGACCAGGCCTGGAGCCCCCTCTGCTCCATGTCCCCCATACAGACTCCTTTCACTTACTGATGGTTACTAGGTGCCATCACTTCATGGCAAACAGATGGGGAAACACTGGAAACAGTGAGAGACTTTATTCTGGGGGGCTCCAAAATCACTGCAGATCGTGACTGCAGCCATGAAATTAAAAGACGCTTGCTCCTTGGAAGAAAAGCTATGACCAACCTAGATAGCATATTCAAAAGCAGAGATATTACTTTGCCAACAGTGGTCCATATAGTCAAAGCTATAGTTTTTCCAGTGGTCACGTATGAATGTGAGAGTTGGACTATAAAGAAAACTGAGTGCCGAAGAATTGATGCTTTTGAGCTGTGGTGTTGCAGAAGACTCTTGAGAGTCCCATAGACTGCAGAGGGATCCAACCTGTCCATCCGAAAGGAAATCAGTCATGAATATTCACTGGAAGGACTGATGCTGAAGCTCAAACTCCAATTCTTTGGCCACCTGATGAGAAGAACTGACCCACTAGAAAAGACTCTGATGCTAGGAAAAATTGAAGGCAGGAGGAGAAGGGGACAACAGAGGATGAGATGATTGGATGGCATCACCAATTCAATGGACATGAGTTTGAGCCAGCTCCGGGAGTTGGTGATGGACGGGGAGGCCTGGCGTGCTGCAGTCCATGGGGTGGCAAAGAGTTGGACACGACTGAGTGACTGAACTGAACTAGATGCCAGCCCTGTGCTAAGGCATTTCACATTTGTTATCTTACTGAACCCTCACAACAGCTCTGTAATAAAATACACCATCTCTGTTTAAGAGTTTATATGTGTACAGGATGACATCAACTAAAGTATCTTTTTGCATTTAAAAAAAAAAAAAATGCTGAGAACACACACACCCAGTCATTAACAGCAGTCTCCTCAGGTAATCAGTAACAGACGGCTTCTTTTCAATACGCTTCTGTAGCTGGCATCCTTTGCACACAGGGCAGGGCTTCCTTTCACAATTTTCAAAAAACACAGGACTTTAATTCCATGTAGAACACAGTGGGGAATAATAACCACCCAACTAAGAATGTTCAAAGTCGTCTCCAACACCAGGGACAGCCCCCCTGGCTGTACAACACGCTGACCAGGGATGACAAACGGCGCAGCTCTGAAACTGAGACACCGTGTGTCAGCTGAATACAGAACAGACGATAAACCCTTCGCAAAGTTACTAAAGCAAAGCACGTCGGCTGGTTTGGCTGACACCAACACAACATAAATTTTCTTAATATGACACACCAGGCTGGAAATGCGTTCGCTAAGCTCGCCCCCAGCCAAGCATAACAAGCCTGAGGATACCACATGCGATCCCTGAGCTGGAGCACAGACGGGCCCATCAGAGGTGTCTCATTCATCCACCCTGAAGGACACGAGGGACTGCAGACCACGATGCTCAAACGACAGGTAGAGAGGAGACCGCAGGGCTATCTGGATCTGAGATCCCGGCCAAGATAGCCACCGCCCATGGGGTGCCCACCACACACCCAGAGCAAAGGTGGGCATTTTGCAAACATCACTTGGCCTGGAGCAGGTGCCCGTGGCAGCAAGCCAGGGGCACAGGGGGCCACTGGCCAAGTGGCCGTGCTTCCTTTCTCTGAGAACACATGGAGTCACTAAACCGTCACTGGGAGAGCATGGTACAGCTCGGCTGAGGCCAGGGCCGCTCCATTCCCACAGATAATTTACGTCAGTTATCACAAGGCTTCAGGAAGGAGCAGGGGATGCACTTTGGTCTTTAAATCTGACAGGATGTCATGAGAATTTCTCCATGCTCACTACTCTGTGGTATCTTTGTTAAAGGGCTGCCTTGTAAGGCCCCAGATGAGAGAGAAAACGCTTGTCAATCACCTTAGGAGAGGAAGGCAGGACCTCTCGAGAAAGAGGAGAATGCCTGATCTGTGTGCACAGCATAGAATCCAGGGAAACCCTTTTATCCCACCCTCCTAGGACCTGGGCTGACACTGGGGGCAGGAAGACTCAAATTGGATCTTTGAAGTCCATCCACAGTTGAAAGACCATCAAGAGAGGGCTAAGAAACCAACGCAACTAAAAGCTGATGTCGCTTAGAATCACAAACAGTAACTGCAGGAACCAGGCTAAAAATAAAACTCTGATGTCACTCACTGAGAGCATAAGAACCTATTTTACTAACGAGGGGGCAGGGAGAGAAACAGGGTTTCCTTTGCTTTTGACCCAGAAATCTCTCCTAAACCCAGTCATCTAAGTCCGCATGTTAGCTAACTTCTTGGGTGGATACCCCAATCTCACAGGGAAGAGATCAGAGGCAGAATTTGAACACAGGTATGGTTAACTCAAAACCGGTGCTCACAGTCACCCTCTCTGGGTTTTAGCCCTGACTCGCCTCAGATGTGCTGTGTGACCTTGGACAGGTCATGTACTTCCTCGGAGTCTCAGGCTCCTTACTTGTAAAATGAGGAGAACATTCCTCGATTGGTTTCTAAGGTCCCTTCTAGCTCTGACATTTTATGGATTTATCTACCAGGCTTTTGGATTTCACAGACCAACGCACTTTCAAACATTAAACACACAAAACCTTAAGGGTCAACCCGAGAGTCACAACTTTTTATCTTGCCTAGGGGTAACTCACCACCTACTGTCTGTCATTCTTGCTTCACGAAAGGAAATAGTTTCCCCAAAACATATAGGAAGGACATATTCTGATGAAAGAATGCTCCTTTGAACTGAGGTAGGGTCATGAGAATCTCAGTATGTTGTCCTTGTTCTTCTCTTCTTAACACGGGCCCCTGAAAACTTTGCACAGGCTGTGCGCTGGTCTGCAGACCAGTGTATGGGAATCACTGTCAGATGCATTTCCAGCCACGTTCATCTTAAAGCATAAAATTAATTGCTTTGCCTGGCATGCTGGAAGACCTCGATGCCTGTTAGCTGCAGAACAAACTGACATAACGTGAGTTGCGGAAGTCAACTACCAAGATTGCTACAGAGAAACCGTACCAACCATAACGTATTAATTTTATTTCTTGTTGTTGTTGAGGCGGGCAAGATGCTCAGTGCTTTGCATGGATTGGGTCACTTAATCCTCCATATCCAATTTTTGTCCATTTGCCATCACGGTATGCAATTCTCCAGGCTTCCCTGGTGGCTCAGTGGTAAAAGAAGAAGAAGAAGAAGCCTGTCAATGCAGGAGACATGGGTTCGATCCCTGGGTAGGGAAGATTCCCTGGAGAACGAAGTGGTAACCCACTCAAGTATTCTTTCCTCGGAAAACAGAGGAGTCTACTGGGCTATAGTCCACAGGGTCACAAAGAGTCAGACACAACTGACCGACTCAACAGCAACAACATTCAAGTCTCCAGGGGCACCAGGATAAGGAAATATATTCAGGCTGGAAAAAAAAAAACCCAGATTGCAACTTATTTCAAGGCTCAACATGAAGAAACATATTCACATTCTGTTTTAAAAAGCACTGTTGCCCTGAGAAGAGCAGCAAGAAGTTATAGAAAGGCAATTAAAATGAACACACACATTCGGTGTCTTCCTGCACACGAGCTGATCAGTCACAAAGGCCAGGTGGTCTCAGGCCACTGACCTCAGTTGCTCTGTAAACCCAGGAAAGCCCCCACGTGAGGCCAGGGCTGCATTCTGGGGTGAAAAGAACGAAAAGCTCCAGGTTACTGGATGGACACAGGCTGGGGCCCAGAATCAAAGTAACTGCGCCTCCACCCAGGCCGCGTGACTCGGGGCACAGACAGAGAGCCTGAGTTTACCCATCAACTGGATGCAATATCCCCCTTGTCCAAATCCCTCCCAGCCTCACAGGCAAACCTTGTTCAGCTTGAAGCCCCCTCTTCTCCCTGAAACCTTCTCTCCCCATTTCAACTCCCTCACCATCTCTTTGCAAGGGGTGAGCAGAGCTAACATGAGAACCTGAAAGAGACCCAACACGGTCTCTTCCACCTGCTTCTAGCCCCAGTCTTCCACAAACGAGAAAAGCAAGGCCCTGAGAAAGAGCAACTTCCCCAAGGCCACATGGGTAGAAGGCAAGCACATCATTCAGACAGGCACGCCTGACATAAGGGATGCTCCATAAACCCAATCACCTACCTGGGTGAGCATCCCTGTGGGACCTACCGGATGAGCTCAGTGCCTTCAGCAGCCCATGGGGGCCTCCATCTGGACCAGAGCTTCTTAATGTTTGGTCTTGGGACCCCTTTTATTAGTGACTTTTTGTTTATAATATTATATATGTTTATAATATAGTATCTATTACCTGTTTAAAAATCATTATGGAAATGGTGTTTTCCAACATGAAAAAAAATTCATGGGAGGCGTGGCATTATTTTAGATTGTTCTAAGTCTCTTTCATGTCTGGTAGCATAAGAGAGGAGAAGGCAGTGGCACCCCACTCCAATACTCTTGTCTGGAAAATCCCATGGATGGAGGAGCCTGGTAGGCTGCAGTCCGTGGGGTCGCTAAGAGTCGGATACGACTGAGCGACTTCACTTTCACTTTTCACTTTCACGCATTGGAGAAGGAAATGGCAACCAGTCCAGTGTTCTTGCCTGGAGAGTCCCAGGGACAGGGGAGCGTAGTGGGCTGCCGTCTATGGGGTCACACAGAGTCAGACACGACTGAAGTGACTTAGCAGGAGCAGCGTAAGAGAAGCTGGATTCTCACGTGTACTTCTGTGTTCTATTATAGTATGGTTTTGGGAGCTGAAGTCAATGAAGAAATCCTGGCCTGACACAACCCTGTCGTTGGGAAAGGGAGTATTTTCTCAGCCTTCTCGGTAATCGCGGATATTTTTCTTTGACATTACACCAAAACTCGACAAGGGACAGGCAGCTGCTTAAAGTCAGCCATAACGTGGAATCAGAAACTGTCAGTGACTGTTCATCTTCCGTTACATGAAAATCAATCGCTCTTTGTACTCACTGCACTTTGCATGGCTCTTTTTACCCTGCATGGCTTTGTGCCATCATGCATCGGTTACTTGGAAAATATTAGTTCACTGAGATTTGTACCCAAGAGAGAATGAGAATGAAAAGACCACGGTTCAACACTATTAAAGAAATGGTTTGACCACGCAGATCCACTGAAAGGGTCTCAGGGAAGCCCAGAGGTCCCAGGACCACTTTTTGAGAACCACCGGTAAGAAGCTCACACCCAGTGAATGTATGTCTGTATCTCTTCGTTCATTCCACAACTATTTACTGGGCACCCACTATATCTGCTTCAGGTGCTGGGAATTCCGCAGTGAACAAGGCAACCCCTGCCCTCGTGTAGCTCACATTCTCATGGGAAGGACAGACCACACACAGACCAGCCAGCAAAGGCACACAGTAATGCCAGGCAATGCTAAGTGCCGGAGGGAAAATGAAACGCCATACCATATATTTGCACATGGGCATGTGGGTTCCCTGGGAGGCCTAATTCAGCCAGCTTGGGATTTGCTAATTTAAGGGTTTCACAATAAAATATGGGTTGCTGTGTTTTGTTTTTTTTTTTAATACAAAAATACTTGCGGACATGGGCGGGGGCGGGGAGGTGGGGGTGACCTGCCCTAGAAATGTTGAGAGCTCACCGCTGGGGCTGGGTTCCCTTCCAGTGGCTCTAGGAGGGGTAAACCTCAGCAGTGACCTCACAGAGAGGCTTCTGCCCCTCCAGCGGGCTGACCACAGCCTCCCTGCTGACACACAGGATCCCTTCCCCGGCCTGTACGGCACAGGGGGACCCGGCCCGCGCCTCACATGGCTCTGTGAGAGTGACCAGGGGCGGGTACTATTCATCCCTTTTTCAGACGAGGAAACTGAGCCCGGCAGAGGTTAATGCGTGACAACGTACCTGTTACATAATGAACTCAGAACGTGAACCCAAGTCCCCTGACCCCTCTGCACGGCTCACTTCACCAGACAGACTGTCACCATCTCCTTCACCTCTGATACTCCTTCAAGTAAGGAAAAGGAAATGGATGAGACATTTAGAGCAACGATCGCAGCTTAGCGTCTTCCTCCAAAAATCTCCTGGATCATCATAATCCTCCTTCTCAGACAGCAAGTCGAACTTATGAAGAAGACAGAGATGGAGCCGGATGCTCAGTAGGCACCCATATTTGGAGCCATGAGCTCTCCAAGTGTTCGTGGAGACCTAGGACGCCAGGGCCGGTATGGAGCCGTGAGGGTACAGAGATGAAGAAGAAAGACCAAAGGCCTGCGCTTCCGGAGCTTCTGTCCTGGAGGCCGTCCCCAGCACGACACCAACTCAGAGGCCCAGCACTGTTGACCACATGTTCCCCAGAAGGGTTAACTGCAAGCTTCCTGAGTCTCCATCAGTGGCATCAGCTTAACAAGAGGGCCCAGTGTTCAGTCTTGGCTGTGAAACATGCCTTTCAGGAGAAGAAACAAGCTTTATTGCTCTGCCCCTTCACCCCACCCATTTTACAGACGGAAAAGCAAGCCCAGGACCCAGAAGCCACTCCTTCTGAACCTCAAGATGAGTCAGAGGTGTGACAGGGGCCAAAGCCCCTCGCTCGTCTTCCTGAGAAGCCCCGGCTGCAGCCTGGCCTAATTTGCTCTTTTTAACATCCCAGGAGGCCCCCTTGAATAACAGCCACACATTTGAGGCGGCCAAGCAACACATCACCCTGCCGGGGAAGTGACTATTTCAAGAGGAAAGGGGCATATATAGCAATGGTCCTCGGCGGCCACCCAAAGTACAGCCAGCCCTGCAAGGCCAGCCAACCCCAAAGCCCACATCGAGCTTCCTCTCCTCCCGGTCTGCCTGGCCAGCACCTTTCCCACCAAGGTTTAAAAAAGAAGTCGAAGTTCCCTTCTGCCTGCCTGGCTGGCCGGCACATTCCACTGACTCAGACCCTTCTGGGCACTGCGAAGAAGACACTGTTCATTTTCCCTGGGCAGCGAACTGGCCCACATCCGGACCTGTCGCTGGCAGGAGGGGACACTTGGCATCCCAACAGAAGCAAATGAATGGCGTGCTATTTTTAACGTGCGGTTCCTGCCTTTCTTCCAGGAGGCTCAGCACCTGTGCCAGGGCTGCTCCACGCATGGCTTGTGGACCACCCGCGTCTGAACCACCTGGTGCTGCAGGGAAATTCAGAATCTGGCAGTAACCAGCAGCGGGAGACCGCAGGAGTGTGAATCTTTCGCAAGCCCCTCAAGTGATTCATTTGCAAAATCAAGTCTGAGAACCAGGGACGATCTGCATCCGTATTCATTCATTCACTCAACACTTGCCACCTGTGATATAAGAACGCAAAGATAAATGCACGTGCTCCCTGGCTTCCCTGGCGGCCCCGTGGATAAGACTCCGCCTTGCAATGCAGGGGACAGGGGTTCAATCCCTGGTCCAGGAAGATCCCACATGCCACAGGGCAACTCAGCCCATGTGCTACTGAGCCTGCGCTCTGGAGCCCACAAGCCTCCATAAAAGAAGCCACATTAATGAGAAGCCTGCGTATCGCAGTGTAGAGTAGCCCCTGCTCACTGCAAGGAGAAAGCCTGTACGCAACAACGGAGACCCAGTGCAGTTAAAAAAATAATTTTAAAAAATTTTTTCTGAAAACAAAAATGCACCTGCTCCCAGTCTAAGCATGCAAAGGAGACACGACAGTGTGATGTGCTGAAGACCAAGCGTGAAGGGGGCGCAAATGGGGGAGAAACCAGCTCTGCCCGGAGGGGCTGCTCGCAAGCAGCACCACAGAAGGTGGGATCTTGGAGCTGAGGCCCAGAGAGTGGGGAGGAGGCTGCTATGGAACCATCATTCCCCACCTTGGCTGGCCTTTGGCGTTCCCCTTGGCTTAGCCAAAACAAAGGTGACGCCCCACCCATCCTGACTTAATCCCAGTACCCTCCTGACTTCTCAAAGGCACTCAGTACACACTGATGGATGAATACAAATGGAGGGTGGGGACTTCCCTGGCAGTCCAGGGGTTACGACTTCACTTTCGAGTGTGAAGGATATGGGTTTGATCCCCGGTTGGGAAGCTAAGATCCCACACGACTTAGGGCCAAAAAAACCAAAGCATAAAACAGAAGCAATACTGTAACAAAGTCTTCAATAAAGAATTTTTAAATGGTCCAGTCCAAAAAACAAATGGAGGATGGGTTGAACACGACAAGAACAGGAAGCTGCTCAGCCCCTGCAGTGAGACTGACTAGGGTCAGCAGACCATTTCTAGTTACCGGGTTGCAGGCCATGAGCCTTTCCCAGCCTTGCCTTCCTCATCTGTAAAGCAGAGACAATAGCTGCTTTTGAAGGTTGCAGTGAAAGGTAAGTCTACACGTGGAGCCCCTGGCATGTGGTACACGTTCAAATGGTTAAGAATTATTTAGTAACAATAATAATGAAAGGTTTGCAATTAAACTTAAGACCCTGATGCTGGGAAAGATGGAAGGCAAAAGGAGAAGGGAGCAGTAGAGGATGAGAGGGTGAGATAGCACCACCAACTCAATGGGCATGAGTTTGGGAAGATAATGCAGGAAAAAGGAGGCGACCCATGGGGTCGCAAAGAGTCGGACAACACTGAGCAACTGAACATCACCACCCATCACCAACCAGCTTTGTAAATATAATACATCCATCTCGGGCTCAAGTTTCTCACCTGACCCTAACATCTTTTGAGCAACGACTCCATTTCTCTTAAGAGTGGAAAGAGACTTTAAGTCCTCGGGGTCTGTCCTGGACTGGCGTGCAGGTCCCCTCTGACTCTTGGCTTCCGGCACCCCTAAGGCTGGCTGAAAGTCATGACTTTTCCCTGATGAGGGACATGCCTCGGAACCCTGTGCTTCCCTCTCGGGTCTCCCTTCCTACCCTGGCTGCTTCTTTGTATCTTTTCATCCTCAAAAAGCGCTATGGGTGACCCTCCCCCTGCAAGCAGGCAGGCACGGGACAGTAGGGAACTTGACCTCCCAGCCTCGTCCGCACCCAGGGCTAAAGGGAGTCATCAGCTGCCTCTCTCATCCCCAAGGGCAGGGAAAAGAAGCGTCAACACCAGCCAGCGAGAGACAAAGAGCTCCGTTGCTTAGGTCTCATACAGACACACCCTTGAGAAGCTGCAGCTGGGAAGAAAGGAGCCTCGGGGGGCTGCTCCCCTTCCACCACTCTCCGAAAGAACTGTTACCCCAAAAGCACCCCCAGTCAGTCAAGTGCGGGCTGCTCGGCTTCATTCTTGGTTGTATGACACATGGGATCTTGGTTCCCTAACCAGGGCTGGAACCGGGCACCTCCTGCCACTGGAAGCACAGGGTCCTAACCACTGGAGTGCCAGGGAAGTCCCAGCTTTGCTCTTTTCTCATCCGGCCCCACCGGATGAGAAATACCTTGGCTGGCATGTGAGGCCTGGCTCATTCAGCAGCCGGCAAGCTGTCCCTGGGCTGGGGGACTTGGAGCCACCCAGGGATTTGGGTTTACCCTAAGACTAACCCCAGCCCCCCACTGTGAAAGCACAGTCCTTTTACCTTTCCCTGCCCTCTGCCCCTCGCCCCTAGCAAAGCCCTCATCGAGGGCACCACCACTAAGACACGGAGTTCCAGAAGGAGGGAAGCAGAGCTACTTAACTCTGTTGCAGCTTCCTCTAAAACGTCCCTCGATCCTGACCATTCCTCTCCTTTCCACTCACACTCTCACTCACCCTGGCTGGTCTACTCCAGGGGTCGAAAAGCTTATTCTGTCACGGGCTGGATGGTACATAGTTTAGCCATCGTGGGCCACGTGATCTCTGTCGCAAACTCAAGGCTGACATGCTTGTGTGAAAGCAACCACAGAAAATATGCAAATGGATAGGTCTGACTGTGTTCCAAAAGAACTTGACTTATGGACACTGACGTCTGAATTTCATATAACTTCCCCATGTCAAGGCCTATTTTCTTAACTCCCTGGCCATGCAAAAACAGGTGGCCGGCCTGGTCTACACCCTTGACACCTCACCCCCAGGCCTCACCAACACTCTCCACTAGGCCTCCCTAGCACATCTGACTACACCTTAATTGCATCCTGCTTACTCCTACCTGGGCAGATCTTCCAACAAATTCCACTTTAGTCATCTCATTCCCCTTCTGTAAATGGCCAAACATCTTGGCTGGCATGTGAGGCCTGGCTCATTCAGGTTCCCAGATATCTTTCACATTTTCTCCTAAGAGCCTGAACTACCTAAGGCCGTCCTTTTCAATTTGGCAAATAAATTGTATCCATCTTTATAGATTAGACTCCAAGACTGTCCTCAAAACTTCCCCTGATCACCTAACCTCTACTGAGTCTCCATTCACATAGCACTCATTTATGCCATTCGTCTAGCCCCTGTGAGAGTGAAAGTCACGTAGTCGTGGCCGACTCTTTGTGACCCTGTGGACTGTGCAGCCCACAGAATTCTCCAGGCCAGAATACTGGAGTGGGTGGCCATCCCCTTCTCCAGGGGATCTTCCCAACCCAGGAATCAAACCGGGGTCTCCTGCACTTAAGGTGGATTCTTTACCAACTGAGCTACCAGGGAAACCAAATGGCTTACAATTAGCAGGGATAAAAGTGCAAACAGATAATTACCGAAGAATAAGATGGACACTCTAATTGGTGTTCACAGTGCTACAGTGGAGAACAAAGCCACAAGCTGTGGGACCCCTCTGGTGGTCCGGTGGTTAACTCTGTGCTCCCAAGGCAGGGGGCCTATGTCCAATCCCTGATCAAGGGACTAAAGACCACACACTGCAACTAAGACCCGGTGCAGCCAAACTGTTTTAAGTGGGGTGGGGGGAGCAACCAGCTCAGAAGAAAATGGAGGAAGTCTCTATAAAAGGCAAACCCCTTAATCCAGGTCTCGAAGGGTGAGCAAGCCGATAAGATGTAAAGGGTTTGAGAGCAGGGAAAGCGGCATTCTAGGCTGCAGAGAGTCCTGCAAGGCAAGGCTGGAGCAGGGGGCAAACGTCAGGTCACAGTGTTTCTTGGCCCAGGCGCACACTCTCTAGGGCTGCTGCGGGAGGTTCAGCATGGTGTGGACACACAGCAGGCCTTCAGAAAATGTGTTGGGGGACTACCATAGAAACTGGGAGGGTTCCATTTCTCATTCCTGGAAGAGTCAGTCACTCCAAGCCTCAAAAAGTCAACATACAAGTGCATCAGAGGATCGATGGCAGGAGATCCCCGGTCTCCAATTGCCTCTCCTTGTCCAGCCCACACCCACAGCTCCAAGGACAACTGAGTATGAGGTCTTGTCTGCAACCTGCAGCCCTGCTTGGCCATCTTAGAAAACGTTGCACATAAGACTATTTCCGTCCTCAGCCTTATAAAAGTAGGACGGACCAGAAAAAGTAATTTTTTAAAGAAAAAGATTTGTTTTTTTCACCAACTGTAAAATAGCTTTTTTTTTTTTAAGACATCTTAACTTTTTTTAGAATTACACTGGCTTGTGCCTTTTTTTTTTTAAGAAGCAGATGTTTCTATAACATCCCTTGAAAAGGATTATAAAAATAGAAGTCTCGAAAAACTCTTAAATGCAACCAACACAAGGTCTCCCATTGACACCAACCCCTATAGGCTTCAGTGACAAGCAGCTCTCAGCCAAGGGGGGCTTTGAAGTCAACTCTTTGAAGTAAGCCTGGTACATTCTCAGTACTAAAGAAGTAAAAATGGAAGCTAAAAGATGGGGAGAGGACAGAAATAAAGGATGAAAAGGGAGAAGAAGGCCCTTTTGAACACAAGCGCTCTCCAATTTTATCCCTTAACTGGAATAACTCCAGACCAACTTGATTCTATGGAAACTGGCATCAACACACTATCTATGTAAAAGCATTATGCTAGGCACTATTGGGAAAACAAAGGAAAGACAGTTTTCTTTTACAAGATTATAACTTATTCAAATAAAATAAGACAAAAACAATAAGATGATACCACTTTAATTGCAGAAAATGAAGAGGAACCTAGAACCTCTTGATGAGGGTGAAAGAGGAGCGTGAAAAAGCTGGCTTGAAACTCAACTTTCAAAAAACCAAAGATCATGGCATCCAGTCCATCACTTCATGGTAAACAGATGGGGGGGAAACTGCAAGCAACGACAGCTTTTATTTTCTGGGGCTCCAAAATCACTGCAGATGGTGACTGTCACCATGAAATTAAAAGACATTTCTCCTTGAAAGAAAAGCTATGACAGACCTAAACAGCATATTAAAAAAGCAGAGACATCACGCTGATAACAAATGTCCATATAGTCAAAGCTGTAGTTTTTCCAGTGGTCAGGTATGGATGTGAGAGCTGGACCATAAAGATGGCTGAGCACCGAAGAACTGATGCTTTAGAACTATGGTGCTAGAGAAGGCTCCTGAGAGTGCCTTGGACTGCTGAGAGATCAAACCGGTCAATCCTAAAGGAAACCAACCCTGAATAGCCATTGGAAGGCCTGATGCTGAAGCTGAAGCTCCAGTACTTTAGCCACCAGATGCGAAGAGCCTACTCACTGGAAAAGACCCTGATGCTGGGAAAGATTGAGGGCAGGAGGAGAAGGGGTTAACAGAGGATGAGATGATTGGATGGCATCACCAACTCACTGGGCATGAGTTTGAGCAAGCTCCAGGAGATGGTGAAGGACAGGGAAGCCTGGGGTGCTGCAGTCCATACTCACAAAGAGTCGGATACAATTTAGCAATTAAACACAGCAGGATTCAAATCCAGAACTGACTCCAGGCTCCATGGATTTTCTTTCCCAGCCTGTTCTCCTCTCTTCGTCAGTACAGGGGCAATTAGTAGGGTGGTGGTTTGGCTTGTGGGAAAGACTTAGCGACTGGACGGCAACAAGACAAAAACAGAACTCTTAAAGCAAACGTAAGAGCCTTTAGGGCAACAGAAGAGGTTAGACAACCGTGCAAGGAGAGGAGCTGGTTAGGTGTCCCAGCTGCGCTGACTCATGGGAGTCAGGCTCTCACCTAAAGCTCTAAGAACATGAACGGACCACCGAAGATCACTCCCCAGGTAAACACTCAGGCGGTAATTTGAAGACAGGTCGGCCTGCCATGTTCTTCTGAGGACAGTCCCACGTAAAGGGAACGTGTGCCTTGTTGGGGCGGGGAAACCATGGAAGAGTTTAGCAACAAGGGACCTTCAAGATGGAGACCAGATGACCGGGACTTTAGTAGACACAGCTGGGAAGGCAGCGCATTCCACGCTGAAGGCCCAGCGCTTGCCATTTAGACAGAAAACAATCAGGCTGCTTAAACTACAACCTGGCCTCTGTCTAGGGGAGTGAGGCAGGAAACAAGGGCTTCAGAGCAGGTAAGGGACATGACCATACATCAAAACATCTTCCTGGAGTTCTCTGGAAGAGACGGAAAAGGCCGGAACACAGCTGCAGGGTGTAAACCAAAACCAGAGAATCTTGGACATCCAGTGAAGTTCCAAGTATTCTTTATGTTTTCCTGAAGCTGATATGCACCCACTCATTCCTCTCTTTGCAAAGATAACTCCCGTCTGGGGGCAAGCACTGTTGTCCTCACCATGCCTTTACTGCTCTTGCTGAACATGTGAAACCTACATTAAAATAGATGGAGGGTGAGATTCTCCCATGTTGAGAGCACTGACTCCGGCCCTAATTTGGTAAAATTCCATACTCGTATCAATTATTCCAGTAAGTGCTTCAGTATTTTCAAAAATACCTACAAGCTATGACACACTGCACTTTAGACGACATCAAACAAGAAAGTCAAAAGTACTCTGAAGCACTGACCTAAGAACTAAGGTCCAAACTTTGAACTAGGGCTCAAGGTCTCCGTGACCATCACCTTAACCCTGGGCTTCGACTTTTGCCCAAACTGCATTGTGAGTTACCTACATGTGATAAGTAAGGAAGTGAGGCTCAGAAAGGTTACATACCTTGCCCAGGTTCAGAGAACAGGTGGGAAGAGACTCTGGCACAACTTAAATAATGCTCGTCTTTTTAGGCATTATTTCCCAGAATCTAAATACTGTATATTAATTTGGTTCTGAGCTTCCCTGATGGCTCAGATTGTAAAGAATCCTCCTGCAATGCAGGAGACACGGGTTTGATCCCTGAGTTGGGAAGATCCCCTGAAGGAGGGCATGGCCACCCACTCTAGTATTCTTGCCTGGAGAATCCCCATGGACAGAAGAGCCTGGTGGGCTATAGTCCATGGGCCACAAAGAATCAGACACGACTGAGCGACTAAGCACAGCATGCTGGGTAATTACAAATTCAGGCATGACATACATGATTGTTATCAAGTAAAAGGCTCTAAATATACTCATGAACGAATTAGTGCCATGTTCCTATATGCTAATACTACAGGCAGCTGAAATGATTACTATTGCAAAAATAAACTGGCAACACAGAACAGAAACTTGAAGTTCTCAAGTTTAAAGTACTTTAAGCACTTTTTTTTCTTTTTTCTTTTTTGCTTCCCAGGTGGTCCTAGAGGTAAAGAACCTACCTGCCAATGCAGGAGACATAAGAGACATGGGTTTGATCCCTGGGTTGGGAAGAGTCCCTGGAGGTGGGCATGGCAACCCACTCCTGCCCACTCTTGCCTGGAGAATCCCATGGACAGAGGAGCCTGGTGGGCTACAGTCCACAGCGTCGAAAAGAATCAGACACAAATGAAGCGACTTAACACAAACGCTTTTTTTTTCCTAGTTTTTTCAATTTAGAAATGAATGTCCCCCCTGTGGCTTAAAAAGAGTTTAATATGTTTGTGAGCATAATTTTGCTCTTTAAAGTATACATAAAGGCTGCAATCGGTCTCAAATATAACACCCTAAGGACTAATAAAGTGAATGGGTCTACTAAAAATGCAAGAAACACCTTTAGACACTTTCAGCTACACTGGGTTATTTTATGTCACATGTATGTAACTTTTTTTTTAAGTAATAACTGCAACCATCACCCAGAAAAAAAGGAGAAGAGAGAAACTGAACTCGAAAGTGAAAAGATGTTAAACATCCCTTTTTTTTTTTTTTTTTTGAAAGGAAAAACTGATGAAAGGGAATCAGGAAGGGGTCCTTCCACCATGAGGCCAAAAGTCTTAAAGCTGTAAATTTTAAGTTACAGTTAACTCATTCATATTGAAGAAGGCATAATCAGAGAAAGTGATCCATGAGCAGCAAAGTGACTTGGCAATAGCAGTAATAGTCACTTTACATGTCGTCTGTCCATTTCACAGATGAGAAAGCTGAGCTGAGAGATTCACGGGAAAAATATCAAGAGATGAAGTGATGCACAAGAGGTCAGACTGCCCTGGAGCATCTGCTGTAGAAGGTCACCATTGCAGAAGCAGCATTTCTAGAAATCCCAGGAGGTGACCTGATCTAAGCGGGACGCCTGCAGTTTTGAAATGCTGTCCTGGGGCACAAATGACCGAGAGACACAGGGACGCAGATGGCTGGGAATGCTTAACCCGGAAAAGAAAATACTACAGGGAGTGAGGAAAGTGGATGCAGGTTCTCTGTGGAGGGCTCTCGGGGAACCAGGTAGAACTAGTAGGCAAAAGGTGCCAGCATGCAGACCACCCCACTGTAAGAAGTTTCTGACCAGCAGAACCACATTAACAGTGGAACAGTATCTAATTTCCAAATGCATCACTGAAATTGTTTCACCCGTTCAAGTACCATCACCATCATTTCTGCCACAGTCACAAGCCACTCACATTTTTATCTAATATTTTTCTGTGAATTAACCTACAGATTTTACTGAAATAAATATAGCTTCACCCTATGTAAGTAATGCTATTCAAGAAACCATGACATTCACTGTTCTCTGGGTTTTCTTCCCTAATACATTTTAAAAGAGATGGCTACTGAAATAAATAGTCATCTGGGTAGCATCTAATATCATCTCACATCCCAGGAGTTGAAGGACCATCGTATGTAGAACTACAGATCAAAAAGAGTCAAGCAGAATAAAAGACCATTGACTTTTGAATTAGATAATTTTAGGTTAAAACTCCTGACTTTATCTGTGTATATCCTACCTGCAAATGGATATGATATAGTGCTATTTCCATTAGGGTGGTTGCTGACACTATTAAAAAAATACACCCAGTACTAACCACCACAGTGCCAAGGACATATTAATAGTAGCTTGATACTTCTTGATACTTGGTGAAGTGAAGTGAAAATCGCTCAGTTGTGTCCAACGTTTTGCGACTCCATGGAATATACAGTCCATGGAATTCTCCAGGGCAGAATATTGGAGTAGGTAGCCATTCCCTTCTCCAGGGGATCTTCCCAACCCAGGGATGGAATCCAGGTCTCCTGCATGGCAAGCAGATTCTTTACCAGCTGAGCCACAAGGGAAGCCCAAGAATACTGGAGTGGGTAGCCTATTCCTTCTCCAGATCTTCTCGACCCAGGAATCAAACTGGGGTCTCCTGCATTGCAGGCAGATTCCTTACCAGCTGAGATACTTTTTACATTTATGTACTTTTCATATTGTTTGGCAGAAGAGCGTCACTGATATTATAACCTATTCAATCTATTCAGAACTTTGTAGAAGGTTCCCTTAGCTGGAAGGAGAATGAACCCAATGGTCTGTAATCCTTCTTTTCATATACCTGTAATTCCAGTGAACCAATGACCATGCAAACCCAGGAAAACCAAGTCTCTCCACCTCTCAGAAAACAGGTACTAACAGACGTCGATGGCGATGAGCAGTCAGGTGACAGCCCCCAAAAAACACTAAATCATCTGAGCTCCCTTTATGGCTGAAAAGGTCACAGCACTTTGGATGGAAAAATATAAAAGTAGTCTGCTCCTCTGAACAATAAGAAAGAATGATATTTGCTGCTATTGGTAAACTGCCAAGGAATAAAACAAAGAAGTATACGTTAAGAAATTTTCCACGGAGAATAATACACAAAACAAAAACTCTTATCACTGATGTACTCATATTTAAAATTAGATCACCAGCAGCAGCACAAACAAAAAGCCCATGTGGATGTTCCATCATGTAACGATATCACTGGGGTGAATTAAACTACATCTGCTGGCAGGAGGGGAGAAGTAAGAGAGACGTGATTTAAGTGGGAGCAGCTCTTCCACCCACCATCTGCTGAGAAACCCAAGTCAACTGTAGCCTCAGTGAGTCCCAAGCTGCTGCTCCGCCACTCAGTCATGTCCAACTTCACGACCTCATGGTCTGTAGCCCACCAGGCTCCTCTGTCCATGGGATTCTCCAGGCAAGAATACTGGAGGGGGTTGCCATGCCCTTCTCCAGAGGACCTTCTCAACCCAGGGACCAAACCCCAGGTCTCTTACATCACAGGCAGATTCTTTCCCATCTGAGCCACCAGCGAAGCCCTGAGCCACCAGCGAAGCCCAGTAAGTCCCAATTCCCACGCACCATTTCTCACCACCCTCACTTCAAACATAAGGATACAGAGTTTTCATATGGCCTGGAAAATCCCATGGATGCAGGAGCCTGGTAGGCTGCAGTCCATGGGGTCGCTAAGAGTCAGACACAACTGAGCGACTTCACTTTCACTTTTCACTTTCATGCATTGGAGAAGGAAACGGCAACCCACTCCAGTGTTCTTGCCAGGAGAATCCCAGGGACGGGGGAGCCTGACGGGCTGCCGGCTATGGAGTCGCACAGAGTCGACATGACTGAAGCGACTTAGCAGCAGCAGGAACCCCTAAATCTGATGCTCAACCACAGATGGCACTTTTTTCAACCATAGAGGAGGCTTACTAAGAAATGGCATCCCCAGTGGTCCAGTGGTTAAGACTCTGAGCTCCCAATGCAAGGGGCACAGGACTGACTCCTGGTCAGGGAACTAAGATCCTGCGTGCCACAAGTACGGCCAGAAAACAAGAGAGAGAGAGATGGCATGTGTCCCTAGTGTGGCAGATAAATACCACCTTGGACACTATGTGGGGACAACTCAAGGGATGATGCCTTTCACTCGTGATCCTAACCAAACAGCAGGTCTGCCACAGCCCTGACTTTCCATCAGGAACCCACGCTCCAAATGAGATTCTATTTCACTTGGCCTCAGCCACGATGACCTCGGTCCAAAACCAAAGTATTACACAGTAAAGCTGCATTGTTCCCACCGTCATCGGGCAACGTGGCCTAATAAACAAAATTCACTGTACTTATCATCACAGCCACTGAGAATTATTCTCAACCGGTATCACCTCCTTTGTACCTACTAGGAGGACTTCAAGACTGGATTCAAAGATCACTTCCTCTCCAAAGCAGCCCTGGAATTCCCCACCATCACCCAGGGCAGACTTCCAACGTGAAGGAGAATCAAATAAGAAGAACGGCAGCCATCAGACTATGCCGGGCAGTCTGCAAAGGCAGTTTCCATACCTTTTCTCATTTCATCTTCCCAGGAGACCTCTGAGGTAGAACTTTTACAGTCTTCACTCCATGCATGAACAAACTGAAGACCAGAAAGGGGAGGGACAGAGCCAATCAATCAGGCAAGTGGCAGGACTTCAGGGCTTCTTCCCAGGTGGCTCAGGGGTAAAGAATCTGCCTGCTAATTATGCAGGAGATGCAGGAGACATGGTTTCACTCCCTGGGTCAGGAAGATACCCTGCACGAGGAAATGGCAACCAACTCGAATATCCTTGCCTGGAAGATTCCACGGACAGAGAAGCCTAGTGGGTCACAGTCGATGGGGACTGCAAAGGATCAGACGCGACTGAGCGCGCGCACACACAAGGCCAGCTTTAATGCCTGGCTCAAGCGGGCTCTCCTCCCACCTAACTTCTGATCACAGGGCTCTCACAGGGCCAGGAAAGCACAAACGCCCTGTCGACGAGTCCGTGTCTATTCCCAGCAACCTGAACGCTTCTGCACCTCTCCCAGCTGACTGATGAATGTTGACTCGGTGTTCCCGCTGCCTAGAGCAGGCCAGTAACCAGTCGCTGTCAGGCACACATCTATTTCAGTTGTTCTGCTTCTCCAAAGGAGGAATAAAGAAGAAATGATGGAAGTCTGTATGTATGTATATATCACACCCAGGCCCACAGCAGTGAAACCACTGAACGTTAACCTCTGAACTCCCCCATCTCGCCTTCTTAAACTGAGTACTCTGCTATAACAATATCACCTCGGCCATCACTTCACCTTTCCAGGATGACAAGTCATCTTATCCGCACCCTGTCCCTACCTGTGCTGGGTTAATGTTTCCTAGGGCCAGTACTTTGGACACCTGATGCGAAGAGTTGATTCACTGGAAAAGACTGATGCTGGGAGGGATTGGGGGCAGGAGGAGAAGGAGACAACCCAGGATGAGATGGCTGGATGGCATCACGGACACGATGGACGTGAGTCTGAGTGAACTCCGGGAGATGGTGATGGACAGGGAGGCCTGGCGTGCTGCGATTCATGGGGTCGCAAAGAGTCGGACACGACTGAGCGACTGAACTGAACTGAACTGAACTGAGGGCAGTTGAGATAAGGGCCTTCCACACTCTGATTAGAAACCAAGCACCTAAGGGTCCTCCAAAATCACTGCAGATGGTGACTGCAGCCATGAAGTTAAAAAACGCTTACTCCTTGGAAGAAAAATTATGACCAACCTAGATAGCATATTCAAAAGCAGAGACATTACTTTGCCAACAAAGGTCCGTCTAGTCAAAGCTATGGTTTTTCCAGTGGTCATG